>JAKGUB010000334.1:18210000-18772500 GCA_026261675.1 Hippocampus mohnikei | reverse complement strand
CCCAGGCCAGCTGGATGACATAGTCTCTCCAGCGTGTCCTGGGTCGTCCTCGGGGTCTCCTCCCGGTGGGACATGCCCGGAACACCTCACTAGGGAGGCGCCCAGGAGGCATCCGAATCAGATGCCCGAGCCACCTCATCTGGCTCCTCTCGATGTGGAGGAGAAGCGGCTCGACTCTGAGCCCCTCCGGGATGACCGAGCTTCTCACCTTATCTCTAAGGGAGAGCCTGGACACCCTGCGGAGAAAACTCATTTCGGCCACTTGTATCTAGTTCTTTCGGTACGGGTCCAATGTGTCATATTTGAGCTATTTTTATTTGTAACTTTCCAAGGGGCTTCAGTGATTGATTTGAGGAGCATTGTGTTCCTGACCCCCTTTGACGCCATTCTTGACCACCATTAGATGGAGGTGAAAAAAGCTGCCCATCTGCACTACTCGCAGCATGGCAAAGTATAAAGCCGTGGAATTTGCCTGAAATGGTTGCCTCAAGCTAAAATGAACAATTTCCCTTTTAAAGTGGCACATGGGGCCTTCGTACCTTTTCATGCGCTCTGTTATGATAGGGCTGCTACGCATCTTATCTGTGTGTGTGCGCGCGCGTGCGTGAGTTTGAATTATAATCTGTGTTTGTTAGCCAGGTAGCCCACAGGGATCCCTGCCAAATGAGATCCCCAATTGTGAAGTTACTAATCACTTCTCTCACACGAGTGCAGGCACACACACAAATCTCGAACTCTGGAATTGCGCACATCGAGCAGTGTGATGGCAAGAATGCTGACTGTTGAGGCAGCGTCAAAGAAAAATGTGTTTGGATGCATTTTCCCAACAATTACATTTGGATATGTGTGATGGCTTCCAACAGTGGCAACGTTGGATTTGGTGCCGATATCGAAATGCAAGCGGGATGTTTCTAGCCAGCATTTCATGTGGAAAACTAGCGCATCCTGACACCAATTTGAGATAGCGTGTCCCAAATTTCCGTGGGATCCACTTCCGCTTGGTGTGGCGTACGTCTGTTGTCGTGACAGTGACAGACGTCTCTAATCCGGTGATAAATGCACGATCGGGTGCCTTGTGATCCAAGTGAAAGGTGTGTGCGATGCTTTCTTTTGACTTGTTTATTTCTCTTTTCTCGGCTCCGAGGCAGACATATTGAGGTCGGCAGCTCAACACATTGGAGCGTATTGATGTAACAGAAATACCGACACGTTCCAAAGTGCTTGTCTTGGGTTTCACAGAAATTCTTCCGCCATTCAACGTCACAATGTTGGGGTACACCTGCGTCAAGGGAACAGTGGTTTTATCCAATATCGCCATAGTAGTTCTGTCAGTGTCATTTCATTCAGCATGTGGTAATCTTAAATCAATTTCTCTTTCGTTTTTCATCCATGTAATCTTTTTGCGCACTGCCCTCTAGTGGTCAAACGGAGACACCACAAAACTGTTTAGCGGGCTACTTTAGTTGAAATGTTTGCCAATACTGTTCGAAAAACATGCAGTGGTTCTAAAACTTTATTATTGTTTTTTTTAACGAAGTACCCCTTGAGAAATATTTTTTGAGCCAGGTACCCCATAATAAGCAAAAAGTAAAAAAAATAAATAAATAAAAATGATAGTGAGTGCGGTGTCATCAGTGTTTGATTTTTTTTTTTTTTTAATTTGAACTCTATTTGTAGTGGTGTTGCTGGAATCTTTTTGGAATAAAATGAAATAACTAAAAAAAAATGAAAAGAAATCATTGTAAATCAAGATTTGTCCACATGCAATTAATGATCAACATAAAGTGATAGATAAAAGTGATAATCTTGCCAAACTTTTTATGCTGGCCGTAAATGTACTCTTCTGTAGTCAAGACCTGCCCGAAAAAAAATCATTTAGTCAATTTTAAACAAAAGGAGAAACTGCAAAAAAAAAAAAACATTCTCAAAATATCAACTAATAATTAAAAACGAACCTAACAAGAGGACAAACAGTCAACATTAAAAATTGCATTGTTGCATTAAACTAAGTGTTTCTGGATTTGGAACTTGGGCCTGCGCTTCACTGAGGACCTTTGTCGTTCTTTGGCTGGTAGTTTACTGCTGGCATCAAGCTCCTTTTTTAGCTTGGGTGCTAGTTTTGAAATATCTTTTTTCAATCTCGTGTACGTCCAATGGAAGGTGCACCCCCATTTGAGAACTGCTGCTAAAAATTCTTCGATTTGAAAGAGCCTTTTGCCATATTCAAGAAATGTTTAAACCATATTTGCTTAAACTAAAACTCAATTTTGATCATAATTGCGATAGCAAGTTGTTGTGTTTTTTGTGATTGTAAAGTGTCCTTGGGTGTCTTGAAAGGCGCTTATAAATAAAATGTATTATTATTATTATTGTAAGTATCGATATTCAGTTTCAGCAAACACTCAAATGTAAGTGACTGTAATCATGAATGGTCTCAGAAAAAGTCAATTTTCCCTAATTTTGACAAAACATTCTGATGTGGTGGCAAATTGGGGCAAGCAATAAAGCATTTATTTTGGGGGATGGTTGAAATTTCCACAGAATTGAAAAAAGCTAAAACAACACATCTAGTGGTCACCCAAGACTGTTTTTTTTTTGTTTTTGCACAATTACCGTAGGCGTACATACACCATTATTTACGCTTACTTATCCCTGCCCACATAAATTGAAAACTGACCTTTTTATTCTTCCATATTGACGACGTTCACTCACTGTGAGTACAATCCAAGGTTGGCGGTCCAGGACATTGCTGCAGGCCAATCTATTCTTCGGCAACCTTGGATCTGTCAACAAGACTTGCGGCCCACATGAAAATCGTCTCATACAAGCGATTAGTCCCAGCAGATATTCCATCGAGAGTATCGAAATGGCCGCAACCCAAATCTATGTCCTCCGGTATTTTTGTTGCCTGTTTGCTCAGCTGTGTCGGATCCGCACTGTTGGGCTCAATTTATCTGCCACGTTGAGAAGAACAGGTGTTGTTTAACGGACGTGTTGTCAGTCACAGATGCCCCCTTGAAGCCAGCAGAGGTTCAGCTTCAGAACTGCTAAGGTGCTCCATTTTAAATCATGAATATTGCATATGAATAATAAATGTGAAAGTTGAACTGAGCAGGTGCGGAACTCATTTTCACTCGAGCAGTTCACAAAGCGGAGGCTTCTCCTTGCATAATATATATATATATATATATATATATATATATATATATATATATATATATATATATATATATACTGTATATGGAAATATATATATACACATACCAACGTAATAAGATTGAAAGCGGAACATATGATGGGCAAAGTACTTGAATTGTTTGGATACAAAATTCTGTCGTCGAAATGGGATTAAAAACGTTTCTGTGATATTCCGCCTTTTGAAACACGTGCACGCTTTCATGTTTGCACAATTGGCCCATCTACAAGGTGGCCGTCAGTCCGTTGGCCTGGCTCACAACCTTCTTCTGTGTCGGCGATGATCACCTGAGGTCACCGAGGATTCACAGATTGAACTCGATTCAAGTGCAGACGACGCCAGCGGACAAGATGACTGACAAACGCGTCGCACAGACCGATTTAAGCGTCCCAACAAAAAGGTGAACGCATCAAAGGAGTGTGTGGGTGTGTGGTCAGCCTTGTCTTGTTAAAACTTGAAAGAGGTGCACCAGGGAGGAGGAGGTGCTAAACCTTTCGCAGCAGCACCGTGAGCCTGAATAGACATTAGCCCTGTTCACACGGGGAGATTTGTTTCGGCGCTGCACCGGAGTATTTTGTCGCGATATAATTTTGCACCGGAACAAATTTTGTGGAGCGTTCACACGTACAAAGGCGCTGAGCGTAACAGCACGACAGCAGCATCGACGCAGCTCCACTTGCTTTCACACGGGCAGTTCCCGTTGCGGAACAAAACGACAGGAATGCGGAAGTAAAACATGCGCATGCGTAAAGAAAGAAGAAGGCGGGGAAAAGGAAGTACCAGTTCCCCTCCTTCTTTGTGACAAAACGGCTTCTTCTCCGGAGAAATCAACGATGTGGTCGATAATCAGACGCCGCAGGAGAGAGAGAAAAGAAAGATTGCTGAAATACAGAAGAGAACGGAAAATACCCAGGATGCATGTTGGCAAGTACCGGGATGGACTCCTCTGACGCGTAGCGAGGCCACTCCCCCTGCAAGCGAGCATTTGCTCTGGAGCAAAATTTAACCCAGTTGCGTTCATACGTGCACATTTGCATCGGTGCTGCTTCGCAAACGAGCATTTGTTCCGGAGCAAATTTTTAAACCACCCCCCTGAGGTGGATTAAATTTGATCCGAAACAAGCTGTTTTCCGGCGCCACGCCGGAACAAAGTTGCACGTATGAACGCTCGAGGGGAGCAGTTGCGGAGTAAGTCCGAAATAAATCTGCCCGTGTGAACGGCCCTATTGAGACTCGATTTACGCTGCAGGTCCGAGTGCACCATTTAGATTCAAGCCTGATATCCTATTTACCTTCAACCCCTATCTGAACCTCAGTGACTCACGCATATTCAGAAATTGCATGGCAAGAACAAGCATCGAGACCCACCACCACTCCAAAGATGTTCTGCAAGTAAATGAAAAAAAATCTGTGAATGTGATTCATCACAATCTTCTGCTTTGGAATCTGTCCAAACTGCAAATTTAACTCAAATTACCAACCGCTGTTCTATTCTACACTCTGCGCCCAGACAAACAAAAGGCCAATGAAACCTAACGTCCTCGTTGGAGTCGGTAATTAAGTGGCTGCAATGAAGCTGTCACCGGTGTTTCACGGTTTTGAAAAGCCCGCAGAGTTGTCCTGGGGAATTTAGGATGACACACATTTCTTCTTCTATATGTGTCAGAGCAGAGCAGAGTATAATTGCGAGATTAATCTGCGAATCACTTTGTTTATGTACGCTCCATGAATGCAGGTAATTGTTTTTACACCTTCTGGATGAGCAGATGAGTACGTGTCCTTGTATTTGCATGCAAATGAGCACTTGACATGCCCCCTTCTATGGCATACCAATGAAGGCATGAATGAGCTCGCAAACTCATTTGGGTCAAATATGCAGAAGTTGGGCAACTTCCAGTAAGCTTATTTATCTTAGTGGGCAGAGGTTGGGAAGTTTGGAGGAAGTGTGTGTCGACTCTTTAAGCAGGTGTGTTTTGCAGAAAGTCCAGAAATTGATTCATTTTCTTTGCTTCTGTCTGTCATTTGCGGTTCTGGAATAGACGCCAAGATCTCTCCCAAGGGAATGAGGAGAAGAATTACAACCCTGATTGAGGTTACACACCTTTTGACATTTTTTTCTTTTTTTTTTTTACGTGAATGGTCAATAAATTGGCCGCCATCACACTCAATAGGTCATCTAAACCACCGGTGTCAAACATACAGAGCGCGGGCCGCATCAGGCCTGCAAACCTGTTTAATACGGCCCGCGAGATGATTTGGTAAAGTGCCGCTTGACTGAAATCTGTTCGTTGTGCGTCAAGAGGATTTGGGTGGCACAGTGGACGAATGGTTCTCCTGCCAGCTTCACAGTGCAGAGGTCTCGGGTTCGATTCTGGTCTCCGGCCGTCCTGTGTGTAATTTGTTCTCCACATGCCTGTGTGGGTTTTCTCCAGGTACTCTGGTTTCCCCCTACATTCCAAAATCATGCCTGATGGCTCCATGGAACATTCTAAACATCCCTCATGAAGATAAGCGGATTCGATGATGGGTGGGTGTTGAAGATATCTTTTTCTGTAAGTGGTCATTAAATGAAGGACAGTACTTGTTTTCTTTTGCTTCCACAGGCAGCTATTGATCGTTGAATGCAGATATCATTTTTTTTCATTCACAACATAATTAACTCAAAATAAAGTAAATCATCAATGGAGATTCCTGATCGACATGAAAGGAAATGGGAAAAGGTGTTTTGCAGATCCAAACTGTATTGCTCATAAAGTAGTGAGCCACTCTTTTGTTGGGAGAAATTGATTTCTGGCTCGATGGCTATCTTACACTCAATCATTTCCTTATGTGGTGTAGTCCCACACACACACACGCACACACACACACAAAACCCAAAAAGAAAACAAAAACGTGATCAGTCAAGTCACTTTACTTTCTGTACATACGGCAATTCTCAACTAAAGATAGTTGAATATGCTGGCGGAAGAGCAGAATTGTCTCAGTCATTTGTAAGCGCTTTCTGGAAGAAACAAAAAAAAAGATTTACCGTAATTTCCGCACTATAGAGCGCACCTGATTATAAGCTGCACCCACTCCATTTTTAGAGGAAAACCAATTTTGTACACACACAAGCCGCACCCGTATATAAGCCGCATGTGCCCACATTAAAACATGTCAACATATTTACAAAGAAAGACGGTACACAGAGAGAGAGTTTTCAAAGTTTTAATACTATAACTTAACAATAATAATAATATAACTTTCTTCCCAAACGGTGCCTGTGACGCGGCAGTAAAACGGTAGCAACATGGTAACAACACGCTAGCAACAGAATAGCAATGCGTCACATGCCTTTCTTTTTGCATTTTCCATGATGGGGGTATGTTCACGCTCATTTAATTGATGCACAATACAAGAAGTTGCAGTCTTCCTCCACGCATATATTCCACCGGTCTTCATCCTACCTTTTCTACTCGAGCGCCCCTGGTGGCCGTTAGAAAAATGACATAAATTGGCCGCATCACTGAATAAGCCGCAGGGTTGAAAGTTTGGGAAAAAAGTAGCGGCTTATAGTCCGGAATTTACGGTAATTAAAATGACTCAGGCAATTAAGCTGTCATGCCAATGGTATTTAAATACACGGTACAGTTTGTGATGTCACCTCTTGGCCTGCTAGACATACCGCAAATGTTATTTTTAAAACGGGAAAGCCAAATCTTCATTCATCGCAAAATACTCCAAATCTGCCATCTCCTCCGTTCCATCATCTCCATCATCAAGGTTTTCAATGCTAAGATTCATCTTTACAAGACCCCCCCCCCTTGCAAGGATTCATCTTCCTCTCATAGGTGTTTTCCTGTGGGAATGTGAAGGAATGCCCCCCACCCCACCGCCTCTCCTTTTTGATTGACGACAGGAAAAATTCTATTACAGCTTGTCGCATGTCTCGGGGGAGGCCTCTGAGTTGGGAAAGGGAAAAAAAACATGTTCCAGATAAATATAGAACAAGGGTTATTTTGATAAAGCACGTGTGGCTCGGGGACAGGTGATAAAAAAAAAGGGAATGGTTGCAAAGGATCAGCATTCCGATGAATCACTGTGAGAACAAGAGAAGCTACGAGACCATTTGAACTTACTCGCTGACTGACACGGCGCCTGTCATTCACATACAAATGAAATGGACGCAATACAGCGAGCCCCCACCTTTTCCTGTTTTGTTTTTCTCAGCAATTTGCCAGCGAACTCAGCTCAGTTTTTGTCACACTTGGTTGACTTTGACTTGTCACAATAAATTGCCACGAAGCCATGCATGAGCTCCGGATTCTTCCTCGCCGCCTGCAAATTGCTTCTTGAATTCTGTAAATACTTTGTACTACTTACCTTTGTGCTTACTCGGTAGATTTAGGGAGGTAGGGCTTTACCTGATGCATATCGTTAAGGCTTTGACATCTTGTTACCTGATGGGTCGCTTCCAGAATGGCAAGTTTGTGTCTGTAAGAGTCTTTCAGAGGTTTGAGTGCATCAAAGCCACCAAAATCCACAAAGAGGAAGCCTGTGTGGCGCCAACGATGTAACAATTTGCCTCAAAAGTGCTTGCCTGCCTTTAAGGTGCCGTTGAGACGTCCTCGTTACGTTGATTTTCACTGTATTGTATTGAGTTGATGTTCTGAACCGTAGATGGCGACGCACATACTCACATACTCCTCCCACACTTTGTTCTAACATAAATTAACTGCAAGTAGGCAATGTACAGGACGTGCCAACAGCAACAGCCTGTTGACAGGTTGGACATTTTTTTTTTTGGCTAACATTAGCATTTAATAAGCACACGAGGGACCATCGCATACAGCATCAACATGATTCAGTTCGCAAACTGACTTGTGTTGCTGAAAGGATGAGGAGGTTTTTTGGGTTGATGTTTCTGGCTGACAGGGTGGACAGGATACATTTGACGACATCCATTTACACACGTACATGTTGAAAATGACAAAATAAAACAACATTTAGTTCGCAAGCACGAAAGACAAAATGCTGGTAACGTCGTAACGTCACAGAGGAATTCTTACGCCACAAAATGTGTTTCCTTCATTTGAGAGCATTTTCCCTTGTGGCAAATTCGTCCTATTTTTGGACTGTTGACAAACGCTCCAAAAATAGATCAAAGGCAACATTATGAAAACGTCATTGAAATCGCTTAAATTGGTCTAACTTGTCCAAAAACAGGTGAAAATTTGTTTTCAAGTTTAAAAAAAAAAGTCAAAATATGTTTTTCAGAATGATTGATTTATTTACATTTGAAAATGGCCAGGAGGAAAAACAGTCCAATAACGGGCCTTGTTTTCCCCACACACACCCATTCTAAATGCGACTTTTCCACGTCTTCTTGATGCACTGTACCCCGGATGTTTGACCATGCATTTTTCGCAATTTCGCGCTGAATCTCTTCACAAGCGGTCGAACTACATGTGAAAACAATTTGGGGGGACTTGAGAGAAATCATGCAATAATACAGCAGATGGCGCTATATTTCTTCATGATTTATTAACATGTTGAAGGCTCTAACTTGTCCATACTCAATATTCCAAATGGAATGCTTTTTATAGATATATATGCAGATGATAGTTACTTTTACCCAAAGCACAATACTGCTTTTTATTGCTTTTATTGTCCAAAGAGGGCGTCTAAAAGAAATAAATATATAAAAACTATATATGAATGGATAGGCCTGACGCCACTGAACAGTTTGAGTGGTCGAGAGAAAAAAAGATTCAGAAATGACTTTGATATTGAACGTTTTTTTCCACTGTGCTCGAAAAATGGGATGACGCACAAGGGTTAATGGATGTAAAGGATGTAGTCTGTGTCTCACTCAGGACACTGCTCACTACAATGCGTGGAATAAATTGTTAAATGATACCACGTGAAAAGAATGTTTGCCTCATGTCATTTGGATCATTTCAAATCTATTTTCTGAACCATATTGAATATTTTCTATGTGTCCCTGAAATTGCTGTCCACCCTGTCATGAAAAGATGATTGCACTGCTGTGTGTGCAAATGTTTGGCCAATTGTAATAAGACCACCATTTCATTTATACCGCGAGAGTTTCTCGTCTTGACACCAAAAGTGCACTTTAAAGTGGCATTGACCTGCTCATGTTTGCCTTCGTTCTAAAGACGGGTTAGGATGATTGATATGTAAATTCATTTCTATTAAGAACAAGTCTAGTAACTGCGTGATCACAGTCCTTCTATTTTCTCCTGCTTATCCTGATCAAGGTCACACGTACGTTGGACTCTATCTCAGGGTACACCTTGTCGGTTAACTCATTCACTCCCAAAGACGTTTTTAAACGTCTTTTCAGACTTGGTCCAGAATTGGCTGCTACTGACTGAGTTAAAAGTGAAAGATAAAGTAAAATTCCAAACTGTCATTAAAGAAATAAAACAAAAATAAAATCCCCCTCGATTTGAGCATTTTCGATTGAAATCGCCCTTGGATGGGATCGAAATAAAACTTGGGGACGTGATGTGGTATGCTTTGGATCGTGAAACTTTTCCTCCATGCTTTTCTATTCCTGTCGTTCTGGTCCCATTAAGTACAATTCAAAAAAAAGGAGAAAAGAGATGAGATGAGATGAGGGAGGACGAGTCAGGCGATGAGATGAGATGAAATGACAATGTGCAAGCAGAGAAAAGTTCTGCGAGTCACCAGGAACTTTATAAACATCAAGTTTAAGAGGAGAGAACACGGGTTCAGTGGAAGTTTAACATCCCACCAAATGGCTGTCTCCTGCCATAAAAAGTAGGAATATACACCTCACACATCTTTCAAAATTATGGCCCTAGCAACGGCAGGCCGAAAGCCCTCTTTGCAATCCTTGTTTTTTATTCATCTGCTGACAAATGCTGATCTTTTTAGAGACCTTAATATGTCTGAAAACGTTTTTTCTGTTTTTTTGCGCCCAGAGTGTGTACCTGTGAAAGAATATTTGCATGTCAAGGGTCCTGAACAACATCACCCAAAACTCATTTAGTCGCGCCCCAAGAGTAAAATCAGTCTTCAACACCAGTTTCACCCATCAACACAAAATTAGGTGGACATGTAGAGCAGAGAACAGAACACCCAAAAAAGTCTCAAGGACACAAGCCCGAAATGGAACAGGAAATCTGTTATTTTAGGTTGAAGTAGCCATTTTGACGATCTTCAAAAGACACGTCAGTACTCAGCCCCTGGTCAAATTAATAAGCAGAAGCTGACCAATAATCCTCATCTTTGTTTTCTTATTGCTGTGTCGGTAAAATTTCATGAAATGTATGAGCCTCCATTGCTGTCTTTCCTGTTGCTGCAAGTAGGTCAAATGCTGCAGTACCCGGGTTCTTGTGAAACACCAATTTTGTACCCATGCAGACTTTTAAAGCGGCAGAGTCATATGTCAGGATGCCAGTGGTTCTGCTTGCGCAAACCTCCTAGGAGGAACTTTATTGACTCCGCCGTGAACGCTGGCAACTTCTGAGTCGACGAGCACATTCGTGCATTTGGTGTTAACTCTTTGGCTGATTAGACAGCGAGTTAAGACCAGACAAAACACATTAGCTTTCTCCCCTCGAGAGTTGTAAAATCCACACCCGGATAAACAGAGGTACAGTGAAACTCCTCTACAACAAAATCGTGTTTGCGGCAAGACATTTTTCACAACAGGGGGGTTTTCACTGTAGCAAATTTGGTCTCAGATGTAAGCACACACACACACACACACAAACGTATGTGTACACACACACACAAACGTATGTGTACTCTATTTTTATTCCAATAGTGCCTAAGTATGAGCACACACTTATTTGACACTCCGTCTTGTCAGTGTAGAAAGAAAAAAAGGGAAAGAAATTGCGAAATTTACGATCAGCATTCACTTTCACTTCCATCAATTTCTTGGATAATGTCTTTTATTTTGCTTGCTCCGTCTTTCGTTTTGATCACTTTGACCCTCTCTTCCAGCATCAGCGCTCTTCTTGTCTTAGCTGCTTGACATCCAAAGGTCCGTTTTGTAGCCATTTTAGCATTATGACGTCCACGCTCGTCTGAATCTAACAATAACAAATACTTCTGGACCCGGTGGCTTTTCTTTCCACCATCTCACTGTCTCTACCTAACCGTAACCCAAGACAGCGTTGCTCAGCTGATGTCATGCAATGAACTTTTAAGCCAGCCACAGGATGCTTCGTCGTCCTTGATGGCCTAGTTAGCTCTCGAAGGCTAAAAACCTTACGCTAATTAGCACTCCAGTTGGCGTTAAACCAGTGTGGTGGTTGCTGTTGCCGTTTCCGAACGAACTTGTAAAGGTGGCTGTTGGATAAGACTTTGTTGTAGCGAGGCTGGAGCAGAGAAAATTATTTTGTATAACGCAACAGGGGTTTCAGTCGTATGGGGGGGCAGGAGAATGGGAATTGCGTTCATGCATGAACATTTTTTTACATAAGGGGGTGTTTTCGCCCATGTAGCTTTCGTTCTAGAGGAGTTTCACTGTAGAGGTAAAGGTTTTTTTTTTTGGGGGGGGGGGTCTTTTTTCCACCAAAATCAGTCAGATCCTGTGGGAGCACAAGAAAGGACTAATATCATTTTTGGGGCTCCTTTGGTTGTTATTCCTCAATTAAAATGTAACCTCAAACAACCCTCTGATCTCGTGCAGTTGGTCGACTTCAATCTGATATTGAAGCCAAAAGCTCCTTAGGCTGCTCGGAGTTTTGTCGAATGAGACTCGATGACGGTGCTTTTGATATGCAGCACTGCTCGGTGAAGTTTTCGAAGGGCTTGCGATTGGCGTGTCCACTCGGCCACACACGTGGGCCTGCATAGTAATTGACGAGCGCCGAGTGGAGCCAACACGGCTGAAAATAGCGACAATCCACAAATAATTGACACTCCCTGTAAGTGATTCTATTTGCCTTTATGAATAGTTTATGACTCATACCCCAAACTATGATCCGAAAACACTTGGGAAGACTCTCGTTGCATTTTTAATGCCAACAAACAGACTTTAGACGTTATTTTGCCATCGAAATTTTGGGAGAAAATCCAGACTTGTTTGCTTTGCTATTGACAATCATTTTTTGGGGTCATGAATTTTATATATCCACTATTGGCCCAGCGATATGTGAGGCTGAAGGAGAGGTGGGCCTCATGCACTGCACACAGCCGGTGACTCGGATAGTTTTAGCGAGACGAAATCTAGTGTGTGTAAAGTCTTCTTCAACTCTTGATATTTGGGGTATTTTGACAAAAGCAGACCCGGGAACGGTTTTAAATTGCGTCTCTCCTGTTTAATACATGACAGCACCACCGTTGCTGCACTTTTCTAGCAGGATTTATCTTTTCCATCTGGCCAGTTGAAAACTGTCAGAGAGGTCCCTCGTGGGAATGGTTGTTAGTTTTGTTTCCATGATAAACTCGAGCATCCCAACCTGTACAGATGCTGCTTGGACAGGCCGTCACTCATACGTGCAGACGTTTGGCCATGAGGTGTTCCGTCTGCTTCGCTGTTTATCTCAGAAAACATTTCGAGAGGAGAAGATGTGTGTGTGTGCGTGTGTGTGTGTGTGTGTGTGTGTGTGCGTGCGTGCGTGCGTGTGTGTGTGTGTGTGTGTGTGTGTGTGTGTCCGTGCGCGCGCGCCTCTGTCGGATTGTCTGCTCAAGCGTGTCGCAGGCAGCGTTGATGGATGGTGCGACCTGGCTGATGTAATTAATTCCACGACCGTTGCACGTCACAAGTCGCACTCTCGCCAGTGCGTAGACTCTCTCTGGCGGTGGCGTACGAGGACGTGGCTTCAGTGTGGCAAATGAAATGATGTGCGAAGCACTATGCAACCTTTTTGATGTGAAATGTATTGCCTGTCGCTGCATTTGGTGAGGAGAAAGCCAGTTTGTCGTTGGCTTCAATCTCGTAGTTAGGAGATTAATTTGTGTCTGCATCCAAAGTGTTGAAACAAGTGTAGCAAATAGCCACCAGGGAACCCCCGCCTATTCACGTTTTGCCTATTGTTTTTTTTTTTTTTATATTATGCTAATTTAAAGTGTTTATATTTCTACTAGGGCAGCCCGGTGGACCAGTGGTTAGCACGTGGGCTTCACAGTGCAGAGGTACCGGGTTCGATTCCACCTCCGGCCTCCCTGTGTGGAGTTTGCATGTTCTCTGTGTGGGTTTTCTCCGGGTACTCCGGTTTCCTCCCGCATTCCAAAGACATGTATGGCAGGCTGATTGAGCACTCTAAATTGTCCCTAGGTGTGAGTGTGGGCGTTGTTGGTTGTTCATCTCTGTGTGCCCTGCGATTGGCTGGCGACCGATTCAGGGTGTGCCCCGCCTACTGCCCGAAGACGGCTGGGATAGGCTCCAGCACCCCCCGCGGCCCTGCCAATCGCAGGGCACACAGAGACGAACAACCATTCGTGCTCACACTTAGAGACAATTTAGTGTTCAATCAGCCCGCCATGCATGTTTTTGGAATGTGGGAGGGAACCGCAGTACCCGGAGAAAACTCACGTAGGCACGGGGAGAAATATGCAAACTCCACACAGGCGGGGTCCTGGAATCGAACCCTGCACTTCTGCACTGTGAGGCGGACATGCTAACCAGTCGACCACCGTGCCGCCCAATGTGACTTTTCGCTAAAATTGTATGGTGACATCCTAGTACTGCATTAACCGGAGGTGGGCATTCCATCAGCCTGACGCAGCGGTCCGTTGGTGTGGCACTAGACGGAGACCCGTTCTTCTGATGACTGTCAAATGATGGGAAAAAAAAAAAATGCACTAAGCACTGACGTAAATGGATTTTCCTGACGGACGGATTGACTGACGAACTGATTATTTCAGATTGGTTCGCTTTGAAAAAAATGACCCAGGCCGCTGACGGATGATGGACCGGCAAAATGTCGTAAAATGGCCGCCCGTGCTATGAACAATCCATAATAACTCAAATAGCAGGAGACACGAGTCGGCAAAGCACGTGAACAAAGGTGCACATTGTTGACAAAAAGACTGTTTCCTGCCTTCCTGCCGCTCTTCTCTTCCCAAATGTGGAAGCCATCTAAAATCTCAAATGATAAATAGCATTCAATTAAGGCTCAGCTTTGTCGACCCAACAATGTGTCATGCACAGTGAGGTTGCTTTTACATTTATTCAAAAAGGAGAGAGCAGTAAGCAATAGAAAGTGGAGGGGGGGGGGGGTTGGTTCTCCCAAATTGCAGGTCATGTTTGGCCGCTATCTTGGAAAGAGCCCCTTGATGATTGCATTGGCAGCATTTTAGCGTTCATCAAAAGCCTCTTGAAGGCTGCTCAGTGTGACGAGGTGATTTCTTGGCGAGCTCATGAATGTAATTCTTTGCAACAGAAGGTTCGCTGTGCAAACAACCTCAGGCCCATTCTGGAATGACAGGACTGCGTGTGTGTGGGGGGCGGGGGTGGGTTGTTGTTCCCAGTTTTGTTCTTGGTTTTCCTGCTTGGTAGTTTGCTGGCTTCCTCATTAATATGACTTGGTGCAAAGCCATGCGGGTCACCTTGGAGAGAATTGCTTTTCTGCAACGTTTGATTTAGAGCTCGCTATGTCTTGTGCCATTTTAAATACCACAAAGTTCTCCATCAACCGGGCTGGGAATGACATTTCATGAGGCGGGAAATAGAACATCGCGCGTTTGACGTCGTAAATATTGACGACTGACAGGTTGACGTTTGGTGATGCTTGCGATCATTTATTTATTTATCTTGCCCGAACATTTGTGACTGCCTGATGCCAACGCCGTGTGTGTGACGGGACGTTTGAAGTGTAAAACGATCGGTTAGGAACAGTTTCAATCGACAGATAGGCGAATTTGATGAGCTAATTCTTGAGGCGCAAGTCACAAATCTCAAGACACTGTGGACAAAAATCAAGCAAGTCGAGTTGCTACCAAAAAATCCTCAGTCAAGTCATAAAATCTTGCTCAATCCCGACATATGATGGAGTGATCTTTTTTTTTTTTCACTGACCATTCAAAAAGTACGTCTCGAAGATTAAATGAACATTTTGGTCTCTAAAACTAGGCTGTAAATACAACTGATAAAATGAACGTCTACACTATTATTCAGAACAATGCATGTTTGATTTTTTTCCCTGCCAATGTTTATCGGGATGGCACACTGTTAATGTGGTGACAATTAAACATCCATCCATCCATCCATCCACCATCCATCCATCCATCCATCCAACCATCCATCCATCATCCATCCATCCAACCATCCATCCATCCATCCATCCATCCATCATCCATCCATTCATCCATCCATCCATCCAACCATCCATCCATCCATCCATCCATCCATCATCCATCCATCCATCCAACCAACCATCCATCCATCCATCCATCATCCATCCATCCGCCCAGCCATCATCCGTCCATCCATCCATCCACCATCCATCCATCCATCATCCATCCATCCATCCATCATCAATCATCCATCATCCATCATCCATCATCCATCATCCATCCACCATCCACCATCCATCCATCCATCCATCATCCATTCATCCGCCCAGCCATCATCCGCCCATCCATCATCCATCCATCCATTCATCCACCCATCCATCCATCCATTTTCTGAACCGCTTGATCCTCACAAGTGTCACGAGGGCTGCTGTAGCCTATCCCAGCCGTCTCCGGGCAGTAGGCGGGGGACACCCTGAATCGGTTGCCAGCCAATCGCAGGGAATTAAACGTAGACATGAATAATCAATTTTAAAGTTTCTGGTGCCAATCTGTTACCCAAATCTAATTAGTGTGTGTAAATGTGTGAGCCATGTGTTTTGCCAATCTATTTTTTGCCAACTTTATCTCTGGCATAATCTATTTGTGCAAATGAATGATTCTCGGAGTTGCTTTCATCGCTGTTGGTGTTAAGGTGGCCACTTGACACCAGCAAGTGAAGCTGCACGGGCTGCCAGGTTGGCGCGAATGGAGTGACGTTGCATCAGGGCCTTCAAGGCCTTCTCCGCAGGCGCAATCACGATCACAAACACAGGCTTAAATTTGCAACGTAAATGAAGTGGAAATCATTGATTTCCCACAGTGTTTTGTTTTCATTTCGTGGCGTATGTCTTGGCTGCGCGGTTTCCAGTCCTCTGCGGATGCATCGAAAGCAGCGCTAACAATCTAGAAGGCAGATGTCTGGAAGTTTTTTGGGTTTTAAAAATGCGCAAAGATGGCAATGAACGGAAACTTTGTGCGACAGTCGCAGGAATGTGAATGTCATGAGTTGTTTTTGCCACTGTATTTAGAGTTGAAATTGATTTCAAGTATTATTGTTTTGATCAGGTCATGTTCCATAAAGCATCCATGATTAGGCGTAGAAAAATAAGTAGTGTGTTTCCGGTAACATGAAATTTCAGCATAGGGTCGGTAGGTCGGACATTTTTTTTTTAAAATCTTTTTGCCCCCATCAAAAATGTAAACAAAATACCCATAAAACATAAAACAAGGAGACAGTTTTACTATAAATGAAACCCCCGCTCGCCGCCAAAGGCGGCGAGAGAGTTGGGTACCCCCCGACTGGGTGTTACAGCCATCTTGTTACCTCTGCGTCCCGCGTCCTAGACGGCCCGTGGTGTTCGTCAAATAGTTCGCTGAATCTTTTCGATGCAGCAGTGGATGCTATTTTCTAAAGATGATGGTGCGAGCATGCGACTGCGACACACAAAACGCGGTTTAAACTGTTGTCGGAGATTCAATGTTGTTGACAGACGACAGGGCAAACCACGCGCACGCTCAACGTGAATATCGCGAGAGTTTGCACCGATGTGAACGCCCTAAATTCATCTTTCCTTTTATTATTTATAATTTTTTCTGTGGTTTTATTGTTCTTGTTTTGATTGTAAAGCGTCCTTGAGTGTTTTGAAAGGCGCTTATAAACGAAATGTACGATTATTATTATTTGTGGCATCTTATAACCACAGCCACAGGGTCAGTTTACGACGGCGTGACGTCACGGCCGTAAAAGTGTTCATATGAAAAGGTGACTACTGACAATAAACGGCAGTGAGCACAGAGCCAGACTCCCCGCGTTTTATTAAACACAACAATGGCAACGAAGATGGAGCTTCCACTCTCGCCTCTTCCTCCGTTCCTCGCCCTGCCTGGCGAGAGCCGCCTGTCCCGTGGCCCCGCTGGTTGGAATCCTTCGAGACCTTTATTGAAGCCGTTGGGCTCGCCGACGAATATCGCGAGAGTTTGCACCGATGTAAACGCTCTAAATTCATCTTTCCTTTTATTATTTATAATTTTGTCTGTGGTTTTAATAATATTAATAATAATAATAATAATAATACTCTTTATTTATAAGCGCCTTTCAAGACACCCAAGGACACTTTACAATAACAAAAACAATACGTGTATTATTATGTATTATTATTATTAGTATTATAAAGCTCTTTTTCTCTGCTTTTTGCCCAGGAATCGCCATTTTCATGAAACTTACCCATTCCACGAAGAATGGAAAAAGATAGAAAAACAATGTTTTTTCTCTGCTGAAAGAAGAGAGTCCAGACTTTATTTTGTTAGGCTCCATGTTGATTATAGCATTCGAACCAAACATTCGGTGGGCCTTGCATGATCAGTCAGAATCCAGTCAACCGCTGGGATTGAGTGAAAATGGCTGCGATTGAATGAGTTAATGGAACTGCATTGGCTTCAATTCTTCATGTAAATATTATAATATAAGTTCGGGCAAGCACTTTCTACGATTTGCAGCATTGCTTCTTTGAAGAATCTCTTCCATATGGAAGTCAAATTGATAAGGAGCCAGATGAGGTGGCTCGGGCATCTAATTAGGATGCCTCCTGGACGCCTCCCTGGTGAGGTGTTCCGGGCATGTCCCACTGGCAGGAGACCCCGGGGACGACCCAGGACACGCTGGAGAGACTATGTCACGCAGCTGGCCTGGGAACGCCTCGGGATCCGCCAGGAAGAGCTCGAAGAAGTGGCTGGGGAGAGGGAAATCTGGGCTTCCCTCCTAAAGCTGCTGCCCCCGCGACCCGACCCCGGATAAGCGGTAGAAAATGGATGGATGGATCAAATCCATAAGTGAATGCAAAGCGACTCAAATCGGGCCCTCGTGAATCGAATTGAATTTAAGAAATCTGAATGTCCATCAACAGCATTTCTCGACCACCGTGCTGCTTGAGGCGTTTCTTTCTTTCGCTCACTTATTTTTCCTCTCCTTTGTAGACGACAACTCGAGTCTTTTAACGCTCACTGTTTCTTGTATTTAAGTCAACAGTCGGCACTCTGAAAATATCTTTCTGTCTTTGCAAACCCTGTGCTCCTGCCCTGTTGGTCACATTTCCACTTGTTTCTCATCATGTTTGCCCCCTCCCCCCCATGGCTGCCTCGGCTGCAGGCAGCCCTTCTGAATCGTCCGCTTTTTTTCTCGCTCACCTCGGCTGGAGTTGCTCTGTAAAAAGCGAATTGACCCGCCGACTACAGTCGGCGTGGGCGCTCTTCCCGGAATACGGCAGCGCTCGCTCCGCGCCTCATTATGTTCGAAGAAAGGGACCCGTGGGACGAGGACAGGTTTTTGGGAGCAACGTCACCCCCTGGCGCAACTTCACTCGCTTTTCTTGGCACATTCCTCTTTTTTTTCCACACTGCTTCTTCTTCCCCCGTCTCACTTGATGCACAATAAAGTCATTCTTCATGCTAAATATGAATGTAGGCTTCTTTTAAATCGGGCCTTTCAAGATTTCACACAATTTTGACGCATTCTGATCATCTGCGCTCGATGTTCATCCTCTGAAGTTCAACAGTGAAAAAGCTATCATTGATAGTGCTGCGGTCGATGAAAATAATTTGATGTGACGCAACATACAATTTGACAAAGATTGTCAAACTATTATTCCTGAATATTTCTTTGACTTTCAACCACTCGACATGTTCAGTGGCATCAGCACGATACGTACATATATCGTTCTGATTTTTTACTTTGTTTTTTTGCCCTCTATGGACAATAAAAGCGGTACTGTGCTATGACCAAAACTTCAAATAGATCTATATATATAAAACATGAATTGGAATATTTCATATTACGCCATTTTGATGCTTTGTCTTTGATTTAAAGATGACGAAACCCCAAAATCTACAAAAATTGTAGAAATTGTAAACACAGGGGTTTTTAAATCAGGGATGTTCAACTCATTTCACATTGTGGGTCACGTACGGCCTTGGTAGATCGTCAAGTGGGCCGGACCATTAAAAATATTCCATATTCTGCTATAAATAACCCAAATAACACGTCTTTCCTTTTTTTTAGGTCTAAAGAAGCACAAGACCATTCGGAAAATGTTGAAATTTAATGTACATATCTTTTACAAAACATTTCATGAAGCACTTTAGATTTCCTGAGACAAATGTGCAATTTACATACACAAATATGCATTGCAACTGATCCCACTGATTGGACAAAGGCACAAAACTTGAACAAGTAACTGGTATTGAAAAATATAGTCATGGACTTTAAGATTAAACAAGATTTATAAAGAAAGGAATTTTTAAACCATTTACCGTAATTTCCGCACTATAGAGCGCACCTGATTATAAGCCGCAGCCACGACATTTTTAGAGGAAAACCAATGTTGCACGTACCCAAGCCGCACCCGTATATAAGCCGCATGTGCCCACATTAAAACATGTCAACATATTTACAAAGAAAGACGGTACACAGAGAGAGTTTTAATATAACTTAACAATAATAATATAACTTTCTTCCCAAACGGTGCCTGTGACGCGGCAGTAAAACGGTAGCAACGTGGTAACAACACGCTAGCAACAGAATAGCAATGCGTCATATGCCTTTCTTTTTGCATTTTGATCAGAGAAGAAGACAATAGCACTCTCAGTGACAGACTGAGACTGCTATTTTCTTCTTCTCTGATCAAAACAATGTTGTCTTCTACTCTGATCAAAACAGTGTGCCCCCGGGCGGATACTCCACGAATCGCACCTTATTAAACATACTCATGCCGTGTCTTTTATGCATTTTTTCACTTTTAAATGATCCTGCAGGCCTGATCGAACCTCCTTAGGTTCTCGATTTGAAGGAGAAGGACGTGCCTGTACAGCAGTCGCTTGAGTTGTGTACGCGTTTTCAAAAGAACCAACACGACAGCTCATTTGTTTTCTGTCATTTTGCTCCGCTGCAGAAACTGCCTTGTGAACGCAAGTGGAGCTGCGCCGACGCTGCGCCGGTGCTGCCACGCTCAGGGGCTTTGTACGTGTGAACGCTCCACAAAATTTGCTCCGGTGTAAACTATCGCAACAAAATACATCGGTGCAGCGCCGGAGCAAATGTGTGCCCTGTGAACACCCCTAAAGTCCCTTAGGATAATTCTTGCTGACCAAAACTCCAAATTGCACCACGTTTGGGGCACAAAAAAACTGAAGAAGGAAGATTGAGCATCCGGTCCACCGTGAGAGAAAAATGCCTTGCTGATGACAAGCATTTACCGCAGTGCTATCGAGGCTATCGGGGCAAGTGGCTTGCCATTTACTTCCAAAATGTCCCATCACGCTGAGCAAATGTTCCACCGAGTGGCGACGCGGCCCTTGATGTGATTTCACACTTTCCAAAAACACTTGAAAGGCAATTTATTCAAGGTTTGTCTTGATTCTCGCCTCGCCGCGAACGTGTTGGTTTGCGGCATCATTCCCAGTCGGCAGGCGTTACATTACTTTGGCCTCCATTTCAGTGTGTGTCATATTGATTTAAGCTTCGTCCGGTCTTAAGTGAAGCCTCACCATTGTCTTGACTTTGCACGTAGCGCACGCAGCCAGCTTCCCTCCTCCGTGACCTTTTAAACATACATCGGCCCGCAGGCAGTCAGGACCACCAGAACACGTTGGACCTATTAACGGGTTTACTGAGCCTTCGCAAACACCAGCAAAGCATTTCATGTGCTTGCGCAAGTGCATATTTCAGGCCACTGACTCCATATTGTCTTTGTTTTGAAGTGTGTACCGGTAGTTGCGTTTCTGGAAAACTTTCGAGTCACTATGAACAAGCTTCTGGAGAAAAAAAAAAAAAACTGCGCCTTAACCCTCCTGTTGTCCTCATTTTCTGTACACACCCTGTGTCCTCCGGGTCAAAATGACCCATACTCACTAAACCCCCCCAAATAAGCAGCTTAATTGAATTTTAAACACCAAATTTCATATTGCTTGAAGAAACAACTTGTCCTTCACCCCATGATTTGTGATATAGTTCTCCCTCTTCACTTGTATTTCTATAGCTTAAGAAAAGGAAAAAAATGTGCGAAAATGAGTTATGGATGCATTTGTATTCATTCCAATGACTAAAGTGTCTTTCTTCTTTTTCCTCCAGTGAACTATTTAGGACAATACAATACAAGACAAAAATATAAAAAATGAGATTAACCCAGGGCGGCCCGGTAGTCCAGTGGTTTGCACGTCGGCTTCACAGTGCAGAGGTACCGGGTTCGATTCCAGCTCCGGCCTCCCTGTGTGGAGTTTGCATGTGCTCCCCGGGCTTGCGTGGGTTTTCTCCGGGTGCTCCGGTTTCCTCCCACATTCCAAAGACATACATGGCAGGCTGATTGAGCACTCTAAATTTGTCCCTAGGTGTGAGTGGGGATGGTTGTTTGTCTCTGTGTGCCCTGCAATTGGCTGGCAACTGATTCAGGGTGTCCCCCGCCTACTGCCCGGAGACAGCTGGGATAGGCTCCAGCACCCCCCGCGACCCTAGTGAGGATCGAGCGGTTCGGAAGATGAAAGAATGAATGAGATAACCCATTCAACTAATTAGCACATGTAGCGCAGTGTGCAAGTGCACAGCCTTTGCAGATATATTTCTTTCACCTATAGCACACAATATGTGTTTTACAGTCCTTCTTTTGAGGCCTGAAATGGCATTTCTTCCTCTTACTTGCCCTCGCCGAGCAAGTGGCTGTGGAAGGTGCGTCGTCAGGTTTCTCAGGAGCTTCTGAACGTTTTGTTCTGCATGCCCGCCTTGTTGGTTGTATGCTGCTGAGGACCATGTTATTTTGCCATTTTTTGAAAGGAAAGGTTCTCTTTCAGCTTCAGGGATTTCTTCTTGTTCTGAAGATGATTCACCATGCTCTGGGTTATATTCCTCCCTGTCTTCTTCTGATACATTCTCCACTTCCTCTTCTAAATCAGTTGTCTTGAGAGACGGCAGAAAAATCAGCTCTAGAGCCTCTTCAATGTCGTAACGCACACTCATGGCGTCAGCAGAGAGAGAATTTGGGGCCCTGTCATCTGTAGCACCGACGACAGGAGGGTTAAGTGCCACCTCAGGGACATATCATCGAAAAAATGACATGCTAATCGCTTGGATCCAAGTCGTTAGCTCTCTGGAGTGCCTTCCCATACATCAAGTGTGAAATAAAACAACTGTGTGAGTCTTGCCGTTTGCCTTCTTCTGCAAATGAGCGTTTACTTTGGGATTATGACGGAACAGTGGGGCTAATTTGCATACTATTGCTCCCCAACTCGAGTTTTTGAAGCGTAGTTGCCAAATGAACACAGATTACAGTGCGAGAAGTGCATGATTAGCATTAGCGCCTGATCACTGGCTGTGTTTTGAGCGAGACTTGCGTAAGAAAAGTTTGGGGTTTTCCAACAGTGTTTTTTTTTTTTTTTTTAAATAACAACATTTTCATCGCAATTGCAAGACGTCACGTATTCGGTCTCGAAAAAAAGATTCACACATTCTCTCCAAGGGAGTGCTGTGTAGTCAAGCAACGCACATTTTAAGGAAGCTACTAAAACTATCTCTTTTTAATATGCACTGCACTTCACCGCACTGCATATTTTATGAGTAATTCAGCCAAGAAGAGAATTTGACGACAATCTGGCATGGAATCGAGATGGTAGCATCAGCCACTGTTTTGTTAGCGCGTGCTCTGCGTGGCCAATAATCAGACAGGAATAACTGTGGATTATTACTCATTTGAACTGCCGTGTTCCATATGGTGCCTCTTCCTCTTTGCTGAAGGTTTTGGTGTCAGCGTGTGTCAGTGCTGGATGAGCAGCGAGAGAAAGTAACAGGTTTTCGTCGTTCCCTGTGGACCCGGCCGGCCACATTGCGCTCCGTTGTGAAACGTTGTTCTCGTCAGCCTGTGCAACGGCAACATGCTGCCTCGGTGCTATGGCAACACACAACGGGGAGAAGGCGGAGCGAAATAAATGCTTCCTCCCAAGTCAAGACGGTGCCATCGTCAAACGTCGGTCAAATGTGTTTGCTCGATGGTGGCTTTGAGAGGTTGCCGCTCATTGAAATCGATAGGGGGAAACAATCACTTGGGCGGCTGAGATGAACACGTTTGGGTTTTTTTTATGGGGTGGAAATGTAACATATCGGATTGTCAAACGTTTTACATCAAGTCCACCTCAAAAAATACCGACAGAAGCGCTCCACTTACCACCAACATTCAAATATAGGAGTAGGGTGTTTCAAAGTTACGGCCCGGTAGTCCAGTGGTTAGCACGTCGGCTTCACAGTGCAGAGGTACCGGGTTCAATTCCAGCTCCTGTGTGGAGTTTGCATGTTCTCCCCGGGCCTGCGTGGGTTTTCTCCGGGTGCTCCGGTTTCCTCCCACATTCCAAAGACATGCATGGCAGGCTGATTGAACACTCCAAATTGTCCCTAGGTGTGAGCGTGGGCGTGGTTGGTTGTTTGTCAGTGTGTGCCCTGCGATTGGCTGGCAACTGATTCAGGGTGTCCCCCGCCTACTGCCCGGAGACAGCTGGGAAAGGCTGCGGCACCCCCCGGCACTCAGTTTAGCTTCCATTGCCTTTTTTAAAAAGTGTTTTTAGCGTGCGTGCATGCATGCCGTATGTTTAAGCTGGCGTATGTTTTACCATGCCTGGCTGCGCCCAATAATACGGTGCGCCGAATGGTCGTGAAAATACGGTAAATAAAAATAATAAGTAATGCAAGTTATTTACTCTTTCTGTGAGACTTGTTACCAAATGCCCCACAGACAGGGAACCGGTCCGTGGCCCGGGCATTCGGGACCCCTGCCTTACACCACTGCATCCGGTGCTTCGCATTGCGCTTGGTGATGCATGGCTTGGATGCAGCTGCTCTGCCATGGAAACCCATTCCAGGAAGCAGCTCTGCGTACTGTACTTGGGCTAATCTGAAGGCCACATGAAGTTTGGAGCTGTGTAGCAGTTGACTGTGGAGAAAGTCGGCGACCTCTTTGCACTATGCGCCTCAGCATCCGCTGACCCCTTTCCATCAGTTGACATTTTGTATGTGATTCTAAATCTTCTCGGTGGTGTCAATGTCTCCGTTTTTCAAGAAGGTTCTTTCAGACAAACGTTATTTGACTTCACGACAATAGACGCTCTACCGTGACTCTTTTGATGTGTCGGTTTTACACTGACTGACACAGATTTTTTCGGGTGCTGCCATTAAGGAAAAGTGTTGCTCTGAAAGAAACACCTTGTCGTTGTTGACTTTTTTCTCTCGCTTTTCATTCAGGAGCCTGGCAGGAATGTCAATAATGTTGCCAACAGAGCAGAGCCTTTTTTGATACCAATGTTTACTCAGGAACAAACGAGTCCATCATTTGATCTTAGTAATGCTTTTTTTGGTAAGCGCCACACGGTTCAACCCCCAGCCAAGGCTGACCTTATAAAAAAAAATGGGCGTCATCGATGCGAACAATGATCTTTTATTGGTGTGGGTGAAAAGGCCAGCGAGACAATAGCAGCTCATGGTCCTCACCTGTTGCGCCAATAACGATATCACAACACATCTGTAAAAGTCAACCAACTGTGCTGGTCGATGCCGCTCCCGGATGACCAGCAACACAACTGCTGGCGCCGGTTAACAAGCGAGATGTATTTTCTGTCGTCTGGAGACGACCACCACCTGCTGAAAGGTTGCTTGGACTGACTGGAATCGTAATTAGACTCTGGCCACTGTGATTTATTTCTGAGCAATTGCGAGAGCTCCAATATTGATCAAAAGAAGATTGATATTGTACAGCTACAACATGCAGCTTGTGTTCATTCTATTCTATCACAATAGAATGCAACACATACCAGAGGGGGTCTCCGACACAAAAAAAAATGGTCTAAAACAGGGGTCAACAGCACGGTGCCGGTGGGTACCAGGGAGCCCCTAAACATCCATTTTCTGATCTGCTTATTATCACGAGGGTGGAAACAGATCCAGAAAGTAAAAACCCTGCGACAGTTTAGCTTTAGCCACAGGTCCATTATAGCCAACCAGCAGATGGGACATTGTAAATTTCTAGTAATGTTGTAGAAGTGATCATTTTAAAACGGATAGACAGGCAGAGATTTATAAAAATGAAATTGTTGTATATATTGGTACAGTGATCCCTCGCGGGTTCTGTGCATCGCAGATTTTTTCAAACATATAATTTTTTTTTTTTAACATATACATGGAGTACAGTACTGTATATGTTGCTCTATGTGACTCGCTGTTGTTTTGCAGCTTGTCGCGGACCGTTTACGGACTTAAAAAAAAAACCCAAATTTTTTTTTACCCGTTTATGTTATTGGATGCTACTTTGCGGATTTTCGTTTTAGCGCGGGTGGTTTTGGTCCCCATTAACCGCAATAAACGAGATTACTGTATTGTAAAAATAATGAACATGTCAGATTCTTCACTTTAAATGAATATCCTTATTACTTTTAATAATAAAGAAAGGGGCAAATTTATTTCGGAAGTGTGTATCAAACTAGTAGTCCTTCATATCAAGCCCAAAAAGCAGCTCTCATTTTCAAAAAAAAAAAAATTGATGACCCCTGGTCCATAGTCTATTACCTGCTATTAATCGGTGACCGACCGTAACGAGCGATATAGTGCTTCTCCCGGCAAGGCTCTGACATACACCCTGAACAGTATACGCAGCCGAAAATGGATAAATCCTGGCTAACTGTCGTCGATTCAGTGTAAATGTATTCAGTGTGACACATGGCGAATAGTGGAGAATATTAAAAAAGAAAAAGACAATGCAGAGCTAATTACTCCGTGGCAATCTGCACAAATACCCAAAGTGCAAATGACATGTTTCTTAATAAGCCTAATCTCCATAAACAAACCACATTATCACTCGCCGCTAGAGCTAAATGAGGTTTAGGAAGGGATGATTGTCTCCTCTGCTGCCAGCCTCAGCTGAGAAACAAATTCCTGGTTTTCATTAGCAGACAACACATTGAGGGCTCAGCAACAAATGGTAAAATGTTGCTGTTCTTTTTCGCGCACCCTCCATATTTACTGTAGAGTGGTTCTTTTCCCTACAATTTTTTTTGAGTTATTCATTGGCCCGATTTTTTTTTTTTCTAAATGGGTGGGTGGGGCTTAATGTTGCAAGAAAGCTTCAGACGTCATCACAAATATTACACCGTGTGTCACGGCTTTTGGTTTTATTTCGCAGTTCATTTACATTGTCTTTGATCATATCGTGTGTTTTTAATGTGCTATTTCACTTTTTAAAACAACAAAAATGTGTTGTTATGCCGATTATTCATTCATTCATTCATCTTCCGAACCGCTATATCCTCACTAGGGTCGCCGGGGGTGCTGGAGCCTGTCGCAGCCGTCTTCGGGCAGTAGGCGGGGCCCTGAATCGGTTGCCAGCCAATCGCAGGGCACACAGAGACAAACAACCATCCACGCCCACACTCACACTCACACCTAGGGACAATTTAGAGTGCTCAATCAGCCTGCCATGCATGTTTTTGGAATGTGGGAGGAAACCGGAGCACCCGGAGAAAACCCATGCAAGCCCGGGGAGAACATGCAAACTCCACACGGGGGGGGCGGAGCTGGAATCGAACCCGGTACCTCCGCACTGTGAATTCGACGTGCTAGCTTAACCACTCGACTACCTGGCCGCTCATCATGCAGATGAATGGCAATTTCATTCATTTCGAAAGGAAAAAGTGGAATTGCAGTCATCGCCTGAATCTCTGAAGTCACTTCACATTTTGCTGGGTTTGCTATTTAAAAAAGCGGGGGGATGAAATAGTCATTGAATGATTGGAGGGGATTCATCCTTTTCATTATTCAACGAGAACCCTTTGTTGAATTTATCACTCCTGAGCGCCGTGAGTGTGATTTTTATGCTGCGGCAATGGTCTCTGTCAGCCAATGAATCAAGAAAAGATCCTCGCTGTTGTAGTTGTTGTAGTTGGGTTCTGGTGTGTTTCCTGACCCGTCTGCTCTGGCTTGTCCTGCCGTGGCCCTCATATATCACCGCTACCGTCAGACACGGACACTGACAGCGACTGAGTGGGTGGCTCTGGAATAACGGTGCACGCCGTGCCAATAAGTCCCGCTGTCAGCAAAGGCCGCGGTGTCAATGCAAACCTTGTTATTCAGAAAAACTTCTTTCTATACGTTTAGCATTTCAGAGTAGTAAACTGCATTATTTGTGGGTGGATAGGCATCGAGCCCCATTACAAATAGTAAAAAAAAAACAAGATTAACATACAGCCCCTATCAAAATGTTTATACCCATAATTGCATATATTATTATATTAACTCATTCACTCCCATAGACGTTTTTATACGTCTTTTCAGACTTGGTTTGGAATTGGCTGGTACTGAATGAGTTTTAATAATATATATATTAATAATATTATTTTAAACAGCAAATATACCAGAAATTATGATCCTTTATAATTTCAAACTTACCTTTAAAAACAAAGGGCTTACAGATGATACAAGTGCACATGCACGATGTTTCCTCACATGCTATTTGGACTTTGTTCCTCATGGATTCACCGATTTACAGGTTTTTTTTTTTCGTTTGTTTGTTTGTTTGTTTTGGTGTTTTTTTTAGAATGCGGTGGAGAACCTATTCTGAAACACTTTACACGATAATTAAAAAAAAAATGATAACCAATCACCAATCCTCCCAGAAGATGGGACAATCTCTTTAAACTATTTATTTATTTACTTAACAAAGCCCCCCCCCCCACCGCTATTTGCTGGGGATTTAGACTGGCCCAGACCATGAATTTGCATATAATTGACGACCAATGAAATGCATTGGGAAACGCCAATAATAATTATGCTTGAAAAATTCTCCCCTAGAGCCTCATAAACATTCAATACACGAAAATGAGGAGGGGAAAGCTGACATCCCCCAAGAAAAACTAATCATTTTAACATATTGGGGGAAAAAAAATACAACAGTAGATGGTGGCAAACTATAGATTATTAACAAATCAATGATGGTAGCCCAGAGCGTCCCTGGAGTTATTGAATTTGTTTTTGTTGTAAAGTCCAATCAATGACAGCCAATTATGATATTATAATATTTGGCATAAAATGCCCAATCTTTTCTGACCGATCCTGCCAATCAGATCTGTGTAATATTTAGAAAAACTCACCTATTCTCTCTGTTTGTCCTCAGGCCAAGCCCTGTTGAATAAAAATTGATTTATATGGCACCATCATGGTGCATCTTGGTGCAAGGGAATGTTGAAGTGAGAGGGAAAAGATTAACTTAGACAGGCCGATCCCCTGTCTATTTAAAAAGTAGTGCTTTGACACCGTAGACGATCGTAAACCCCTCGCACAGCGCTCGACAGCACAGTCACTTTCGGCCGAAGCATCTGCCTGTTGTGATGAGGCTGTCGATCACTGCAGCAGTCATCGGCAGGTTGGCCTGTTTCCACTGCAGAAGACAGCGTAGCCCGTTGTGGTGATGAACCCAAGCAACATCCGGGATGTCATGGACATCTGACAGCTCAACTATGTCTTGTTTGCTTTGAGCAAAAACCTTGCACGACAATCTTGAGAAGTGACGGGTGGGGGCTGCATGCGATTTGGACCCGCTCAGTCACGATTTGGCTGGATTTATGCTGCAGCTCCCAAGTGTCCTTTTCCGATTTTGTGCACATTTACGTCCATCGAGGAAGTAAACAACACTTCAGACACTTTAGTTACCCTGAACCAACTCCAATGTGTTTAAATGCAGTTGATTACAGCAATTCTCCTTTTACGACCGTCTGCAATTATTTTCCATATTTTCATGGTTGACGACACGCACTTTTATTGTACTGTATTTAAATATTTAATGCTATCTTGAATTGTCTGTGTCGCATATTTTTGTTATATTCAACCTGCTAGCTAGTTCGACACTTTTATTCGGAAACGAGCCCGTTTTTTTAGGGGCTTTCTCATGCAAACGAACAAACGGCAATCGCCACGCCATAAACTGCTGACCCAATGGTGAACGCAGATTTCCTTACCATGGTGAGCAGCGAATTGAACTACAGGATTGAACAAGTAGAAGAGCAGGTTCTACTTGGGGGGAAAACATAATGTGCATCTGTAAAGATAGCAAAAGCATTTTCAGTGGTGGAGGCAGCAGTTTGTACACGACTCTGTTTCTGTGTGCCACATGGACAGGTCACCCAACGCAGATAGATCGATGTCTACTTTCACCGAGCGATCAAGCATGTGCTCATGATCTGAAGCTAACATTCTTAGTTAAGCCGTTGCTTGAAAGTGGCGATGGATCTTCAGCCCTCTCTTGGCCCTTTTCCACCGTGCTTGTGCTCGTGCTCGCTCCCAAGCCAGTGCCCAGGCTAGCACCAATTCTTTCTTTCTCCACCACTGAAATTGGCTCCAGCTCTAGCTGTGGTGCTTGAAACTGGTGCTTAAGCTGGCCCCAATTATGTTGGGTCAGACTCTACACCAACTACATCATGGATGGAGGGCGGGGGGTGGGGGGGGATCATTACGATCACAGATGTCGAGGAATGACTCCCTGCACACACGGACGTTTTGCTTTTGCACAAACTGTTAAGCGGTGAACTTCCTGCACATTTGCGCTTTACGATGACATCATGACGGAGCCCTTGGCTCTTTGCTGGTGGAAAACCAAACATATTCTTCGTAAGAACTTGTTAAGTACCAATTAAGCACAGCACTGGCCCTGGCGCCGAACGAGCACCAAGTTTTTTTGGGGTGGAAAATGGGTATGAGTGGAAATTCAGTGTGGGTGTTTATTATGTAAATACTGTAACTATTTAGGACAATACAATACAAGACAAAAATATAAAAAATGAGATTAACCCAGGGCGGCCCGGTAGTCCAGTGGTTAGCACGTTGGCTTCACAGTGCACCTGTGTGGATTGCGTGGGCTTGCGTGGGTTTTCTCCGGGTGCTCCGGTTTCCTCCCACATTCCAAAGACATGCATGGCAGGCTGATTGAGCACTCTAAATTGTCCCGAGGTGTGAGTCTGGGCGTGGTTTGTTCGTCTCTGTGTGCCCTGCGATTGGCTAGCAACCGATTCAGGGTGTCCCCCGCCTACTGCCCGGAGACAGCTGGGATAGGCTCCAGCACCCCCCGCGACCCTTGTGAGGATCAAGCGGTTCGGAAGATGAATGAATGAATGTTACAAAACAGTGGGGTGAATGTGCACTAGGGGGCACTCATGGGTACAATGTGAGAAACAACCAGTCGGGGAGATTTACTTGTGTTCTTTCATCCTGGATAGGTGATCAGACACTCCAGAGACCCAACTATTGATTTAAAAAGTTATTAAAAAAGTAAATTTCCCCCCTTAGACAATCATCAACCAGTCTTCTTTAGGCTTGTATCATTTTAGAAGCTACCTAGCATAAAGGGGCAGATGCAGCAATGTCCAAACGAGTCAATGTTCCTTTTACCTGTTGTCATATTTGGTGGGTTATCACTCTGACTCAATATTCAGTGAGATCTTATGTCCATCTCCTAGTCTGAGTGTCTGATGTCACGTTCATTCTTGAGGGATGTTCTCAACAAGTATCCAAGCCATCCTTTACCTTATACAATGCACACTTTCTTCAGCTGATGAAGATCCATGTGGTGTGCGAGCAAGGGGTGAAAGGTGTTTCCACGAGGTCTTTTCACATGAATGCCGTGTTTAACGATCTGATAAACACACACGGTCTCCCAACATTGGTTTGTATTAAAGGTCATCTGTGCCGAAAGCTTTCATTGTCATTTGTCAATGCATCGTAAAAGGTCACTGGCGGACCGGTACAAGGACTCACACTTCAGGCCCACTGACCCATTCGTCTTCATTCAGCGCCCAGCAGCTGGATGCAGAACGAGTTTGTCAATTGTGCCGTGTGATCAAATCCAAGTGTCATCTCGACTTGTGAGGCAGACGTTTACTTTTTGGAAGATAAATAGCGGCTGAACATTCGGCGGGGGCCCATCTTGCTCGAATGTGAATGAAAGCGGAATATCGGTTGATCTTTTCTGAAGTTACGTGTCTTCTTTTTAGCAAGTGTCAAGATCTGAAACGCTATTCCTGACTTGGCATCGTACTTTGAAACCCTTACACAGGCTTAAAACCCTCATAAGAAACCCAAACATTGTTTAAAACCCTAATCCAGTATTGGAATTTAATCTTGAATCCCTAACTTGAAACCTTAACCCTAGTTAGGGCGCAGGCTTGAAACCCTACTTTGACTACGTCAATAGTGATCCAACACACTCAATTAAGCTTGAAATGTTCCTATTCCTATGCCGTAAGATCGCTTACGTTTGTCAAAAACCTCTCACAAGGCTTCAATTTAGAGCCCTTGCTGGTCTTAAACTGTAATGACGATCATCCATCCATTTTGTATACCGCTTATACTGGGGAATGGGCCATTGGGGTCCCCGCTTTTGGCCGCCACCCAGCTCACAGAGCGCTTGACCCCTTTTGGGCCCTTCCACAGGTAGTCAGCCCATGGGAAGGGGGACCCACGTTACCTTTTCTATCCGTACCTGGCCAGACCCCACGTGATTCAGTTCTGTGACTCATCATAAAGGGTTTGTGAGCCGTGCTCTACCTGGTCCCTCACCTTGGACCTGTCTGCCATGGGTTACTCTGCCAGTGGAAGAAAAATTAGCTCCTAGGGTCATCGGGACACAGAAACCCTTCCACCACGCTAAGGTGGAGATGAGGGCTTCATAGTACTGGATCCATTAGTGTTGTATTTTTCCTCATCATGGATTAAATATTACACAAAAACAATGCAAAATTTATCACGATATTCTGTTGACAGGCTGTGGGTCATGTTTCCATTCTGGTAATTACTAATATACCACAAATCCATTATCTCCTACTTATCGGAATCCTGCTTACCCAACCATGACTCTCGTTGGGAAGTAGCAGCTTGTGTTACTTCATTCCTTATCATATTGTTTGCAAAGCTAATGTGTCCACAATTTCAAGTTGAGACGCACTCCAGATGTGAGTTGTATGTCGGGCTGGTGCGGGCTCACATTTCCATGCGCCGTGTCATGCCGATTACTTTGACGAATGGCAGCTGGAAAGCGTGAAGATCCTTGACACCATCCGACACGTTATGCTCTAATACTTCTCTGATTGGAATGGAGTACCAGCTGATCTAATTACAATTAGCCGCCACTCGTGTTGCATTAGCGCACGTCGCCTTGATTGAACACTAAGATGGATGATTCTGCGGATGTTTTGAAGCGTGTGTTGCAGGGAGGTTACTCGGGCATGGCAAGATTGTGTTATGTTGCCGCTTTATTCCAAGTTTTGAAGTGTTACAGCTCCTATGTTTTCACCCTCTGCACCATCATTACTTTTAACGTTGTGGACACTACGCTATGAACATGAGCCCCATAAGGTCATGTGAGTGGGGAGGCGGGGGGCATCTATTTGTGGAGAAGCCATTTTTTAAACCAATTTTGGAATAATATTGAAGTGTTACCAGGATATTAATTCATTCAGTACCAGCCAATTCTGGACCAAGTCTGAAAAGACGTTTAAAAACGTCTTTGGGAGTGAATGAGTTAAAAATGTTCACGTGAAACTGGTGTTCAAAACTAAATAAAAGGGCAAAATGCAGTCTGGAGGCTCTTTCCATGGGTCATTGATGCTATTTTGGTTAGCTTCATTTCAATTCTTGTTTGTGTATTTGTGTAGTGGAATTTATTTTATAGTGGAAAGTATTTTTTTGTTTTGTGTGTGTGTTGTTTTTGTTATAAGGAAGGGCATTGGTTAAATAGCCAGTGAAGGTTTACTGCTGCCGTTGGCCGCCTTTCAAACCTTTATTCTCAACGTGTCCTTGGCCAGGATGCGAAACCCTTCTTTGCCACTGAACCCTCTTGGTCAGTAAATAAATACATTTGCACAGCAGCCTTGGCCCTGAATTGAATATGACAGTAGACGTTATTAATCATCATTACGACAAGACATAAATGCCGTTCTATTAACTATTGTGCAAAACGACTGCAGTAATCCCTCGTTTATCGCGGTTAATGGGGACAAAAAACACCCGCGATAAACGAAAATACGCGAAGCAGCGACCAATTAACATATTTTAAAAAATACATACCGTATTTTCACGACCATTCGGTGCACCGTATTGTTGGGCGCAGTCTCAGTAACGGCTGCTATTTCTGTGTTTGACACATACACAAAACGCACCGTATTATTGGACGCAGCCAGGCGTGGTAAAACATACGCCAGCTTAAACATACGGCATGCATGCATGCATGCATGCTAAAAACCCGTTTTTAAAAAGGCAACGGAAGTAAAACGGAGTTCGGTTGTACTTCGTTTAGCTATTTTACAATGTACTCACATTTTTCTCTTCACCTCTTACACGCTCACCCGTCACTCATTGGCGGACTTCCGCATGCCTGTCGTCACTCACTTCCGCCTTTTCTCTCTATAAACACCGTGTCGGCCAGAAGCGCGCTCTGTCAGGCTTTGGAAGTCGGCTCATACACTAGACGCTCCGCATTATAAGGCGTCTTGTCCATTTTGGAGAAAATGTAAGACTTTTAAGGCCGTGAAAATACGTTATATATTTTTTTAAGTCCGCAAACGGTCCGTGAGAAGCTGCGAAAGTCAGCAAAACAACAGCAAGTCACATAGAGCAACATATACAGTACTGTACTCCATGTATATGGTTTGTTTTTTTTTAATGAATATGTTTGTTTGAAAAAATCCGCGATGCACTGACGCCGCGATAAAAGAACCGCGAAATCGCGAGGGATCACTGTATTTGTTCTTCAACCTTTTACTTATTAGTTGAAAAAAATAAAAAAGGGAGTGGGGGGGGGGCATTTATTTACTTTAGGCTGCTGCTGCTGCTGCTGCTGCTGACAGGACAGTTGCTTCGAATGTTGGATGTATGGGCCCATTTTCAGCCAGATTGCCCCTTTCTGATCAAATGATCAAAGGACGGATTATCATCTTGGCTGATCCGGTAGTGACTGATGTGTTCAAGACCCTGAACTGGTCGCCAGTCAGTCACAGGGCACTTATGGTGACAAATGACCATGCACTTTCCCACCGTCACCGAGTGGGACTCGATGGCACGCTGCCCGCACACAAGGGTGCACCACGACACCATCAGAGACTCTATTAGACACTTATGTGTTTATTAAGCTTAACTCACAATACACCAACAATTATTACCTTTAAACTCGTTGTACTAAATTGACAAGAAATGAAGATCTCACCGTATGCACGTGAACTCTTAAATTGCAACCGCTCCGTATTTACCAGATGCACGAACAGTTCGCCTTGTCACTTTTTTTTTCTTTGCATTGTCATCATTCTTTTAATTCCACACTCGTGATTCTCAGAGGCGATGCTGCATGATTGCGATGTATTGTGTTGCTCACTGTGAGAACACGCCTGTCCATTTGTGGGCTCCGTCACACTTTAAAAATCAGTGAAGATGTACAAAATATTACAAATTTAAAAAAAAAACCTGTGCGCATATTCAGCATGAAGAAAAGCAGCGCAAAGGACAGATGGATGCTTCCATTGTGCTTAAACGCCACTGACATGGCGTTGTTTGTTTTGACTCTCTTTTTGGAAAGGTGTTTAGCTAATCCAGGGGCGTCTACCCAGCCTGTTTCAGAAATCTCCGTCCTCCAACGCACCTGATTGGAATGGTCAGGATCGGGCCTCTGCAAAGCTTCTCGATGAGCTGATCATTTCAATCTGGCGTGTTGGACAAGGGAGACGTCTAAAACAGGCTGCGGAGGGGCTGGGACACCCCTGTCGAATCCTTTTGATTCACAATGTTGTTCCACAGTGCCTTTTTTTCCCCACCCCTACCAGTTTCTTTCCTCTCAAATATCCCAGGGACTGCGCTTTAATTATGTTGCAATGCTCCGCTCATGATCTGAGGAGCTGTCAGCATTGAGAAATGTCCCCCCCGTCATGCCGCCTGCTGTGAGATAAAGGCAATATTTGTTTCGATTGTCGGCATACCCGCGGCAGTGGCAGACGAGAAAATGATGAGCCACACTCGGCCATTTCCTCTCCTTACCACGTGTAAAATGCCTCACATTCGGCGCATTGACTCAATGAGTAAAACCAAAAGCAGATCTGTGGCTGAGGTGTGAACAGGCATTGGAAACGTGAGCGAAGGAGGCTCATCGAAGCCGCGGAGTAGCTGGAAGGGCGATGCGATCAATAGGCAGGCAGCGGAGCAAAAAGGGCAAGGCGTCAGCCTCCCACTCTAATCACCGTCTTAACCTTCAGCGCGTCTGCAGGTCCGACAGGCTCGCCTGCAGAGGCGTTAACTCTGACTTGTTTGGAGGTGATTCTTTGCTCTGCGAAAGGGGTCCTTGTCAACTGAAAAAATCAATGGCTTCATTGGCGACGATGCAACGTCAAAAAGGAGCTGAAGGACTTCTCTGTGGATCCCAGCGTGCAAAATGTAATAAAGAGCAAACGTAATCAGAACAATCAATAACAGAGGTTACTGGGAGTGTCTGTAAATGTTAAATGCGATTTCCCACGAGGTTTCCCACCCGCGATTTCTCCGGGTACTCTGACTTCTTCACCCGTTTCAAAGATATGCACGTTTCATTGTTAAATCAGGGATGGCCAACTGGCATGTGGCCCCCCCCACACTCGGTGAATGAAAAAAAATAGTGGGAAATTATGAATATTTTTATTTTTATATCTAGAAAAGACCCCCTGCATATTTGTGGTTTGGGGCTTGCAGATTCAGCTCTGAATTGATTTTTTTTCCATATTTATAAATCAGATTTTTTTTTTATTATGCAGGGAACTATGAACTCTGTTTTTATGGAAATGCATATTGGAAGTTTTTTGAAGAATTCTTTGGATTTGAAACAAAAACTAAAATATTCCGACCGGTATTGTTATTTTTGCCCCAATTTTTCTAAGGCATATCATTGGGTGTCAATCACACGCAGATTTTCTCTATTTGTGGGCTTGCACATATCCATATTTAAAATGGCATTTTTGTTTTACATTTGCTAAGGAAGTGCGTCGTCCTTCAGTATGTGGCCGCCTCGGAGCCCTGTTGAAACATTGGCTTCCTCTCCATCATTTAAGTTGCCCATTCTTTCTTAAATTGTTCATAGGTGTGAATGTGTGTGTGAACTTATTCGTGCTCAGCAATTGCCGCAATTACCCTTAAAAACGAATGCAGTTACTTTATTGAACACTTGATTTTAAAAGTAATTCTAAAGTTACTTTAAGAGTTACATTCAGCTGATACAGAAAACCGTGCTTGACATAAAACGGACACTTGGCTTTGACACCTAATTGAAAGGGCATTTCTAATAGGTGATGTTGAAGAATAAAGTTAGTTTTAATTCAACATGCAAAAAGATCCAACCTTTTTGTCTTACCATAATTATTTGGATTAAAACAAAAAAAAACTATTATTTTCGGTATTTCACTTTACATATTGTGAAGTAAAATAGCATTTTCCCCAGGCCTGATTTATGTGTTCTTTGCATATTTATCACATGCAAAGGTTTCAGTTCATTAAACCAATAATAGCATACAAAGACTACCCAAGGAAATACAAAATGCAGTTCCTCAATGAAAATTTAATTTATGAAGGCCACCCCCCCCAAAAAAAAAATCTAAAACTTGCTGACCTGATGTGAAACAGTAATTGCCCCCCCCCCCCCCACACCTCACCCCCTCTTGTTAAATCACAAAGTAACTATGACTTACAACAGTTTTGGGAAAGCCGAGTTCAATTTCACAGGCAACACCCGAGCACCACATTTGCCCAATCATGAAATCACATAAATAGAATCGGCTAGATCAAGTGAAGTAGGCTCCAAGATCTCAAGAAACAAACGCATCATGCCACAATCTGAAGAAATTCAAGAAGAAATGAGAAAAAAAGTTATTGAAATGTATCAGTCTGAAAGAGAATACAAAGCCATTTCCAAGACTCTCGGGCTGCGGCAAACCATTACCAGAGCCTTTATCCACAAATGCATAAAACTGGCAAACATTCCCAGGAGGGGTTGACATGCTATAATTACTCCAATTGTGTGATGATGACTCACAAGGAGGTTCCAAAAGAATCTAGAACAACACCAAAGTAACTCAATCAGTGTTCACGACTCTACCGTAAGAAAGTCACTGGCAAAAAATGGCATCCATGGGAGAGTTCCCAGGTGAAAACCACCGCTGTCCAAAAAGAACACAAAAGCCCATCTCACATTTGCTCAAAGGCATCTTGATGACAAGACTTTTGAAAAACATTCTGTGGACTGATGATGTCAAAAGCTGGACTTTTTGGAAGATGTGCAGCCCCTCACATCTGGCACAGCATTTGATAAAAAGAACATTATGCCAACAGTGAAGCATGGTGGTGGCAGTGTGATGGTCTGTGGCTGCTTTGCTCCCTCAGGACCAGGACAACTTGCCGTGATTGATAGGACAATGAATTCTGCTGTCTACTCGAAAATCCTGAAGCAGAACATCCGACAATCGGTTTGCGCCCTCAAACTCAAGCACTCTTGGATCATGCAGCAGGGCAACGATCCGAAACACGCCAGTAAGTCCACCTATGAAAAAAATAATGTGAAGGTTTTGGAATGGCCAGGTCAAAGTGCAGATCTGAATCCAATTGAGATGCTGTGGTGTGACGTTCGAAAACCCTCCAATATGGCATAGTTGAAGCAGTTCTGCGAAGAACAGTGGGCCAAATTCTCTCCACAGCGGTGTGAATGACTCTTCACCAACTATGGCAAATGCTTGATTTTAGTAATTGCTTTAGAGGGCAATTACTTTTTCACATAGGGACAGGTCGGTTTGGATTTTTGGTGTGTCTAAATAAATTCAATCGGCATTTAGAAACTGCATTTTGGATTTCCTTGGGTTGTCTCTGTGTGATATTAATTAAAATTGGTTTGATGAACTGAAATCCTCATGTGTGATGACTCTGCAAAGAACACAGAAATTAGGAAGGTGACAACAACGTGTTCACGGCACCGTAAATGGCTTAGTTGTTTCTTACTTTTTTTTTAATTAAAATTTCTGGATTTCACTTAATACAATCTAAAACAAAGTCTGCCTTTTTTCCTTGACATATTTAACTCGAAATGTTGTAAATGATCAGCTCGTCAGCAAGCGCTGAAGAAGCTTGATAACGATCCTGATCATTTCAATCGATGTGCTGCAGCAGCGAGACATTGAAAAAAGGCAAGATAGTGGCCCTTAAGGACCCAGTTTGGACACCCCTGGACTCTATTTAATCGAATTGATTAATTAATTAATTAATTAATCTTATTCTTCTAATATTGTGACAGTAAGTTAAAAAATGACTAATGCGATGACTATATTTTGGCTAATGATATACCTGTATTGGCTTGTAGCGCATTCTCGAGTGTTGCCTTGTAACGCACTTTTGTCATTAAATGATGTACACTAATATAGGAAGTGCCACAAATATTTAAAAATGGTTCTTTTGCAATGCGCTCTTTTTACCCGTTGGTCATACACAAGAGATGAAAGGCTCACTTTCAGAAAACATTACCCCCCAAAAATATATATATATATATATTCTGCTTTTTGTGAAAAGAAAAAAACAAAACAAACCTATTTTTATTCCGCAAGTAAAACCCAAAGGCACAGCATTCTTTTATTGCATCCCCATCAATTGGAGAATGGCTCTTTAGTTTTAGAAAGAGTGAAGGTTGTTCAAGACGCACACACACACACACACACACACTTCCTCTCGGACTCCTAGTCCCGCTGATTCATAACTGTGAACGCGACGGAACATTTCTCCTTCCAAGGGTTTCGCCTCTTTCCATCACCTCCTCCATCCCGCCTCGATTTGTTTTCCTCTTTTGTTGTTGTTGTTTCTCGCCTCGGCCCCTGCCATCATTCTTCCTCACAGAAGCGGCCGGTTGCCATCGGGCTGCGCTCACTCATACCGTCCTGACGATTTTTAATGAGCTCCGCGTCCGTGGCGCTTCGCCCGAGGCGTTCCATCGCTGACCTGTTGGCATTTCCTTTCGCCTGTCGCTCGCCGCTACGCATTTCCCTCCTCCTATGAAATCACTTTTATTTCATCTTTTTCTTCTTTCAAGCTGCACTGTTCACTCTCCTACTGGAGACGTTACGGAGCGGGCGTTGCGTACTCCTTTTTCTTTCCTATCGTGTGCCATTGTCTCTACCGCCTGGCTGAAATTGGTCGACAAATCAAAGGCGTGCCGACACCTCAGGTAGCATTTTGGGGTTGAAATGAAACATTTGGGTTTAATAGCTGGACATTTGATCACAGGACGCAACTCCCTCATGTTGTTGGGGCAGTGATGAGAATGATGATCTTCGATCACAGCAGGCGAGGAAGTTTTGATTTCTTCATTAAAAGCTAATATAATAATAATAATAATAATAATCACAGCAGCATGATTTGTAATCCAGATTGATTGTTGTCAACCGCGTACATCTCCAATGCAGCACTTGCATGCCCACAGTCGAGCCACATTTATTCTCAAAATCAGCCACGGCACGATGATCATATTTGTCAAAAAGATTATCCTGGGAGTTGTTAGGAAAGATCTTCCACTCTAGTCTGCTCCAAAAGTCAAGGCATATGACGCAGCTTTCAAACTAAAAGCAATCGAGCTGTCCGATAAAGAAGGAAACAGAGCTGCTGCACGTCAACTTGGCCTAAACGACGGCTCACCGTGATTTTTACAAGTACCGCTATGTTCTTTTACCAGACCTGTTATACTGCGTTGCTATTCTGTTGCTAGCGTGTTGTTAGCATGTTGCTACCGTTTTACCGCCGCGTCACAGGCACCGTTTGGGAAGAAAGTTCTATTATTATTATTGTTAAGTTATATTATTCAAACTGTGAAAACTCTCTCTGTGTACCGTCTTTCTTTGTAAATATGTTGACATGTTTTAATGTGGGCACATGCGGCTTATATACGGGTGCGGCTTGTGTATGTACAAAATTGGTTTTCCTCTAGAAATGTCGTGGGTGCGGCTTATAATGAGGTGCGCTCTATAGTGCGGAAATTACGGTAAATTAAAGCATACAAGCGCTATGCCATAGTCGGTGTGACATTTAGTCGAACATGTTTTAGCGCTTAATTGGCCCTCGGTCCTTTCTTTTAAATTACTTTTTTTCCTTTTTTTTTGTTTTTTTTTTTTAATGAGAACAGTGGTGGATTTGGTGATTTCACTGGAAAATGAGCCCTTAACCCTGTGTGGAGTGGCTCTTAAAATGCCACTTTAAGGAGAATGGTTGAGGTTAATGAGTTTTTTTGGACACACTAGAACACCCCCCTAATTTTCCCCCTGAAAAGGTGAGTCGTGCTGCCTGCGAGAGATCCAGCTGCGATGCATGCTTGATGAACAAGGCTCCGCTCCCTAAGGGAGCATACCAAAGAAACCTTAAATGCATAATGATCCTTTGGCGCGTTCCACTGTGCTCTGCAACCAAAAAGACTCGAGAGAAACCAGCAGCAGCAGCAGCAGCAGCAGCAGCTTTCTCCTTCCCTGCGTCGCAACTGTAATAAGACACAAGCAGACCGTGTGTGCGATATTACACTTCAATCATGGCTCAGCGAAGTAGCACAGAGGCTCATTTGCATAACCCATAAAGCAATCTGGAGGATCTGTCTCCAGAGACAGCCCTCGTAACATCAGTGCGAGGTATCAACATGCCTGAAAGTTAAATCATTTTTTAATATGGGTGAAAAAATATATTTTTTAAAGAATCCTGTTGCATGAAGCTGTGCCAATGTTCTTGGTTTGAAGCTTGAACAGTAAAAAAGGTCTTCAAAACAAGACCATTTCGTGCATTTCTCACAGAGTCAAGCTCAAAGTACTCGTGGGAAAAATGCCAACATGTTAGATTGTTAGATGTTAAGGCACGAGAATATGTTTTGTGTGTTAGATTGTAAGACACTATTGTAACATTAAACACTTTTTTTTTTTTTTTAGATTGGACCACAGTTTAGATTGTCGAATCATAGCGACTTGTTTCTGCAGTGTTGCCAACTTTGCGACGTTTTTGCTACATTTCTAGCGACTGCTTCGACCCCTCCAGCAACTCCTTTTCCATAATTGAGACTCCATTGAAGGAATCCTAATCATTAGCATATTAACTCATTCAGTACCAGCCAATTCTAAACCAAGTCTGAAAAGACGTATAAAAACGTCTTTGGGAGTGAATGAGTTAAGAGCACCTGTCTGAACAGGACAGCCGATATGGTTTTTTTTCTTACATTTTAAACATTTGCAAGTCAATGAAGAAATCGTTCGCCGTCAGGCTGCCTGACCCGCAGGGCATCGGAATTTGCTCACAAGTCAACGCTGAACAAATGCAAATTGAAAATGATAGCAGTATCCCCTTTTCAGTGCCACTAATAATTCTGATTCTTTTAAGCATCAAGCTGATTTCAATCATTCTCCAACCCAAAACGGAATATGTTTCATGCATCAACTCAAGTCGACTTTTCTTAGTGCTGCCTTTTGTTCAGTTTCTCTTAGTTCAGCTAAATTGGAGCTGGCGCATCTTTTGCATTTAGGCGCTTTTGTGACAGTTCAGAACTTACCAAGCGTGCCGTCCCGTCATGGGAGTTGTGTGCAAAGTGCAACGGATTTTGCTATCCCGCTCGCGTCACTCTCTCGCTGCGATGCTGTCACTGATGTCTGGATTTGTTTGGCCGCACGCTCGGAATGCCAACATCCCAAATATAGCCGCGGAGCTCCAATCTATTTGGCGGGCTTTGTGTTTGTGCACCGAATCTACCGTAGTCGTGCAGAGCGAACCAAATAACAGAGGCAGGCTGGTAGAAAGCCTCCCAGGCGCAGGAGGGCTAAATGGTGACATATCGGCACAGGTGGAGCACTGCTGTGCGACTCCACTAGACCCTTAATGAGGAAACGTAGCCACGGGGGGGGGTCTTGCTATTAAATACAACATGTGTGAAAGATGGGCGGACCATTAAGTCTCCAGTCAAGAGCTTGGGAGAAGAAAGATGTCCTTCGAGCGGCTCCATCTGCAAGGTGTGGCTGGAAATAGGAATGTCAGTGGAGACGAGAGGGGGCGGAGATGATGACAAAATGAGGTCGAAAAGTTGATTCGTCAGCTACCGCGAAATGACTTTTGTATTTCACTTGCTTGACTCCACTCCTGAGAGGCCAACAAAAGTGAAGAGGGGGGTGAGGGGGGGGGGGGACAGTTTTGCTTGTCCTTGTTGACCCACGTTGATCAGGGCAGAGTGGCCACGGACCATTAACCCTCATTGATCTTTGTTAAGCCAAAGTAATCGCGATCGATTCGCTGTCGGTCGGCTGATTGGCTCATCGGGCGTACGGGAATGGTCAGCGCTCCAGCGGGATTCATCAACAAAATGGGAGTTGATTGAACACTATCCACCACGGATGGAATCGCCGCGCCATACGCTCGGCGCAGCGGGTGGAGGGACTTTGATAAGTACGATGAAATCAGATTGCGTGTGGGGTTGATCGTGGCGTGTAGATCATGGAATGAAGTCGCATGACTCCCTCGTGTTGTGTACGTGCTTTGTGGTTATTGATCATCTCTATAATAAGTTGTAGCCAGGGTTGTTTAAAAAAAAAAACATGAAATCATCAAGTTTATTGATCCTTTGTGGAGATAAATTGGTAATTAGCATTGGATCTGCAAGTTATGGATAACCGTTGTCCAATCAAGTTGCGTGCCTTTAAAGACTCGCATGCAGAAAGTTACGTGTCTGCTCATTCATAACAGGTATTGCATTATTAAGATGTACATAAAGTTATTGATAACAACCATTATATTATTACTTATGCATTGAAAGTTGAGGATTTGTTGAATATTCATTGAAATGTCTTTGGGGGTATGGATACTTTGACTCTTTTTTGCTGATAAACAAAACATTTGACATCTTTAGAACGTGATACGTAGTGAGGGATTACACCGCATGAAACATTTTAAGGTCATATGATCCAGTCATCCATAATGACGTCAACGTCTGGGTGAATTAACTTTCATATTTGATCCCATCATCAAGTTCCACGTCAGGTCATCCATCATGGCACTCGTCACTTTGTGCTTGGCGCTGGTGTCAAGTAGCAAGAAGAGAAGAGACAGGCCATACATTGAAGTGTTTGTCCGCCACTGATCATCAAAGTCCTGATACTCGTCAGTGTGTGCTCACGTAAGAGGAGGTGACGCCCCGCAATGGTGCTGTGCAACAGTGCAAGCTTACTTGCATTCCCCAACTCCTCACACAACCACTCTTTCTCACTTCATCACTCATGCCCTGTCCAGAACTCCGCCTGGTTCATTTTCTCCCAAGGAGCCTCGCTTCCTGTTTTTTTTTTTTCTCCCCATTTCATTTTTGAAGTTGACTTATATACTGTATTTCCCTGGTTTGCCCCTTTTACAGGTTCTACGAATCGTCCCCCTACCCCAACAAAACTCCCCCACTCTCCCATTTCCGTTTGTCTTTTGGCACCATGTATGGAATATCAATTACAGTGTTCGGTGTTCGCTTTTGTCGGTGTCCTGACATGGAGCCACTTTTTCCGATTTTGCTTTATGGTTAAATCTGTATCAACATTCATTTAGAAGACAGCAGTTGAAGTAATGGCATACAAATTATTTTCAAGGCTACATAACAATGCAACTCACTAGTATTTCAGGCAGCTTGTGATGACATCACTGGATTCTGTGCATTTCCTGCAAAAAAGAAAGAGACATTGGGAAAAGTAACAAAACGACGAACACATCGTAGTTCCTATATACAAAAATCAAGGAGCGAGGCTAGATGATGGCCAGCTGCGGCCATTGTTACTCTACCCATTTTTTTTTTTTAATATGAAGTGCATTTTTTTTAATGTACACTTGAAAGGATCTGTCTTATTTAAAGATATTCAATTCTTACGGTCAAAGTGAATCGATACAATTTCTTTCCAATCGTAACAAACAAATAACATGGCCGAGAAACCACAGTCATAGTTTAATGAAGTGAAATGCATACACATACCAATCTTGCGCACGAGCTTCTAATACAAACATGAACAGACCAAAGTAAAAAAAAAAAAAAACAACATTTGGAATTGTGAAGAATTCAGAAAGGCGGCATGATCCAAAATGTGGTCTGGGAAAGAATGACGCACGCACTCGCACAGTCATGGCCACCCCTGGCCACCCACTCGTCACTGAAGCGCCGCGTCACTCTGGCTATCCCCACATACGCCCCTGAAAAAAATCCACAAAGTAGCAACCGTATATTAATTGTGTTATTTATATGTATTTCAGAGCTAGAATAGCAATATGAAATCATTTTTCTCCACATGTAGTCGCTATCCTCGTATTCTACACCGCAAGGTCAAACTTGAGGATTGCACCAGAGGACCACCTGTAGAGAACTCTAAAAAGAGTTGGGTGAAAAAAGAATGCAATTTGGGTCACTCTGACCAAATTGTCTGGGGGACAAAAAGGGATGTTTTGCACCAGTTGTGCTGTTTTGTACAAAACAACCCAAAAGGTTCGGTCAAATTGCCCCCAATTGTGCGGCATTCCCTTTTTAACCCAAAGTTTTGACCCAGTTGATTTCAGAGTGAGAGATTACAATTTGTAAATGTTCCCTTTTAGTTAGATTCCAGGGGACTTTAATTTTGGCAACACAAACCGGAAGTACCTCGTCCAGTGAAGACCGCATGGTTTCGTGCTAGCTGTTGTCATCATTTCTTGTTTTCATCTTGAGTATATGCAGTGGAAAGCATCGTCTGTAAGTAGAATCCCGTTTAGACTGTACTTACATGATGTCTGCAAACCCGTTGCTTCAGTTCTAGTGTTGGAAATGTGCAATATTAAGAACGATTTCCAGTCCGTTTTTTGCTATGCTACATTAGCGCTTGGGCTATCCATATTAGCATATGGGCTACTACATGCTAGTTGCGGCTATTTTCAATGCTAACCGTGCAGATTTTGGTTATCTCTGTTCCAAGCTTATGTTGCGTTTTGGCATTATTATTTTTTTAAAATAATCCACTATTTGTGAAGAGTGAACCACAAAGCACTATCTGTTGATTGATTTGGTAGTTATTTAGACATGTGTATAGTCACACATTTCATAAGCCTTGGTTATTGAGCTGTGCATGCAGTCACAGAAACGGAGTTACATGATGTAACTAGCGTCTATATGCATTGTTATTTGCAAACGGTTGTACAATTAATGTATATTTCCTGTATTTTCTGCTGCATTTATTATACCGTAAGCTAAGCTTATACAAGTTAACATTACAATGTACAGTGATGACACGGAGACATTTATTTTGAACGGTGTGAAACATCCCCTTTTTGTGTTTCTATTTCTCTGTACAGTTTTACAAAAAAAAGAAAAAACATAAGGAAAAAGAAACTAAAGTCCATCTCAATCCCTTGGATTCTTGGTCTTTTTTCATTGTTCGCTATCTGTCTATCTGTTCACATCTCGGACACGGACAGTAAGGGCAGAATACAATTTCTACAATGAAATAATTCCAATGAAATTGGGATTTTGTGCAGAATGGTTTACAAATATTGTTCAACTTATATTTCATTGAATATAGGACCAAGACAACATATTTAACATTCAAACTGATAAATGTCATTGTTTTTAAGCAAATAATTTAAAATTAGAATGTTATGGCTGCAACATGTCTCCAAAAAGTTGGAACAGGTTGCAAAAAAGACTGAAAAAGTGAAGGAATGCACCTGTTTGGAACATTCCACAGGGGGGATAGGTCATGCCACGATTGGGTATCAAAGTGGCTTCCCTGAATTCACAAGACAGGACATGATGAAGCATAAAATACGACAATGGAGACCCCGGACTGTTGAACAGCATGAAGCTGTAAATCAAGCACGAATTAGAAGCAGTTTCACCCACAAAACCTTCATCAATCAACTTCTTAAACATATTGAATGTTGTTTAAATAATAGGCGATGTAACACAGAGGTAAACATAAGGCTTTTATGGAACATGTTGCAACCATAAAATCCAACGTTAATGATTATTTGCTAACGTTTATCCGTTTGAAAATGAAATATCTTGTCTTCGTAGTGTAGCCAATGAAACGAAGGTTGCTGTTTTTATGTTTAACATCTGGTCACAACTTCATCGGAATTGCTTTTGTACATAGCTGAGTTAGGCTATATTAAATGAGCTAACGATGTTTAGTCGCGCGTAGACGTGTGGCTCTGTAACAAAAGACAGTTCTGCTTCACAACCGACGTGATAACGTTTATTTTCTCTTCTTTTCAGTGAAATGATCCCAAATTTTGGACGTGCCGTCTTTTAAATGTCTTCATCCTGGCTCACACTTTACATGCTTTGCGAGTCTGCCGTCACGGTCCCTGTGGAAAAAAGATCACCACAAAATCCTGCAATATGTCCCAAAAAATGAGCACTGATATGGCGAGAGACACGTGTGTTAATTACTCACTACTTTACTTACCTATTAAAAAAAATATTATTCAATTATTAAAAATGTGCTGTCAATAGAACAGAAACATTTGTCTTGGTAAGGTTTCTTCAGACAGGTCAACATAGCTGGTTTACCCGGACAGCCATGTGTTATGATTGTGACGAAGTAGTCAAAGTATGGATTTCTTGGAAAGATCTCCATTAAAAAAAAACAAAAAAGATGTTTGTTTTACATTCTCGCGTGTCAAACCTGCTGAAGCTTAATTAGTCAAAAGCTCGTTCGATGCCAAGTTGCCACGTAGCATGCTGTAGTGGCAGCAATGATAGGAAAGCAAACTTTAAATGCTAATCTCCACTGGCATCCGTGAGAGAGCGGAGACCCAATCAGATATTCACACATGTTTTATTCAGCATTCAAGTCTTAGATGACTTTTTGCTGACATTTCTTAGGCCAAATGTTTCGGAGACTTCCAAGGTCGCCGGGTAAATGTCCCGTTTTTTCTCCACCCGCCATCAAAAGTGTTGATTTGACCAAGACGTTACAAAAATGTATGTTGAGGAAGATGATGTCGGAGGCAAAGTCCACCTTTGTATTCTGGCTGCAGTAGATGAGGCGTCATTGACTTTAGTCGCTCATGCCAGCTTCGAGATGCCTGCTCACTTTTTCATTTGGAAGATTTTTCATATTTCTTCCCTGCCGCAGCCGCTCTCCTCTCTTTTCTCTCTATGTATCCGTACACTCCTAATGAACCTCAGCGAAAGCAGCCCCCGCCCCCACCTCCCAACCCTCTCTGAATACAAAGCATCCAACCAGGCAGCATCAAAGAGGGCAGACGCAAAGTAGACAGTGAAGAATAAAAAGGTCCCTGAAAAGGATGGTTGCTTCCCTATTTGCTCCATTGCACTGTAAAGTATATCATTTTCTTCCTTGGTCCAGCCGTCATCACATCATCAATTGGGTCTTGAATTTTACTAGTATGATTGTGTATTATGATTCTTTGGAGCAAAATAAAAAATATTATATATTAACGATTTTATTTATTATTAACTCATTCAGTCTACTACCACAATATATATATATATATATATATATATATATATATATATATATATATATATATATATATATATATATATATACTAGTGCTGTCAAGCAATTAAAAATATTGTGCAATTAATTAATTTGGGTCTGTAATTAATCAATCTAATTAATCTAATTTTAATCTCATCTAAAAATGACTGAGAAACCCCCTATTTGCATTTTAAATTTGGTACATTATTGAGGCAGATCAAAAGATAAAAGAAAAAGTGGCATTATAAAGTAATTTTTTGCTTTTAACAGACTTGGACAGATGCAGTCCTAGCCATTTTTTTTCTGCTGTATTTGAGACTAGTCCTACTGCAACCTTTAGTTTCGACCAAAACGGGCAATAGCACTGCTTTGTTTGTTTTTATAAATGTCCAAAGAATAACAAAATAAAAATAAAATAGAACATCAGGTCCTTAAAAAAAAATTCGAAACAAGTACTCAACAATGAATTTGCTTCAGATAATAAACAATAAATGAAACAGACCCTTAAAGTTAGCACTTCAGAAATAACACTGTTCATCATGACAAACTAAAAGTGCTGAAATAAACATCAATCACTTCAAGTAGTCTACAGAGGACACATCAACTATGCCTCATACGTGGGGTGTTCTTGAGTTTAGTTTGCCGAAGAGCTTTGCTATGTACGGCTTGCTCGCTATATTGCTAACGCTTTCGGTGCTAACGGCAGTTGTGGCTGCACTCGCACAACAAATATCAAGTACAACTTTATTGTCAAATTTGTTGTAAGTGTAACATACAGCACAGATGAAAACACTCCACCTTTATCAACTGTGTCGTCAGGGCGTTTTTGGGATGTTGAATTTTCCATTCATTGTGCCGAGAACTCTCACATCCTGCTCCATTTTCACCTCTCCACCCCTTACCGCTGCTTACTAACATGTGGATGTGATTGTGTGTAAATTAAGGGGAGTGCAATGTATTTATATACTTTTTATATTTTTATATTTCACGACACACTTGGGGCTGCAGGCTCCTGCAAAATTTCGTTGTAACAAGTGTGCAATGACAATAAAGTATTCATTCATTATTACTAAGCCTGCCCAACTCCAATGGGAGCCTATCAGCTTCGGCTAAACAAGCCCCAACAAAATGGCAGCCAATCAATGTCCGCTTCAGGCTGTGACTGACAGTTGTTTCCCCACTTTCAACAACTTGAAGACAGGAAGCCAACATGAAACAAGAAACCTACAGAAACAAGAAAGGCAGAGATCAAAATTCAGATTAACGCTAAAAATAATGCACTAAATGTTCTATAATTAATTAATCGCAAATGCGACAATTTGACACATTATATATATATATATATATATAATGTGTCAAATTTATATATATAGATATATATATATATATATATATATATATATATATATATATATAGAGAGAGAGAGAGATATATATAGATCACCCATGCGAGATATATTTATACCACACCAGACAAGACCCAAAGTGTAGATTGTGCAAAGAGGCACCCGAGACGATCCAACACATAACTGCAGGGTGTAAGATGCTGGCAGGGAAAGCCTACATTGAACGCCATAACAAGGTGGCTGGCATAGTCTACCGAAACATCTGTGCCGAGTATGGACTGGAAACCCCAAGGTCAAAATGGGAAACACCTCCGAAGGTGGTGGAGAATGACCAAGCGAAGATCCTGTGGGACTTCCAGATCCAGACTGACAAGACGGTAATGGCGAACCAACCGGATATCGTGATCATAGATAAAGGGCAGAGGATAGCCGTGGTAGTGGATGTAGCGGTCCCAAGTGATTGAAACATCAGAAAGAAGGAACACGAGAAACTCGAGAAATACCAAGGGCTCAGAGAGGAGCTGGAGAGAGCCTGGAAGGTCAAGGTTACAGTCGTGCCTGTGGTGGTCGGAGCACTCGGGGCAGTGACCTCCAAACTAGATGAGTGGTTGCAACAGATCCCGGGAACAACATCGGACATCTCAGTCCAGAAATGAGCAGTGCTGGGAAGAGGGTCCCACCCAACTTGTTTAAACATGGCCCTGTAGATAATATAGATTCAGTGTGTGGGTTGGCGCCAGGCGAAAGATATACAGGTTTTTACCTGATTTTGTCAAAATTCCAAATCATGTAACCCCAGAGAATCCAAGGCAAGTCAACTGGAGGAAGTCAACTGGTGTCCTTTCGAAGCTTCACACAAGCCACAGCAGTGCATTTTACCCTTCCATGCACCCTGTCACCTCAAAACATAATAAGGTGTCCACTGTAGTAACCGCTGTCCCTGAAAGGGTTCATGCAGACCTCGCTGGTGTTAATACCAAACTCCATAAGACCCTCTGTCAGTGATATTCATGTAATAAAACGCAAGCCTATAACCACATTTAGGCTGTCAGATCCATTATTCAACGCGGGTTGGAAAATAAGGAGCTCACTCTGGAGGAAAGTAGCGGGTAGGGAGAAAAAAAAAGACGCTAGTAGAAGAGGAGCGTCTCGTGTTATCAGTCGGATAAGAGGAGATGCGGCGCATCCATAAGCTGTGTTCTCACTGAGGAATCTCTGTGATGCAAATATCATCCGGCGTGTAAATTGGGCACGCATGTACGCACCCGACCACTTAAAGCTGTCACCGCCCCGCAACCTCAGGCCACGGTTTAATGACTGCCTCTTGTTGACGCAGACGCTCTGTGGCTTTGCTCTTGCTCGTACACAAACTGCATTCCCTCGCCCGAGTATCATTTTTTAAGTCCTGCTATGAGTCTGGAGAAGCTGCGAGTGCACGGTTGGATTTACACTGCATTTCTGCCAGTCTGACTTAATACGTACCATGGGTTGTTTTTGAGTGGATTTCAGAAAATAAGCTTCGTTCAGATTTTTTTTTTTTCTCTCGCGCTCTCCGGGGTTGGGTGCAAATAAAAGACAAGAAAGGCAGAATGATGTTGGGAATGATTAGAGGTGACCTTCCCTCTCTCGGCGTGAGCCATCCAATCAGGCAGAATTAAATTTGGCCGCCTCCTTCAGTGTGCACGCCACACGCGACGTCCCTTCACGCCTCCTCATGTTTATTCATTTCCTCCAGTGAGGCATCCCCAAAATCACCCTCTGCTTTTCCCTCCACCCGAAGTAAGCATGGGAACCGGCAAGGCTTTATCGATTTGGCCCGTTTCATCAGCAGCCAGGTCTTCGTTTTCAGGACGAGCTGGATGGTAAAATCTCATGCTTGTCAGAGCCTGTCCGAGCTGTAATCTTCACAAGTTGATGGCTCGTCTTCAATGCATGAACTCTTTCGCAGCTCGTTAAAGAACCAGGCCATTTAAGCGAAGCTCTTGGGCTGTGACAGGAAAAATTGTCACTGAAATTGTGCACCACAAAAACGGCGTGAAAGACTCTTGTAAATGGTCGTCGTCTTTTTCTTTTTTTTTTGTGCCAAATGAGTTTTCCAATTCCAATAAAGGTGGAAATAATTTGAAAATGAATTTCTCCCAGATTGGCTGCATCAAACCAAAATGGCGGATTTCCTGTTCAATTTCGGGTCTGAGTCCTTAAAACCTTTGCGTACGTCCTGATAAGATCAACATGTGCACCAAATTTTGCATCGTTTTGCATGTTGAAATAGGTGGTGCCCCAGTGGTTAGCGTGTGTACTCCGGTTTCCTCCCAAATTTCTCTTTCGGTTCAGATATAAATCTTGGAGACATTTTTGTGTGTCTTGTTTTGATCAACATTTACACAGAATTTAATGTCCCCATCGGTGGAAATGGTGTGGAGGGTTCTTTTCTTCAAACTTTTTGAGGTGTAGCTCGAGAAGCTCCAAAATACTGGACATCCATTTCCAGATATTTTTTTTTTTATCTTGACCATGAGTGGTTGTGAAGAAAGCAACCATTTTAGGAGCTGACATTAGCTTGACATGTCCGCCGTTTGTGCAACAAGAATCGCGAAAGGAGAAGCTCGTGCTAAATAGCAACCTCATTCAATTACGTGATTAGCTTTACTCATTGTAATCCAGTTAGCAAACGATATAACTGTGTTTAAAAAGTGACGAGCCAAGCACGTGTTGGCTCTTCTTGCAAAATAAATGGAGGTACTCCCAGTAATCCGGTTATAAACTCCCCCTTGAGAGCTTGTCGTATTGTTCGATATGATCAATTTATGGGAGCTCATCCATCTGTCTGTTTTCGTACTATCCTTCCATTTTTACTTCCTGTACCTCGTCCTATTACGCTCAATCAAGTTAATCAAATATATTTATCCATCCACCAGGTCAATTCATGAAGCAAAGCTGAACACATTCATATTGACCGTCTCTACTGAAGGGAAATGCTCTCTCTCTCTCTCTCTCACTCTTGCTCGCTCGCCCTCTCTCTCTCTCTCTCTCTCTCTGAGTCTCTCTCTCTCTCTCTCCAAAGCCGACCGACCACACTGTGTTAGCCATCATCAAGCAAGAACGGCTCTTGATCCAAAGTATCCCAAATTGTGGCTATCTATTATCTAATCTATTGAGAATAACCAGTCATGATGCAAGGCATACCGCATTATGTATTACCTATAAAAAACAGAGTGCTGTACCTGATTTATGAAACTTTTGAACTCCATTCATACCATGGTCTCTAATTGGGCCTGTATCTAAAAAAAAAAGAAAGAACGACCGAACTTACGTCATTACGAAGATGTCTGCACATAAAAATGAATCAACATAAAGTGTTCTCATAATCAAAAGCAAACCACATCATGTGTCAGCGATGATCCAAAGTACATTTGGAGCGGAAGTGCTCATGATCCAAAGAATACCACAACATGTGTTATCTGTCAAGAAACGCAGGCCATGACCCCAAGCAGGCAGTGAAAGAATTGCAGGCTAAACAAGTTATTGAAGTTGACACGTGGGGGAAAAAGCGCACATGTGGTCCAGCTGACTTTATTTTGATTCGTGCCTCTTAACGACGGCATCAGCGAGATTTGTTGGTGACATGGTCTCACCTAAAATTGCCATACCGCCCGCCGTAAACTTCCCCAGCAAATACTCGCCGAGGCCGCACGGCTGACTTTAAATCACCGACAGAGCGCTCGCGCTTTTGTGACGACGGGAGAAAAGTTCCACGAGCGCAGTCCTATTTTAGAACGGTGCAAAATTAATGACGTCGACCCATCGTAAAAAATTATTCACCCGCAGCCCTGAGTGTGCAGCAGAATTCACAACATCGCTGTGAAAAAAATATATAATACGACGAGTGTGACTGGAGAAAATAAAGATGTCTCGCAGGTCCCCCTCATCTGTTGTTTACTATATAAAAACATTCAAATCCGGCGCATTTTGTCTTCTTTGTAATCAGCTTGTGCAGTTGGTGCTTCATCGGCACTTGAGCAATGATGAGAGGTTTGTAAATGTTTATACGTCTCGGGCACTTGTTTATGTATTTATTTTTGAAAAATGTATTGTACTGTAAATGTACAAGCGTTCTTCACAGGGACGTCAGTGGAAAGTGGCTCTGCACAACCGCTTTTAATTTGCTGCCCGCTTCTGGTCCAGAACAAAAATGTGTGTATAAGATGACTGACTCCATATTTCAAGCCCTCAATTCAAGCCCTTTTGTGAAAAAGCAAAAAACAAAACAAAATAATGATAATAATAATAATAATTAAGCACTCCCCCTGTCACAGCGATTCCACAAACTATCATCTCAAAGAACTACAACATCATTTAAAATATATTTTACAACATTACTGTGACAAATAAGTGTGTTCCATGTCATTTGATTAAAAAGGTAAAATAAAATAAAAAATGTAAACGGAAGTGGGCATCGCTGTAGCTTAGTACCAACAATTTAGCCCAAAATAAGCTCCTCCACGACATACACTTTGACATACACTCGTGTCTGGAGATTTGAGCAAATTGTTCATCTGATTTATTTTTAGGTTGTTGTTTGTTTGTTTGTTTTATGTTTTGACTTACAAGAAAAAAAATTAAGATGAGCACTGTAACGTGGTAGTCAATTTAACACAACTTCACAACAAGCTTTTTGAGGGATCGGTTCTTGAAAAAAGAGGCTTTGGACTGTATACTGCCGCTCCGACTGAAAATGTACCGTCAAACTAAACAAAACACAGAATGATGATTTTGTGTATTTAAATGTGTATGTGTATTTAAATCAGCCACATACCTTTACTTTAAAGTCTGTTATCTTCATGCTAGCTTCATACTCAAGGCATATATTCTTTATCCTCTGGAAAAAAAAGCCTATTTCTGCAGTTGACTGAGTTCCAATTGCTTGGCCGTTAATTTGAGTACACAGATGTGCAGCCGTCTGCAATGTCGGCAATACATTTCAGTTCCATGCTTTTCATCGTCATACTTCTAATCCAAATAATAATTAGTTCTCCACTGAGTTTCTTACTTTCGTATTTTGTCCTGATTTTTTTGCTCGTTCCGATTGCTCTGGCTTGACATCTCGAAACCGACAGCTAAATCTCTTCTTTTTTTTTGTTTTTTTACAATAGTTGTGTGGAACTCTAATTCTTTCATATGTTGCTTTCGGACCCTGACTGAAAATGAAGAGATGAAACCACTCAAACGCAAATTAAAAGAAAGGGAAAGGCTAATTCGAAAAAGGTGAAGAGCAAAGAAGAGAGGCGACCAGTCTGTAATGGATTGGCCCGAGCAGTCATCGCATTCATAGACATGCCGGTGTTGGCCCCTGGGTTCCGCTCACTTACGAGCTGAGTGATGACGTCTCATCACTGGTTTTATTCCGGCCCCGCCGACAGACCCCGCTTGTGAAATCCCCATCTGGCGTTCATTTCCATCGCCGCTTTATCGTCTCCGTCGCCGGTCTTCTTGGAAGCGAAAGCATCGCCGGCAGCTGCGCATCATCAGCAAATTAGCACCGCGACAGTTTACGAGCCTGTCAGGAATGAGCAAACGCTGCTTGAGATGCACCGCACAGTTTTTAAAAACTTTGACGGCCCTTTTTCGGAGCAGCTTCTTTGCACTCATGGACAATCTAGCCATTTTCTTCAGAACATGTCAGAGTTTGTAAGCATTCGGCCCAAAGTTACTTCTGTGTGGCATCCATCCATCCATTTTCCATTCCAATTATCCTCACAAGGGTCGCGGGGGTTGCCCGGAGCCTATCCCAGCTGTCTTCGGGCAGTAGGCGGCGGACACCCCGTGAACTGGTTGTCAGCCAATCGCAGGGCATGAAGGAAACGAGAGCCCCAACTGGAAAAGAATGCCACCAGCGCTGATGGGCTTGTTTAACAAAGTGATGACAAGCACAGTTTAAGGGATTTCAGATGTTTCCCCGACAGCCACTTTATTATTCCCACCCCAGATTGAAAGATCATTCAATCTCTTTGCGCTCACTAGATTCATTGATAGGGGTGAAGTGTTTGCGACACTTAGGCACAAATTATACTCTTCATTATTATTACCATATATGAACTACTGTGTGGAAATATGGGGAAATGCTTGCAAAACAAACACACTCCCGATTCTAAAACTACAAAAAAAAGCAATTCGAATTATTAATAGATCAAAATATACGGAACCCACAAATCCATTATTTATCAAATTAAATACGATGAAATTTTATGACCTGGTTGACTTCAAAATTGCACAATTAATGTACAAAGCACACAATAACCTGCTCTGCCAAAACATTCTAAAGTTCTTTGAAATTCGAGAAAGCAGCTATGATTTAAGAGGTACCAACTTATTCAAAAACTAAAAACAAGAACAAACATCAAGCAAAGAAGTGTATCTATCAAAGGTGTTAATCTGTGGAATAATCTCAAACGGACCTGAAAATGAGTAAATCGCTTGCTGAGTTCAAAAACAAATTCAAAAAAATAGTACAAACAACCTACATCAATCAGAGTTAAAATGATAAGTTCTAAACGTTAAATATACCGCTCTTTTGCCTTTTAGCGTATTGGCCGTCAATCGTCTGCCCGGATGACGCCATCCGCAGTCCTTTATGACTCCCGGACCTGACCCATTTGTTTTAATCGGGAAAAATAAGTACGCCCGCCTTCCGATCCATATATTCCGCCATTTTCATGATGAACTTCTGATGATTCCGGGCGTGGGAAAGAAACGCGGACCGGTAATGCGGCACGGATGCACTGTCGCGCCGTGTGTGTCACGCAGCCCGGGCTGCGAGATGGCGCCTGTCGAGCTGGTTGACCAGACATACGGCGCCGCAACGGACTTCAACGCGCGGGGAAGTGACGTCAAACACTTCCGTTCCAATGTCGTTGCTACAGCAACGTGTCATATGGGTCAGTCATGTCGGCCGGTGTCGGAGTAATCAATTCATTATTACTCGTTCACCCAGTTGGAAACAGGGCCACATCCCGTTTGGACACTTACTAAAAAAAAAAAAAAATAAATATGAACAGTCAGTCGCTTCCAATTGAATTTGAGGAGGAATCTGATTGGAACTGGATATGCCTGCTTTCTGAACGTTTTTCCCTAGTCGTGGAAGGATTTCGATTGGGATGTATTAGAAATAATTCGCACAACCAACAGACATAATGGCAGTGGAATGTGAGCCAGAATAACAGCGGACGGTGTTCATTTTTTTGCGTCAGGGTAACTGAAGACGACAGATGACAATTGTGGCAATGACTTAACAGAGGAAGGGAAATGAAAAGCTTGTCTCCTGAATTTCCCACAACACTTCAAAAAGATAGATTGATTGATAGATAATTGGTTAAACATGTCAGCTTCACCATTATGGCAAAAGGATCCAAATAATGATCATGCCGTCTCATCCTGCCCTCCTCTGCTATGTCAGGCAGTATAGCACTCTTCCCTCGGTCGCCAAGGTAAACAAAACACAACACAAATTCTTCTTAGCTACCAGTGACCTCACAAAGCTGACACTGACGGCAGCAGACAAACGGGCAACAAACAGGACATTGTTCAAAAAGCAACAATGACCCGACCCTGAATGCTCGGGGTGGGAGTCCTCGGGGTCCTTTTCAAGCCGCTAATGATACCTCACGACCAACAGGTGTGCAGCTGCAGGGAAAAGCCCCACAGTGCCACCTGTTGGTCACAAACGGAAACATGACACTGCTCTCAGGCAGTGACGCTCAGAAAAGTCTTTTGCGACACCTCGTGCGTCTCCTTTCCTTTGCTTCGACACCACACTAATATATTTGATAACAAGTGACCCACAGGACAAGAAGCGCTCCACCATCAATTTCTCGTTCAGTTATATGACATAATTGACATTAAAAGATACACATTTGTTTTACAGTCCAACCTCGATTTTCAAACGTTTCAAGTTTTTTGTTTTTATGCCTCGGATTACGACCGAAAATCAGTTCTCGACCAAATTGAGCACACTTGAATGCGCCACTTGACTCCTCTCGCCTTCACTTCCTCGTGTAGCGTTCCATTGTGAGCAGACGTGTTCGATAAAGATGTTTTGTGGGTTTTTTTTTTAAAAGAGCGTGGTTTCGGTTTTAGAACAAATCCGTTTTGGAACGGCCTTCTGGAACGGATGATGGTCGAAAACCGAGGTCTGAGTGTAGTTTGAGGCAATGATCCCAACGCAAGCCGTCAAGATGACGCTTCTGGTAGACGTCGCAGTTTTAAAATGCCGGCCTCCTATTCAGTGAAATGTCCTTGCGGCAAAGTGGGTGAGAATCACTGCACGAAACAGAGCTGATGTGGACACAGCCGAGATGATTTTAAAAGTATTTTCAATGCAACCGGACAACATTTTTAGCCGGAATGATTCTTCACGTTGGCCTTCACCCTGTTGATGTTTTGGTGGCCCCCCGCTGACCGACCGTTCTGCCGTCAACCTCCTCGAAGATGAAGGCCTTTGGCCAGTGCCGGCCGGCTCCTTATTCTCAAGCGTTTGCTGTCTTGATTCCCGAAAGACAATAAGTGGTGTGCTCTCCTCTTGCCAGCCTGTGCACGACGAGTCCAGCTTCAGAGCCAATTCCTTCACTTGTCTGCTCGCGAGATGTTCCCCCGGCAGTCGGCCTTATCTCGAATCTTCAGACTGCCATCTCTTTTAAACGAGAAACGGGCTTCAGGCCACAATAGCTTGCAGAGATAAGTCATTTCAGTTGTTATTGCGCCCCCCCCCCCCGCCCCCCTCCAGTGAGGGGTGCACCATTTGTAATAGTGCGAGGGTTGAATATGAGGGGTTTTTTTTTTCCTTTTTCCACAGCTTCTCTATGCTTGTTTACTCCTGTCATATTCATACAGTGCCCAACCTCGAATCATCTCGTAGCATGAATGCTAGGCTATCGATTGCCTCGGAACGAGCAACATCGCACTCGCTTCTGCGCGCTCCTTGCCGATCTTTTATTATCTCTCCACTGGAGCTGTGTGCATGCGCGTCCGACTCCGATGCACAGTAATGGGTGCCGGCCGGGCATATCCTCTGCCTCTCCTTCACTGGCGTAACCATGGCAACGGCAGGTTGATGCTGTCTGGAAGGAATACGACTTGAAAGGGAAGCGTTCAAGCTCTCTCCTGTCATCTTGCCCCCGTGCTCCACTGTGTCTGACCATGGCGAAATGCGTGGCCTTGTTGAAATCCCAGCCTGGGGTTGGGGCGGGGGTGGGGGGGGGGGTGCGGATGCTTGGGAGGGGGAAGCTGTTGGGGCTGGTGGCTTGGGCAGCGGCCACAAACCCCAACACTGCCATCTTTTGACCCATAAATGCACGCTCAAAGGAAAAGCTGTATCAAACACCCGAAAATCACGATTTAAATCAAGCGCAATAGAAAAAGATTGATAGACTTAAAAGCAAAATATTCATTCATGAATTGCCAGCCATTCAAAAGAGATGTCCCATCAGAAATCTGTCCAACCCCAGTTAAGACCCTACATCATATAATTTGATCTTCCAAAAATGTGTTTCTTAATGATTTTCTCAGCACCCCCACCCCCTTTATCGGTCTAGCCCGCCTTACCCTGGGAGAGAAAAAAATCCTCAAGCTTTACCTGATTTTGACTGATCTTTCAAGATCCGTAATTGACCCAGAATAGCGTTCTCTGACAATATGAGGACCTAGCCCATCAAAAGAAAGAGCAGACTCTCTTTTTTTTAACCAGAAAAAAATGTTCCCAGGCTCTCCTCTCCGTCTTCCACAAACATTACACAAACATAGCTGGTTAAACTTAGCTTGTCCCTGACATACAAAGCTTGTCTCTCAGTTGAGAAGCATCACTTCAACATACTTCCTTGACAATAATGTCCAACCTGTATTAGGCTACGTTCTCACTGCAGGACGTCATGCCCAATTTGGATTATTTTTTTTTTTTTTACTCAATTTGATCTTTTTTTGTAGTCGTACGCATGACAAAATCAAACATGAATTCTAATGTGCAAGCAACGTGTTTGTGATGTGAAACATCTGCGCACAAAGAACGGTGTTTAAGTGACATGCACCAAAAAAAAACAACAACAAAAAAAGAGAGAAAAACGACGTCATGTGGCGCAAGTAAATATGGGCCCCGTGGGTAGCGGCTCATTTGATCATCTCCTATTGCCAGAGTAATAAGGTGGGAGGAGGTAGAAATATTTTGGGGGTTTCAGGCAACGCTCCCTGATCTCCTCATTTAATTAAGGTAACTCCTAAAGATTTTTTTTTAATCGCTTCCAAATTGTCCGAACTGTCTTTTTTTTTTTTTTAAATAAAGTTAAGCAGTTCAGATAATTGCTGGATGGGTAGCCCAACATGATAACTTTTTATATGGTGGCAAGTCAGCATTGGTTTTGCTCAAGTTAACAAATAACATGTTATTTTTGACTTTAGAAATTAAAAGAATTCAAAATGTGATATTTTTCAGCCGATACTGATAAGCAGGGAAAAAAATAATCATGTGATGTGGTTAACTTTAATACCGGTAATATATTATAAGAAGGGCATTGGTAACAAATGTCGATGCCAGGCTTGGACACAGGACACGGTTGCGGGGTTCAGAGTAAAGGAGATATTTATTTGAGGATCAGCGGCTGAAAACTCAAAATAGGCAAGGCTGCGGAAACAAAGCAAGGACCGGTCAGATCTGTTGCGACAGGCTGCGGTGCACGCATAAGGACGAAACACACTGGCACAGGACGAAGGGAGACGGGGACCGTTTAACACAAGGTAAGGGGCAACAAGTGGAAACAATCAGGGCAGGACTGACAATCAGACTGGCACAGGAGGAAAGGCGAGTGACCTGAAACAAGAGGAGAGTCCTTCTTTCAAAACACGAAAAATCATCACTGCCATTGTGGCAACGAAAAATGCCTGCAAGATCTCAACATGTTGAAAAGTCAAGACAATTTGCAATTTGGGTATTTTAGCGAGAAACGTGAAGTCGATGTCCATAATTTGCTTTTGCGGGCCACTTAAAATGATGCACTGGATAACAACTTTGTTTAAAAATACATTTGAGTGAACAAAAGAAGCCAATTGGGTAAATGATTCAAATAAAAACAATTGCATTTACAATTTTAAACAACATACACTGTAAATATGTTTTCTTGCACCAAGAACACCCAAAAAAAAAAGCTTTTCCCTGAATACAAAAAGTCTCAGTGCAATTCTGCCATTTACAAAGGGATGTCGATTTACGGCAAAATTAGGTGTGCATGTTGAAGATGATAGTAATAATTTGTGTTGTTGTTATGGGCCGTTTAACCCCTTGACCACATCTCAGTCAAACAACGCAACCAAAGCAATATGCAACACCATTAAAAATAAAAAAAAGTCAGCAACTGTAATGTAGAATTGACGATGCTAACTGTTGTTGACATCACTTGCTTGCTTGCTGTCTTTTTGTTCATCAGGGCGTAGCTTCTCATGTCAGGATTCGTCCCGCCAAGGATTCTGCATGATTAGATGTAGCACTGCTGCCTCCTAGTGGAAATAAAACACATAACACATCACCTCCTCTGTGTTTTGTTGTACTGGATGTCAAAACACAGACGGGGTGATACGTTCAATGGAGTGTTTCGTGTTGAAGTATAGAAAAGAGTTGGGAGTAGGGGGTAGTTGCAAGGATTTGATTTGAAGGATTTTGGTTTAGGTTAAGGGTTAAGGTTTAGTGTTTGAATTTAGGCTTGCATTTCAGGCTGGGGTTAGTGTGAGGGTGCAATCAATAATGGTTAAAGTTATGAGGTTAGGATTAAGTTAGGGGTTAAGAGTTAGCATTTGAGCATTTGTATTTAGGATTTGATAAATGACAAGGGCTAAAGTCAGGCAATGCTTCATGTTGAGGTTCAGGGTTAGGGCAATGTTGGGCAGTCTTGGGCAAATAATTTTAAAAAAAGCAATCAGTCATAGTGACTTCATACTGTAAAAATTAATTCAATTCACACAAAAAAAATCACAAGTGTAATTAGTTAATGGTGAGCTTTTTTTTTTTAAATCTAAGAATTGCGATTGTGGGTGTTGACGAGAGCAGAACAGTCATAGATGCTAATTTTCCTGACCTTAAGATTTATTTGACCTCTAACCACAACTGGTACTGGGGTCCCTAGTTTAAGTATTTATTTTTTTAACTAAAAGTTCAAAGAATCATAACTGCTTTTAAGGTGGCATGGTGGACGACTGGTTAGGACGTCACCCTCACAGAGCCGACCGAGGTCGCGGGTTCAATTCTATGCCTTGGCCTTCGAGTGTGGAATTTGTATGTTCTCCCCTTGCTCTTGTGGGTTTTCTCCAGGTACTTGGGTTTCCTCCCACATTCCAAAAACATGCATGGCAGGGGCTGACTGGCCACTCTAAACTGTCCCGAGGTGTGAGTGTGAGCACCAATATATTGATGCTGATCTTGTTTGACTGGTCCTCCAATACATCTCAAGGCTTCTCTAGACATCCGGCAATGGCTGTTCAAAGACCTTCCTGTCAGCACGGGCTACAAGCTGGATACTAACCAGTGATCTCAAATAGATTCTCAGAGACCAGGAATCAGGTCCAAGATAAAGCTCATTTTGTTTACTCGCTTAAGGTCAGACTTATTTTCTTTAGTGCCGCATCGAAACCTATTTTCAGCCAAATTGCAGCTTTTCTTGCCATCTACCCCTGCCCCCCACCCCACCCCTCCTATTCCTTGATTGGATCAGATTGGGATAAAGTGCTGTTAGCCCAAGTTCCTCGCATGGAGACGAGAGAAGCATGTAAAGGTTAATCTCATGGCACCATCACGTTTCTGAAAGTAATCCACGGTTGCTCTAATGGAGGCACGGATCGATGCGGATGGATCTCGTGTTTCCTTTTCATATCACAAGAGCTGCATGTGACTCCATCTTCAATAGGATCCATTTGAGGTGTTTCTCCCCCCCGGAGCCGATGCTTGTATTTGATTTCAGTTGATGTGATTGAAACGGGGGCTGTGTGCAGTCACTCGGCGTGGGGTTGTGTTGGTAAAATGAGTCATTAGGGTGGTAATAAGGAGAAAACGGAGACCTTGATTGAATTCTTTCGATTTCCCTCCTCGGCGGTTGCTTCCATATGCCGGGCCGTGTGGGGAGAAACAGACACCGCTTACAAATCTTGACGCTTCCTTTCGGTGGACATTCGCGTCTCTTTCCTGGAAGTATAATAATGCCATCATCCAGGTTGGCCAGCCTTGAAATGAAATGGTTGAGTGAAAGTGCTTGTTATTGTTTTCCTTCAGCAAAACAACAAAACAAAACAAAAAAGAATAACGAAATTATAATGCTTCGTTGACTTAAATCAGCTCTCCCCATAGAAACTAAATGGCTTGACAAAATTGGAGGAAAGTGGAGCATCCAGAGAAAGCCCACGCAGGCCAGGGAAAACAAGCAAACTCCACACAGGGAAGGTCGGAGCCCGGAATCGAACCCCGTACTTCTGCACTGTGGGACAAGCTAACCAGTCCACAATGTGCCGTCCAAATTTTAAAAATACAGTCTAATACAGGAGAAGGTCAATGGACGGGCGCTTTTTAAGAGCCGTGGCCTGATGAAGTCCCATCAGGAGCTGGAGTTGGGTGTGCCCTTCAGCTGGTCAGTGCCAGTTTTCTCATTTTTTTTTAAATTTGTGACTTAGATTGCGTGTCCTCTTTATGAAATGGCTGAGAATGTGATTTGCTGTAGTTTATGCCCTTCACTCCAATGGCGACTCATCCAAAGCTTGGTCATGAGTACCATTTTGGCTCGCAATGAGTCAAGCAAAAAAATCAACCAAGTGACAGCTCAGAGGTTTGTTGCACACTTCAGCATGACACTGAATGTAGTTGTTGTACCACGTGGTGGGGGGGGTGGGAGGGGGGGGGCGTGCTTGTTTCTCTTCAATGAGCCAATCCCATTTTGGGGAAAAGGGAGAGATGACAGTCCGTCGACCTCACAGTGCAGAGGTTCCGGGTTCAATTCCAGCTGCGGCCTCCCTGTGTGGAGTTTGCATGTTCTCCCCGGGGTTTTCTCCGGGTATTCTGGTTTCCTCCCACATTCCCAAAACATGCATGGCAGGCTGATTGAACACTCTAAATGGTCCCTCGGTGGGAGCGTGAGCACGGATGGTTGTTTGTCTCTGTGGGCCGGGCCCGGTTCAGGGTGTCCCCCGCCGACTGCCCGAACGCGGCTGGGATAAGCTCCAGCACCCCCCCGCCAGCCTTATGAGGATAAGTGGATCAGAAAATAGATGGATGGACGGGAGAGATGACACTCAAAGTGTGTTGCTTCTGTCCACTCAACTTCATAATTTAGTGTTGGTTGCGGTCATTGCAGAAAATCTTGTTTGACAAAGACAGGATGCTGAAATTGGAAGCAAAAAGTTGCAAAGTTTTTGTTTGGGATATCTCTGAATATTCAGCTTTGATTTTAATCCATAACGCAACTCCAGTTTTGATCGCTTTCTTGCTAAATTTGCGGCGCTCGTGTCACATGACTGATGAGATTGTCTGTTAACCGCAGCGTTGTTTTTCTTATAAGTCATCAGCCTTTTTTTTTTTTGTGTGTGTGTTAGTTATTTTCAACCCTTTAACTCATTCAGTAGCAGCCAAGTCTGAAATGACATATAAAAACGTCTTTGGGAGTGAATGAGTTAAGGGACAGCGGTTACTACAGTGGAGAGTTGATCACGTTGCCAGGTTGCCGGGTGCATGGAAGAGTTCGATTGAATGAAACTGAAACGAATGCATCTGATTTTCAAAACAAAATTTTCTTTCAGACTTACCGTAGAATATTTTGGTCCAGGATTTCTGTGCTCGACAGTAACAAAATGGTCTTACCACACAAGTTTCCTCACGTGAGGAGCTTCATCCGCAAAATGTAAAAACTTTTTTGCTCCAGAACATTGGATGCCTGTCTCGAACAGACATTGCGTCAAGGTTTTTTTTTGGTTTTTTTTTTCCAGTAAACGGTGAAACCCTGCCCCTCCATGGTGACCTGCCTCCAGGCCCTGTGGGAGTATTGGTTGTCCTCACCTCCTTCTTCCCTCCTCCCTCTCCTTACAGCAGTCTTTGTCTCTTTCCAACTTGTTCCGAGGGATGGAGGGATCGGCTGTGGAGAGCCAAGGGCAAATCATCTCCATCTCAGTTCGCAAATTGAAGAGAGGAGTGATGGTGCTCTGAAGTTCACCGTTACATGGTTTTTAGTGGAAGAATTATAGTGCCTTGTTTTGGAATTTAGAAGATTTGACCAAGTTCGCCTTTCATTTCTATTTACGATAGTTTGACTGTCGTTGGGATTTTAAGACACCAGATATCGCTGGTTCATCGATATACAATGCCGGTCCGGATCATGTGCACCATCTCCTTTTCTGGCGACGACGAAGACGGCGGTTGTGGCAAAGATGGTTTTGAAGATCACTACAAAAGGGTGAAGAGGGCTTACGGAGACTCGCGGGAGTACCTGGACGGCCGTAGTCAGGTGGACGATGACGAAGAAGAGGAGGACAGCTCGGGCCAGGTGGACGACCTCGCGACGTTCTTCGGCGGCTGCTCGCTCCACGGAGCCAACCATGTGTTTGTGGAGAACAAGAAGTTTGGGGTCCGGCAGAGTTTGTGGGCGGTGGTCTTCATCGCGGCGCTGTCCGCCTTCTTGTTCCAGGTGGCCGACCGGGTCATCTACTACCTTCAGTACGATCACATCACCATGCTGGATGAGAACGTGGCTAAAAATATGACCTTCCCAGCCGTCACCTTGTGTAACTACAACTATGTGCGCAAGTCGCAGATGAGCTACAGCGACCTGATCTTCGTAGGCCCTCTGCTGGGCTTTGACGATGGCATGGCGCCGGGGTTCCCGCTGGCCCCGGAGCCGGACCGCCCGCCGGGCTCTCGCTTCAGCCTGGATGAGTTCTACAACCGCACCCGGCATCGCATTGAAGACATTTTGCTGGAATGCAACTTCCGGGGCTTGGAATGTGGCCCGGAGTATTTTCGAGAGGTAGGTCTCACTCTCAGACCCTCGAACAAGAAGTCAGGTTGTTGTTTTCGGTCTTTGGATTAAAGTGCACCATCGGGGCCTCCGCAGTGGTCACCAGCGTAACACATTTTGAGGGTAGGAATTATTCATTCATTCATCTTCCGAACCGCTCGGTCCTCACTAGGGTCGCGGGGGGTGCCGGAGCCTATCCCAGCTGTCTCCGGGCAGTAGGCGGGGGACACCCTGAATCCGTTGCCAGTCAATCGCAGGGCACACAGAGACAAACAACCATCCGCGCCCACACTCACACCTCGGGATAATTTAGAGTGACCAATCAGCCTGCTATGCATGTCTTTGGAATGTGGGAGGAAACCGGAGCACCCGGGGAAAACCCACGCAAGCCCGGGGAGAACATGCAAAATCCACACAGAGAGGCCGGAGCTGGAATCGAACCCTGTACCTCTGCACTGTGAAGCCGACGTGCTAACCACTGGTCTACCGGGCCGCCAGGGTAGGAATTGCGAGCATGTAAATGGTTTGCGCAGAGGTAGAAGAATACAGCATTGCTCAGCACAAGAAGCCTGAGTTACTTCTGGACTTGAAGGCTTTTAATTGTTTTCTATCGATTGCTTATGAGTGTTTTGCATACAATAAATGACTGGGATGCCCCAAAATTCTGAGCTTCGGGGTTCAATCTCAGCTCGCTTGCGTGAGTGTTCTCTGGGTAGCAGATTTCTCAGCATTTGTGCCTTGAATGGAAAACTGTACAACCAGGACAAGGCAGCATGGTGGGGTAGTGTTTATAGCACATTCGCCCCCAGTCCAGGAGATTCTTGGTTCGAATCTCGTCTCTTTGTCCTCCAAAAACATGCATATTGAGGTCATTGAAGACTTTGAGTTGCCAGATTTGTCGTGTGACTGTGAGTTTAAGATTCAACGGTGGCCAGTCCAGGGTTTGCACCCCTGCTCACCCAAAGTGAGATGGATGGGTGAGACTCCACTTCACTCATGACCCAGATGACGACAAGATGGATGACAAAATTAGTGTTAGCGTAAAAAAGTGATGGCCGTGGCACATTCTGACTTGAATACAAATTCGGGTTACATCATCGCCGGGGGAGCAGAATTCCGTCAATGGGCCTAAAAGACAAATATGCACAGCAAAGGGAAAATTGCGATGCAAATGAATGAGATTTTTTTCCGTCATCTTTGGGGATTGGAAACCACACCACAGGCGGAATGCTGACTAACAGTGTGGTCCAGAGAGAGAGGCAACGTCCCGCTATTGGTCGGCGTATTTTCAGTTTGACCTTTTGTCACACCCCCAAAGAGTTGCAGTCGGAATGCTAATTAGGACAACACGGGCTGTGGTTCCATCTTTGTGGAAATGGCCGACGCCGTGACATGCTGACATTTCAGAGCCCTTTGTTTGCTCCAGTTTGTTGGTTTTGTAGATCCAAATAGTGAAAGGTTAGTTCTGTTTAGATGGCAGCAAAAACAACTATTGCAATTTAATCTTCTCAAGTTTCAAGTTTTATTTCTATGGCTTTTCATGAAAAAACAGCCTCACACCTCTTCACACCTCCACGTTTCAAAAATCAACGACTTCTCCTTGTCTAAAATTCCCATCTGTGAAATCAGAAATGCTGCAAAATCCCAAATAAGAAAAATAAAACTTGAGAAGGAATACACCTTCCAGAATGATCAGGATGCGAACGATGCAGAGTGAGCGACATTTATCATGGAATAGGACGCTCCACAGTGTTCCTTAAAACAGCGTGAGAGGAACCCTTTCATGCACCAAAAATGATAACCTGTAACCTCGATGCAGAAGCCTGACCTTAACAGGCTCTCAGATAGACTCTTTTTCAGTGCAGTGCTGCAATGTTCAAAGCCTTTTCTTTGTTCTTTAACATCTTAAGTTTTGATTTTATTTCTTTTTACCAGCAACACAAATTAGTCTGACTTCCCCAGGTGGCTCCAAGTGACTCAGTTCCCAAACAGTAGAAGTGATGCATCTGCGTTATCCTTCAATCTTCTGGAAAGCAAATCGATAGAATGTATTTCTTTTCGGTTGCACGGCCATTGGCGATGTCATGCGGTCCCAGTGTGGACCGCATTGCATTCCTGACTGTTTATTACGTGGGCTTAAAAGCCACTAATGGCCCCTCAGACTCGATTGTGTGGGTTTAGGGAAATGGAGCGGGGATGATTTGTAGCGGGCGGCCCGGTAGCCCAGTGGTTAGCACGTCGGCTTCACAGTGCAGAGGTACCAGGTTCGATTCCAGCTCCGGCCTCCCTGTGTGGAGTTTGCATGTTCTCCCCGGGCTTGCGTGGGTTTTCTCCGGGTGCTCCGGTTTCCTCCCACATTCCAAAGACATGCATGGCAGGCTGATTGAGCACTCTAAATTGTCCCTAGGTATGAGTGTGGGCGTGGATGGTTGTTCGTCTCTGTGTGCCCTGCGATTGGCTGGCAACCGATTCAGGGTGTCCCCCGCCTACTGCCCGGAGACAGCTGGGATAGGCTCCGGCACCCCCAACGACCCTAGTGAGGATCAAGCGCTTCGGAAGATGAATGAATGATTTGTAGCCCCCCCCCTGCCCCCGCCGACACCTTTCTGTCTTTGGGGCACACAGTCAGCCATTTCCTATTAGGTACAATCGCGCATCAAAGAGAGAGGTCTAATTCAAGAGTGACTGAAGATTTGTTGAACTTCGCAAGCAGGACAGCAGATAATTAGTGGGGAAGATCCATCCGGTTTTATTTGAGAATTTTTTGGGGTCATTCCGTTCAAAGTCAACAAAGATCCAATCTTCATCTGTCTGTAAGAGATGATCCTGTAGTGCACGCTGAATTAAGAGTGCCCCTCACCCCCAATCTGCTCAGAAAACAATTGACAATCTTGAACTGTTAAACTTGTTCAATATTTTTACACACACACACACACACACACACACTGATGCAGTATTTTAGCAGCAGGTAAGCTAACAGTTAGCCTAGCTTCATCTATTTTTTTTTTTAATCCTCCTACCGGTCTCTCCCTGGTATTTTCTGTCTGTCTGAATGCTCTGTGGCACCATGCTGCCTCTCAGTGGTCAATCTCGGTACCGCAACAACCACAACCTTTTTGAAGCCCGGAACAAAGCAAAAGCTGAAATCGTCTCAGGTTCCCTTGGTTTAGTGTCCTGATGCAGAATACGAGCCTCTTCCCTTTTGGGTCACTTCCGACCCCGTTCTCATGCTGTCACATCAGAACTCTCCTTTCTCTCGTCGTCATCAAAATCGTCTCCTATTAACTTGACTTCATCAAAAAAAAAAAGAGTTGTGAGCTATTAAATGTTAGCAGCTGGTCTTATTTGAACTAAATCAAGACTAACAGGATTACACGTTGCCGCGTCACACTTCCGCTGGGTGTTAAAGTCAATTTGTTTCTGTCACATCCTTTTTACTCGCACATGCAAATCCGCCTAATGAAAGTGTCAACGCGGTGGAGGGTGGAGGGGGGGGGGCTTAAATCAGGCGTCTCTTGTTTCCCACGACGTCTTTCTTCATCCGCTTACATAGCGTCTTCTCTTTTCCAGCGTCTGCCTCTTGTTTGATTGATGTGCCTCAGATCCATCAGACGACAACAACAAAAAGCCGTCTGCGATGCCTGCATGTGCTCCCCGTCTCGCTGATGGAAGAGAGCTAAACGAGACTAAAACGATACATAAATCTGTGACAAGTCAAGTCGCTTGAATTTTTACACCTCGCGTCTCCTTTCAGAGGTGGAATGGAACAAATATTCAAATTCACATTATTCTGTGCAGTACAAAGGCGTGCAAACGCGTTATGGGAATTGGAGATTGCATTGAATTCATTGTTGATATTTATGCCGTGAAGCAGCAGAGTCATTAAGGGAACAAAAAAACAAACAAACAAACCTTCTGCCCCAAGTTGTCAAGGGAACAAAAATCTGTTCTCGTATTGACACACCCCGCAGTAGAGGGGGTGAGGGTAATTTGTAGTTCATTCGGATGAGACTGGACAGCCCTGTCGAAACAGGCAGATTTCAGAGAGAGGCTCAGAAAAGCATTTCAAAGAAGTTATTAAGACACCGTTCAATTACCGTAATTCCCGCACTATAGAGCGCACCTGATTATAAGCCGCACCCACTACATTTTTTAAAGGGAAACCAATTTTGTACATACACAAGCCGCACCCGTATATAAGCCGCATGTGCCCACATGAAAACATGTCAACATATTTACAAAGAAAGACGGTACACAGAGAGCGTTTTCAAAGTTTTAATAATATCACTTAACAATAATAATAATAATATAACTTTCTTCCCAAACGGTGCCTGTGCCGCGTGGCAGTAAAACGGTGGAAACATGTTAACAACACGCTAGCAACAGAATAGCAACACAGTATAACAGGTCTGGTCTACGTGCAGCAGCTCTGTTTCCTTCTTTATCGGACAGCTCGATTGCTTTTGGTTTGAAAGCTGCGTCATATGCCTTTCTTTTTGCATTTTCCAAGAAGAGGGTATGTTTACGCTAATTTAATTTTTGCACAAGACAAGAAGTTGCAGTCTTCCTCGACGCATATATTCCACCGGTCTTAATCTTACCTTTTCTACCTGAGCGCCCCTGGCGGCCGTTAGAAAAATGACACATATTGGCGCATCACTGAATAAGCCGCAGGGTTGAAAGTTTGGGAAAAAAGTAGCGGCTTATAGTCCGGAATTTACGGTACTGTATTTTCAATACAAAGGAAAACAAAGCATACATTTCCTTCAAATAGCGTATTTTCTATGCTGTAAGACCTAAAACCATTCGATTTTCCCAAAAGTCGACAGTGTGCCCTATAATCCAACGCGCTTATATGTGGCGTTACCGTCTCTTCATATTCCCCACTGAGTTGTTTCCCTCTTTGTGTTCCCCTGAAACCAATTGTCATGTAAAAGCTTTCTGCCCAACGCTAATTGACGTCCATTCGCCAACACACACTCAAACAGACAACTACTTGCTGAGCTCTGTGCAGCCATTATGAAACAAAGATGAAACTAAAAGCAGAGTTAACTACTGACTAAATGAAGGAAGGAGACAAGCAAGACTTCTAAGCCCCTTGTGGATGTGAGCCCACAAGGTTCGTGTGCCTTTTTCTTGAATCCTTTGTCTTCATAACTTTTGTCTTTCGTTAATTATTTTGGAGTGCCATTTGTATTTACCGGTATTGTATTTTATTGTCTTCCAATTAGCCTCGCTTCATCTAGTGGATGCATAGCGCAACTGCAGCCCCTATTCGAGCTTCTATTCCGTGCGCCTTATAACGCAGCGCACCCTATACAATAAATGAAAAAAGTTTCAAAAGTGGGCATTCATTGAAGGGGCACGTCATAATCCAAAGTGCCTATTAGTGCAGAGAATACAGAAACTTGTATTAAATATTAGCGTTGGATCTCATTAAATTGCGCAAGTACGCCTCATGCTGAACTAAATGTATAATTACACGAGCAGGCTGTGAAAAATAAGTGGACTAATTAGAGCACATCGTCCCCTTTAAATCGTCCGACGGGCTGATGTGAACATGCTGAATGGATTGCAAATGACGCAAATAAGCTTGATTAAATGTCAGGACGCGATCAATATGCGCTCGTCTAGTGCTGAAAAAGTGATGGCAACAAGCATGAAATATTAATGGGCCTGTGTGAGACTTCCTGTCCTGTGTCTCAGACATAACGAGCCGTTGTCAAATTAGTGTACCGCTGTTTCAAAATCTCACTGTAATGTAGTTTGTGTGCATTCAACCAAACAGGTTTCTATCCAGAGCTATTCAAGCGCAAAAATGCGTCAAATAGGTTCAGGTTGATGCTTCTTTCTGTTTCGTTTCTGAGCCTTTTTCAGAAATCAATAATCCACCACTGAGCTTTTCTCCCATTACAATGCATCAAACTATAAAACGAATTAATCATAAGCAGTTAAAAAAACACACACACACACACACACAAATAAAATGTATCTATCGCTTATTTTGTAGATATCAATAAGGTCTTTCTGACTACCATAATTTCCGCACTATAGAGCGCACCCGATTATAAGCCGCACCCACTACATTTTTAGAGGAAAACCATTTTTGTACATACACAAGCCGCACCCGTATATAAGCCGCATGTGCCCACATTAAAACATGTCAACATATTTACAAAGAAAGACGGTACACAGAGAGAGTTTTCAAAGTTTTCATCATATAACAACAATAATAATAATATAACTTTCTTCCCAAACGGTGCCTGTGACGCTGCAGTAAAACGGTAGCAACATGGTAACAACACGCTAGCAATAGAATAGCAATGCGTCATATGCCTTTCTTTTTGCATTTTCCATGATGAGGCTATGTTCACGCTCATTTAATTTATGCACAAGACAAGAAGTTGCAGTCTTCCTCCACGCATATATTCCACGGTCTTAATCTTACCTTTTCTACTCGAGCGCCCCTGGCGTCGTTAGAAAAATGACATAAATTGGCCGCACCACTGAATAAGACGCGGGGTTGAAAGTTTGGGAAAAAGTAGCGGCTTAGAGTCCGAATTTACGGTAGTTTGCAAGTTCACTTTAAATTGTGGTCATTTTCATTCAAGATATCTGGAACGTAACTGATTTGTCAAAGTGAATGGATGGACAAATGGATGTGATCAAGGTCAAGGTCATCTTTATTGTCAAATATGCGTACATTTGACATGCAGCATGGATGAAATGTCTTTTTCTCGATCCTCAGTGCAATTATGCATACAAACATGCTGTGCATTAAGCACACAGCTAAGAAGCTGATGTCATTTTGATTATTTTTTGAAATTAAATGATTATTAATTATTATTAAATAACGTAATATCAATGTTAAATGTATCCGTAACACTTTATTGTATTTATTCCATTTCATTTGAATTGTTTTGTCTACAAGAAATAATTTGATCAAATATTGAATGAGATAAATTTTTTTTTTTTTAATTAATCAATCCATTTATACGAACCATTTTGGGAGGACTGCTAAATGAATTTGACCCAATGTGGGCCATACTTTGCCCACCCAAGCTACGCAATTAAAAAGTCCATTTTCTATAACACTGTATGTCAACATTGAAATTCTTTGATTTACTTTGCTTGGCACCGAAGCACAGCTTCAGTTTTGAAGTGAAATGCCTTCATGTACAAGCTGGGCTGCAGGTTTGTTTGTTTTGGTTTCTGTGGGTGTTAGCTACGTTTGTTGTTGGGAGGCATTAGCAAGGCGCATTTGAGCTCGGCCTTGTTGGCTTTACATGTCTGCAGAATTAAGCTGCACATGGCAGCCGGACAGTGTAACGGTCCACATTATTTGGAATTTACTCTCACAATATCTGTTAGCAAAAAATAAAACAAGAAATCAATATCAGTTAAGATTGTCTGTCATCCAGGTCATGGTAATCTCCAAAGGTTGAATCGAAGCAACTGAATCCTTCTTGTTTGCGGAATTTATTTTTATTCTCTTGTTTCCCGAAAGTTTTTTAGGCAATTATGCTATCAGGCTAACGACATGAGGGTCTGCTTTGGAGGGCATCAACGCAGTGGCGGGAAGTAACAAAGAATAAATATTTTGTTTCTGTACTTATGTCGATTTTTCAGACGGCTATACTAAAGTGTTTTATTCTTCATTTTACTTTTCACCTTACGTTTGAAAATTGCCTCCCCAACATACAAACGGCAAATCGAGGTACAGTCAACTATGCTTGAGTGATCAATTGTGATCCTGAACTCCTTTAAACTTTGGAGAAGAAATGGTTTGTGATGAATGTGTCTCCAAATCAGTTTTTTTTTTTTTTTGTTAGCTGGTTTAGTTGTTTTTGTTAGCTAATAACGTGGATAGCTTTAAGGTCAAGCAAGCTAGCTAGCTTGTTGTAATGTGATTTTTAAAAAAATTATTATTATTAATCCCAGTATGAGCACAATGTAAATTCACAAAATAAGGAATGTATTTTGTGCGTATGATGACGTTTTTTTTTTCATTTTTCCAATTTATCAAAACACATTTTGATGATTGACTGGAAAAAAAAAACAAAAACAAAAAAACACCCCCAAAAAATTCCACTCCAGAACATTTCAGACTGTACATTTTTCACGAAAGAAGATGAATCAGGGCTACCGCTTTGACCTTGCTTTTATTGATTTAAATTGTTTATTTGACCAAGTTTCTGTACTTCTACTGAAGTACAGCGTTGCGAGCGCTTGGTGCTAATTTGTCATCAAAGTGGCATTCATGCAAGACGAAAACATTCACTTTAGTCAGGGAGCATGATAATTATGTGAAAATGAGATGCACCTCCACCCCGCTGGTGCAATTAAGCGCCGCTAAGATGTGTGATGAATGTCTGGCCAGGGCCCGGCAGCCATTTTACTCGGAGGCCAATTAGGTTGTTGAGAGCGCTTAATGGCTTCCTGAGAAAGTTTACGTCATCGTGGACGAGCTGGAATGGAACATTTGCCTGTGAATGGAAGCAAAAAAAAAAAAAATTGTTTAATGCTGATCCTCAAAGTGTGCGACACAAATTAAATTAATCACTGAATTTAAATGTTTAAACTCTGCACAATGTTACAATGCCTTAAGTGCAATTTTTTTAAATCCCGTTCAGGTGTATTATAAATTCAATATGTTTACATTTAACCTTTTAGAACTGTTTGTTCTCAAACATTGAGTGAGATACAAAAATAATTATATATATATATATATATATATATATATATATATATATATATATATATTATTATTTTTTTGTCTCAGAATAAGTTTCTTTAAAAATAAAACTCACAATTCAGAATATTTTTATCTAACCCGTCAGTATGGTTGCAAAAGGGTTTGGAAATCTCAAGGTACATTTCTTGGAACTTTCCATGAGGATCAAAGGCGACGTGATCTCGGAAAGTAAGAATTTGAGAACAATACACAGTTCAATGATACCTTACGCATGTTATTTAATTATCCAACAAGACAAACATGAAGATAGTTGTTGGATTGACCTGGCACTTGAAGAGGGGCGGGGCTGCCACTGACAGGTGACCGATCTCGCGAAGTCTAAAAGCAGCATGGCGTTTGGATTATAGTTAGTGAATACACTCGCTTCGTCGTCGGCATGGCCCAATGGTAAGCTACGCGTGTGCTCTTCTTTAGTTAGCTTTTCGATTCGATCATGATCGCTTGCTTTGTTTGTCTGCTTCGCATTTGTCCGTTGTGCTATGTGTTTGCAGCATCGCGATTTGCTATGTTGTCACGGTTACCGTTCGCAATCGGCTATTTAAAAAGCATGGGCTAAAGTGTTGGTCGAACAGCGGTGTCTTTATTTAGCTCATTTTGCATCGTTGTCATGTTTGTCCGGCTGCAAATTGATGTTTAAACGAAGTCCATTGCGTAGCAGATGGGGTTAATCATGCCGGCGCTCCACTTCCGGGTTTGCCTCTTGGGACTTGTAGTTCTTTAGTTCGGTTCGGCTTGATGTTTGTGTTGTATGCTTTCTTACGTTTAAAATAATGATACATAGTGAAATCATGGTTGATTAAATAATTTATTAAACGTATTGTTAAATAAAGGTATTAATTAATGTCAATTATATACATATTTACATTGTGATGCAGAAAGATATATTCATTTTTTACTGCATTATGTGTAGTTTAGGTTATTACCTGCTTCTGCTTCTGCTACTGCTACTGCTTCTGTTACATCTACATCTATTACTACTGCTGCAAAGTGCTGCAATAAATGTGTCAAGAAAGTACAGAAAGAGTAATCCTTCCATGCTGACCGACGATCCCTCTTCAGAGGGCCGTGAAAAACGGAAATAACTGAACAATAGTATTCCGACATTTTTTATGACTTCACACATTCAAGGTTTTTAATTAAAAATCTGCCATCAATTCTCTGAAAATCAACATCGAGTCGACTTTTGAGAAGGGCTGCAGGTTCTGTTCTTCTTCCATTGGCCAGCAGGGCGCACTATTACTTCAGGTTACTTCTTCCTTCCAAAGGAGAGAAAACGCCTGTTTGGGTGACATGAGAGGGACCACGTGAAAGACTTTTCGAATTGGACCCCACAACGTTGCGTAGTTGTCATTTAAAAAACAAAGACACAAGTTAATGTAATATACAGTACCTGTACAGTATATCATTGTAGGTTCACTTTGATGTGTGTATTTGACGTGTAGCTACACACACACACACACACACACAAACAAAATGGATCTATGGTTTATTTTGCAGATATCAACAAGGTCTTTCTGACTAGTGATTTTGTGAACATAGGTCCTGATATATTAATAATACACTGGTGCCTTGAGGTATAAGCTTCATGCACTATTTTTTTTTCTCTTGGCACCCTTGAGTTTGCCCCCCCTGTGATTTCCCGTAGTAACACGTGCTCCGACTGGGAGAATAATTTTGTGCAATACGTCACTGCTTCCTCAAGATACAATTTAATTGACCAAAACATTTTCTTTTGGGGCATGGCATGAGACGGGTTTTTGCTTTCCTAGGCGTAGTGATGCTTTTTTTCCTGTGCCATTTCATTCCAAATGTGTGTGACAATGCTTGTAGGCTACTTCTTCTACTGCACACACATTTTCGTGACCACGTCCGTGTTTTCCACATAGGGGAGTGAGCTTTTACGAAATTAAAGCCTGATGTAATGTCCATCTACTCATGGCGAAGTGACATCACCGCATCATTTTTCCAAACCGGACACGGATTCCTCTTTACGTCTCACATCGGCCACGTCCGTCCGTGCTCGTTTCATACGTGTACGGCGGCTCTGCCCTGCCTTCTGACAAAAGAACCTCACTCCTCCTTTCACAGCAGCTGAGCCATTCACTTCCATTTGGTTCTGAGAAAAAAAAACGCGTGCGCTTTTGTATTCGCAACACCTTGACTGCCCTCCCGCTTTGTCGGATTTCATTTCAATGATCCAAGGACGCGAATTTGTTGTGAATCTCTGGAGCTCGTTGCTCCTTGGCTACTGTCGCTCATCCTCGCATTGTTTTAGCAGCGAAGTAATGCCTTGACGGTAATTCGACACTGTAGCCTGGAAAATTGGGAAACTATTGGGATGGCATTTACGACTCGTGGCACATTACGTACGTAATTATCTTCTCAAATGGTCCCTGCCAGTCCCCACCTGCTCCTCTGTTGGCAAACGCACCAGGCATGCCTTGATTCTGTCCTGTCCTATCTAGTGTGTGCCTCCCGTGCTACACCTGGAAGCTCACATTCCAATACGGAAGCGCCTCCTGTAATTGATTGAGCCCAAGCACCCATTTTCTTTTCCAATTTCATGGAACTGGACCAATCACAATGTCCCAAAGTAGAAATACTGAAATAATGATGATCCTGTCTCAATTTCGTACTCGGTGTGAAATGTGGGTCTGTTTCATTTAACGCAAAGCTGTTTATTGGAGCTTCTAACCATCGAATGAAAGCGCATTTGATTGTCCAGCCTGTAGCTGTACGTCGCTGGCATAGATAGATGAGCAAAACTACCACACGAGGCGGAGTCATGGTGTCGCCTACTCGAAAGCAAGTCTGGAGTGGGACTCATTTGCAGTCCTGGGGCTTCATTCATCAAAGAGTGCGTGCGTAGGACAGGTCCTAAATTCATTCGTACGGCTGAAATTTAAAGTGTGCATAATTACAAAAAAAAAAAAACATCCATATTTATCAAACGTGTGGACACCTGTCGTAGGCACAGCAGTAAGTAATTTCTGTTGATAAATCCTCCCTCTTGTGAGCTGCCATGCATGTGTACTTCGAGCCTCATTTGCAATGAGAAACACTTCCTATTGACCTTAGAGAGTAGTAGCAATCACCTTAAGAAGTCTGAAAGCATGGAAAAGAGGAGGGTGGCCCAGTGGCGGAGTGGTTAGCGCGTTGGCCTCACAGTGCACAGGTGCCGGGTTCGATTCCGGCTCCAGCCTTTATGTGGAGTTTGCATGTTCTCCCCGGGCTTGCGTGGGTTTTCTCTGGGTGCTCCGGTTTCCTCCCACATTCCAAAGACCTGCATGGCAGGCTGATTGAGCACCCTAAATTGTCCCTAGGTATGAGTGTGGGCGTGGATGGTTGTTCGTCTCTGTGTGCCCTGCGATTGGCTGGCAACCGGTTCAGGGTGTCCCCTGCCTACTGCCCGGAGACAGCTGGGATGGGCTCCAGCACCCCCGCGACCCTAGTGAGGATCAAGCGCTGGAAGATGAATGAATGAATGAATGAATGAATGAACAAACAGACAACAACAAAAACAATTTGACGTGAACTCATGATGCTGTCATATATGTGTCACAGCCCACAGACGAAAAATATCTATGACTAACTAGAGGAAGAGGACAAGCAAGTTATTTGGATCCCCGTATTGCAAGCCCGGAGCACATGACATCACGACTGCAGCCGGCACATCTCAGCTTAGTGGAAGCGCACATAATAGCCACAAATCATGCATTCATTCCTCTTCTAGATCATGTTGATCGCAGATTATATAGGCATTGATTGAATTTAATCATTTCCTGTACAGGGAGTGGAATTTCACGTCCGATAGTTCTTTCAATAAATGTATCAGTAATTAATCAATGGTTATAACTACGTTTGGGAACCCCTTGTTTTATTTTGGCTTGTTGGTGATGTCTGAAAAGCTGGTCCATCTGTCGTTTCACAAGGTTTTGTCTGTACGGATGGTCCGAGCTATGCGTACATTGACGCACATCCTCACGCACAAGGCCAAATTGATCAATCTCATACTTGCCTTCGTACGCACGCTTGACACACACTTGCGTCCGCATCCTTAATGATTGGGGCCCCTGGAGTTTCAAGGCTCAGATCATGTACACTTTAATTCACAACATTTCAATGAAGATGTACAAACTTCTCCTTGTAGGTGTATCAATCTATAAATAGTTTATCATTAATGCCACCAACATTCGTACAGCATTTGATTAAAAAAAAAAAAAAAAATTTATGTGCTTCCGAGATCACAATCACTTTTTATTTGAACAAGTATGAGACCAGAAATGGTTAAAATAGAGTATACATACGTTTGTGTGTGTGTGTGTGTGTGTGTGTGTGTGCGCGCTTACATCTGAGATCAAATTTGCTACAGTGAAAACCCCCTGTTGTGAAAAATGTCTTCCCGCAAACACAATTTCATTGTAGAGGAGTTTCACTGTATACTTTTAGTAGTTTGACATAATGTGCAGAAACATCTTGAGTCACCTGTGAATGGGGGAGTGCTGAATCACAAATCAGCGAGGGTTCATTGTACTGGCAGTTGCTTGTTTGTTTTTTTTGCACCTAGATGGCTCCCCGGTTTTCACAATGGTTACGCAAGAGCCCCAACTGAAACGGTATCAAACAGTCACTGCTGTTTTTCAAATAATCAACAAACGGTGCCGGCAATGGACATTTCGAGGTTACATACGGCGTGCAGTGATCTCGTTTTGCGGGCGGTGTAAGACTAGGTGGTGATGTAGCACCATTTTTTTTAGGTTATTTACAATTTCTCATTTGATTGTTTGAGATTTCTGGCCTAGAAGTGATTTATTTCAAATATTTACTAGAATTATGACTGTACAACTGTGTTAATGATAGGATACGGTTTGTGACCAACAGGTGGCACTGTGGGGCTCTCCCTGCAGCTGCACACCTATTGGTCGTCAAGCAATTAGTTCTATAAAAAGGACTCCTGCCCGAGCACTCAGTGTCGGGTCACTACTGCTATCATAGGATCAGACCTGCATCATAAATCATTGAACCCTCTGTAGTTTGGTGAATAAACACTGTTATCAAAGGAAATACTCTATTCATAAAGTTCAATGACTTTGTGAAGAAAGATCATTCTGATCCATGAAATTGGAGGCTACTTGGGTTTGATAGTTTTGTGCAGTTTCGACATGAGCAAGGGTGCGCTTGAGCGTCCGAAGGCTGCCGAAGTCGCAACCAGCGACTGTCACTTGGATGCTTTCATGTGTCGTGTTTCAGCAGGCTTTTGCTATCTATCTCTCGTGCATTTCATTATATATATTCAAACGCTTATCTCGAATCCCCAGTCGGTGCCGCCTCCCTGCTTTTTTTTTTTCTTCCTTTGCTTTAAATAAGGCCATGAATGTTTAATTACTGACAGAACTGTCGGAATATATTCAATCATTGATCAAGGAGATTTTTTTTTGGGGGGGGGGGGGGGGGTGCCTACCACCATTTACAATGGAGTTAAGAAGACCAACCGAGGATTAAAAGTGAATGCGACGTGGTGTCAGCCTGGCTGGTGCAACCGCCGTCCAGACTTGATGTGACAGTTTCATTAATCGCACGTTGCATCCGGTCCCCATACGGATGGAGCCAGAACGCCAAACGTGAGTGCCCCAAAAGATGCGTCGACACATTCCGATATTTCAAGTTCATGTCAAGTGTAAATGTACGGAGGGGAGCAAATGTCCTCTTCAGTTTTGCAGGTGGCCATAAATCCCAAGCCATCATTTTTTTTTTTCATCTGCTGCTTTCTGATCATTTATGTGATCCCTCATAAGATGTTTAAAAAAAAATCATTGTGATCACAATGCTTCACTTTTCAAGAGTTCTTTTTCAATTGTTGAAACTCTCTGACTCTGACTTTCTACACGAAAGCCCTTTGGTGTGTTTGGATGGAATCAACTATTTCACCCCCAAAAGTCATGAAGGCAACATTTACCTCTTAACTCATTCAGTACCAGCCAATTCTAAACCAAGTCTGAAAAGACGTATAAAAACGTCTTTGGGAGTGAATGAGTTAATGGAATTCTTTTATTTTCTTTCCTATTTTGGTTTGCATTTGCTGGCAATTTAATCATTGGCTTCAAAGAAGCAACGTTTCCTTACATCTCTTGTGTATTTTTTAACTGGCTTTTAATTTGGCATCAATAGACCATATGGATGGTGCCACAAGGTCCTGGGATAAACGTCATTGTTTTGCCTTGAGAATGGATTTTTAAAAGAAGCTGTCTCACTCCTGGAGCTGCATATATTTTGTGTATTTATTTGTTTTCCATTCCCTCATGAGACCTTCACCCGGACAGATGAGCTCATCTGTCAAATAAAGCCTCTGCTGATGAGCAAGCTAAAGAGCTCAAAGGTCAAAAGTCTTCCTCCGCTATAAAGCCACCAAACGGGTAAATAATAAGACTGACATTTTATTCATCATCACTTTCAATTAGAGAAGGAGAGAATATATGTCCATTTTGCGTCACTGGATATAGAGCGCCGTTTTGTCCAAGCCTGTCGAGCTACCATTTCGCATTGACATCCCAGCGCAATAAAACACGAGCACTTTTTTGTCACTTAATTGTCCTCCAAAGGGGACATTAAGGCTTACACAGTAATCAGCGGAATCCTGCGTGAACTCTGAAACATGAAATTAAACTGCCAGCGAGTAGCTGATCTCTGCTTACGTCACGTACACTCCAAGCGAAGGACGAACTCATTAGACAAGGAACGGAAAAATCAACCTGCAGTGAAGAAATGTAGAAATAAGGCACATTTTAAACGGAAACTATCGCATGTGTACTGTATGGCCTCCCGTGAGAAATTGGACAAATATTTACAAATTATGGCGATGGAAGTGGAAATTCGGGTGCATCTCATTAAGTTTGAATATGGTGGAAAACTGAATTGATTTCAGTAATTAAATTGAAAACGTGAACCTCATTAAATTGATCCATGAGTGAAATGTTTCATGGGAGTTTTTTTTTCTAACTATTCTTGTAGCATAATAAACTCACAATTCACCGTCTCAAGAAATCTGATTAACTCATTCACTCCCAAAGACGTTTTTATACGTCTTTTCAGACTCGGTTTAGAATTGGCTGGTACTGAATGAGTTAATGCGTGAGGGACAATCAAAATGATTTTTACATTAAATTAGTCATCGCTGAACCTAACATGCATATTTTGGGAATGTGGGAGGAACACTCCCTCTGGCCATAAGACATTTCCTTTTTGGGAAAAAAAAAGATACACACATTCAAGCCTTCGTTCCAGCTAGCATCTTTTCTTTTGCTGATGTGATGATTCTGTCCAATTCTATGGAGTCGTTTTCGCAGTCATAATGTCCGCGGGCCAATTTCCGCGCTGAGATGTGTCAAACCGGCACTAAAAGACATCTGCCGGCCGAGCCCCTGAAGACAAGGCAGGTGCCAGCCTGCCCGCGTAAAGACAAAAAGAATATCTTAACGAGCACCACTGACATCCTCTTTCGGCAGCGTTCCGGGAAAGTGCCTCTTCATCCGTAGAATTCTGCGTGATGCTCGTATATTCAAGAAGCCCTAGTTATCTCCTCCAAACTTCTTTTCCAGCTGGCAAACATTTTTTTTTTTTTGCACCACAGTCACGCAACACTTGACAGCTTAGGATATAAGGAGGAACATAGGTTGTTGGGGGGTCGGTAGGGTGCACGGTGCCCAGCTCCTGTTTAACACATTTTAGATGATGAGCGTCCAAGCATGAAGCAGCACTTAGTAAAAGCCCCCCCCTCCCCTCCGAGAGAGAGTGTGGTGGTTTCACGGCCTCCCGCAGATTCCCTGCTGCGCCAGCTGCCTGCCTTCGAGCCATTGCTGGCTGCCCTTGAAGCTTCGCCGCATGCCTCCAAATGTCCATCTTTGTATTCAAGCCTTTCCACCTGCCCTTCAACTATTGTTGCCTGTCTTCGGACCAACCACTTCTACCCTTGAACCCTCACGAACGACCATCCAATTCGTGTTCCTTGTGCCTTAAACCAATCCTGCCAGACAAGTGTTCTGAATACCGCCTTCACATTTCTGAACTATTCACTGTCTGTTCCCGAACCATCGCTGGTCGCCCACACTGGTCTTTGCTACTTTCCTTTGAGACATACGTTTATTTTTTGAGATGTTAGTTTACACCCCCAAACTTGTGCCTCATTCCCTCGACCCAGGCTAACACTTCCATTGTGACTGGCTCCCATCAAAACTTCAAAATCTGCCCTTGACATGTCAACTTGTACCCTCAACCCTGCAAACCTCTGCGGGCTGACCTTGCGACCTTACCTTGAACTCTCACTCTGTCCTTTGGACCATTCATTCATTCATCTTCCGAACCACTTGATCCTTACTAGGGTCGCGGTGGGTTCTGGAGCCTATCCCAGCTGTCTCCGGGCAGTAGGCGGGGGCAGGGGGGGGACCCTGAATCGGCTGCCAGCCAATCGCAGTCCTTTGGACCATTGACCTCAATTTCCATTCTCAAGCCCAAGCTGAATTTCCTTGAAACCCTCCCTGCCCTTGAACTCTGACTGTATATACCCTTTAACAATATATTTTGTGCAGGAACCCTCCCTCTGGGCCCTCAAATATTCAATTTTTGACCTTGCTCTCTTGCTGTTTTTCATTGCAACCTCACTGCCTGCCCTCCACCCCTCAAAGTCATTGCTCGAACCATCGGTGATTGGCCTCAAAACATCACTTTCTGCCTTTCGGACATGTTTGCCCTGAAACCAGTTATCTTTTCTGCCTGCTCCTGAACCATCACCAACTGCCCTTCTATGTAAGCCCCTCCAACTAGCCCATGAAGTATTGACTGCCCTTGAACCTTTGCTGTCAGCCCTCCAAAGCTCCATTTCCACCCTCAAGTCTTAGCTACCATTCCTTGACCCCTCAGATCTTGCCCCTTGAACTTTAGTGGAGCTTGTCTGGTCAAGGATAGCCTGTGACTGTCTCACCCCGAAACCTCGCTAACCACCCTCGAAACCTCAATTTTCTTCTTCAAACTCTTGTTGCCTTTATTTGAAACCATCACCAACTTCTTCCAAAAATCTCCCATAAGACACATACACCCTCAAACTGCTGCTGCTGGCTCTTTGAACCATTGCTGACTGCTCTGGAGCCTTTTGCGGTCCGGCTTCCAAATGTCCATTTCTGTGTTCATTCAATATAGGCTGCCTTTCGTTAAAGCCTTCTGATCCTGCCCTTTGAACTACTGTGGCCTGCCTTTAATTGCTTTCCTGCCCTCCAAACTTTCATTTCCACTCTGGGGCCCATGTTGGTTTCCCTGAACGCTCGCCAACTTCCCCTGAATCGTAGCTGGCCGCCGTTGAATCCGACGCAAAACCTTTTTAAGCAAGCAGCGCTTCAAAGTGAACAATATGCTTCTCATTGGAAATTCAATTTGCATTTGGTTCCTCAAGTGCTGCCTATCATATTTGAATTGAAGGGCTTTTATCCCTTCAGGAGTCTTATCCTGACACATTCCAGCCGGCGCTTCCCACCTCCAATGACCGATGAAACTTGTCATCAGTGCTGTATTCATGCGGAAAGTTCCAACCATCAGGGTTTGGCTCCTCTTTCGCACTTTCATTTGCATTTGTCCATTGGCAGCATCGTGACCTTTTTTACTTTCATCAATCAGTCGGGAAAGGCAATGGATTTGAATACACAAAAGTCTCATTTAGAAGCACACCCACCAACACGACCGGACTGTCACAAGTTTGGGGGTTTCTCAAACTAGTTTTGTTGCAATTCAAATTTTAAGTTACAGGTGAATGTCATCCCACCGTCACGGATGTAAAGCCCACTCAAAAAGGTTATGTTGTATCACATGGGCGGCACGGTGGGCGACTGCTTAGCATGCCGGCCTCGCTGTGCAGAGGTGCGGGGTTCGATTCCGGCTGCGGCCTTCCTTTGTGGAGTTTGCATGTTCTGCCCGTGGCCTGCGTGGGTTTCCTCCGGGTGCTACGGTTTCCTCCCATATTCCAAAAACATGCATGGCAGGTGAATGGAACACTATATAATCTGGTGGTGGTGTAGTGGCAGAAATGCAACAAAGATAAGGAGGCAGACAGCCAGACAAGACCTGTAATGTATCATTTTTAATTTTAATCTATTCTCTCTCAAGGGGCTTGTGACAAATGTCAAGAGTCTTCCTGCGTGGATGCTACGAATCAGGAATACTCCTGTTGAAATGTTTATTTTTCTAATTCGTATTCTGCTTATTTATTATTTATTTATTATCTGCTTAGTGTGAACAAACAAATTATGTGCACACTAATGGACTACGGCAGTCCAGAACCGGTATGTAGAGTAACGGGTGCTATTTCTGTATTTTACACATCCACAAAACGCACGGTATTATTGGGCGCAGCCAGGCGTGGTAAAACATACGCCAGCTTCAACATACGGCATGCATGCACGCACGCTAAAAACACGTTTTAAAAAAGGCAACGGAAGCAAAACTGAGTTCGGTTGTACTTCATTTAGCTATTTTACAATGTACTCAATTTACTTCACCTCTTACACGCCCACCCTTCACTCATTGGCGGACTTCCGCATGCCTGTCGTCACTCACTTCCACCTTTTCTCGATATAAACAGCGTGTCGGCTCTCAGTCAGGCTTTGGAACTCGGCTCATACACTAAACGCTCCGCATTAGAAGGCATCCTGTCCATTTTGGAGAAAATTTCAGACTTTTAATGGCGCCTTATAGTCGTGAAAATACGTTTTTTTTTTTTGTTTTTTTTTTTTTTTAATATAAGCAGCCTAGTACAGGACAAAGAAATATATTGCCACGTGTGTTTTTACTGTTCTTAAATGGTCTAGTTTACTCGAGATGACCACATCAGACACACACAACGATTTCACCATTGATAATTAAAAATAAATCTTAGAAATAAATAAAAAATAATCTCTTTCAAAGAAGAGGGCAGCAGGGGGCCACAGGACTTCCAGACAGTATGGTTGGAAATTGCAACAAAGACGAAAGAGTCGTGCAGTAATTATTTGATATAAAAAGAAGCACTAATTATCGAGTAGTTCGACTGTATATAGCACCACATGAAAACCAAAGGGTTCTTGGATATGTAGCCTATTAAATTACCTCAAGAATTCCATGATGACCTTGACCTTGATGATGCCCTTGACATATCACCTTTTGACAGAACCATGAAATGAACACCAGTTGTGCAAAATGGCGCCAGACACGACTCAATTACGAGTGCAATATGAACCTCTGACACACCTTTATTATTTTGGAGAGTAAAGCTAATTACATTTTTTTGACTGCAACACAGAGAAAAAAATAAAAAAATAAACGCATCAACCAAGCAAGGGCTTGTCACTTGCAAAACGAGAGAAAGTCAAGATGGCGCCGTATTTGCCTGCCAACTAGTGCTTTGGCGCCATCTTGTGGTGCATGTTCTGGAAAGAGCACCAAAACACCGTGAATAGGTGAGTTTTCAGCTGAATATGCTGCCTGTTTCTATTCAAAACTCCGAACGTGTAGGTGGGAAGCTCAAAATACAAGGCGTTCTCTGCACAAGCTGCAGCGGGCTCGCTCTCTCTCTGCCCCCCCCCCTTGCTCTCTCTCTCTCTCTCTCTCGTGTCGCTCTACATTATCACTGTCTAACTCGTAGCCATCCGAGGGCGCGCATTCCAGCCCTGGTTGCGCACGACCGCACTGAGCACATATATCTGCTCCAGCGTTTTTGACTTTCACGCTTAAAAAAGAAAAATGTGCCAGTGCGACTCGTCCGCCTCCAAAGCGAAGGCGCCGGGCTCCCTGGCGGAAGTGGGCAAGCTTTTCGTCAAACACACCACCCTGCACGGCCTGAGGCACGTCTTCGGCGGTGGCTCGTACCCGCGCCGGGTGGCCTGGCTGCTGGCGCTCCTGGCGGCCGTCGCTCTGCTGCTCACCTGGTCGTCCAACCGCGTGCGCTACCTCCTCTCCTCGCCCGTGTACACCAAGGCGCACATGGTGTACGCCAAGCGGCTCGTTTTCCCCGCCGTCACCATCTGCAACCAGAACCTGCTCCTGCCCAGGCGCATGAAGAAAACGGACATCTTCAGCGCCGGCAGGTGGCTGGGACTCCTGGGGAGGAATTGGCAGGTGTCCGCCGAGGCCAAGGAAGCTTTGGCTGCACCAGCGCGGCGCACTGAGCCGCCCTGGTCGCCCCTCTCTCGCATTCTGGACTTCAACCACTTTCTGCCTCCGCCTCGGGAGTCGCAGCCGTCCATGAGGCAGCTGCTGGACCGGCTGGGACACCAGCTGGAGGAGATGCTCTTGTACTGTCGCTACCAGGGAGAGATGTGCGGCCCGCGCAATTTTAGCACAGTGAGTGTGACCAGAAAGTCTCCTCCCGGCTCCATTCGCGCTCTCTTTCACTTTTTAAAAGAATCAATCGCAACAGGTGGCTGAGTGGACTGAGTATGCTGTTGATGTCGTGCAGTCTAGAGAGCCTCTTTCTGTCATCCTCGCATTACCGACCACTTTTCTGGACTCGTCATATCTCAGGAGCCAGGTTTATTTATATGGAGGCTTTTTTCTTAAGATGATCATTCCTTATGAAGATTTCTGGTCTATTTACATTTGACATCAACTTTTCCCTTTCCGTCCTTTATGTATGTGTGTGTATATATACCGTAATTTCCGCACTATAGAGCGCACCTGATTATAAGCCGCACCCACTCCATTTTTAGAGGAAACCCAATTTTGTACATACACAAGCCGCACCTGTATATAAGCCGCATGTGCCCACATTAAGACATGTCAACATATTTACAAAGAAAGGCGGTACACAGAGAGAGTTTTCAAAGTTTTAAAAATATAACTTAACAATAATAATAATATAACTTTCTTCCCAAACGGTGCCTGTGACGCGGCAGTAAAACGGTAGCGACATGCTAACAACACCCAAGCAACAGAATAGCAACACAGTATAACAGGTCTGGTAAAAGAACATACCGGTACTTATAAAAATCACGGTGAGCCGTCTTCATCTTCCTCCTGTGAACTGAAGCCATCGAAGTCACCGTCCTCAGTGTCGGAATTAAACAGTGTCATAAAGCCCGGTCTTAATCTTACCTTTTCTACTTGAGCGCCCCACACTGTATAAGCCGCAGGGTTGAAAGTTTGGGAAAAGTAGCGGCTTATAGTCCGAATTTACAGTGTGTGTGTGTGTGTGTGTGTGTGTGTGTGTGTGTGTGTGTATATATATATATATATATATATATATATATATATATATATATATATATATATATATATATATATATATATATATATATATATATACCGTATATCCGATTATTTGTTCATTCCAAATCTTTGTTCATCCATCTGTGAAAGTGGCATACGGTATACTGACAGGCAGATACATTTAAAAGATCTTTCACTAGATTGCAGAAGGCACTGTTTTGCCCGTGTATCCACCAGTTGCCATTTGTACAGCAGAATGATAGTTTTGTGTCAAATGAAACAGGTACAAATTTCACACTGAGGCAGTAAATTCATGGGGAAACCGAGACAAGATCATGATACAGTGTATACTTTCTGTGACATTTCATGTTAATTGTGCTACACAAGTAGTTGCAAACAAAAAATGAAAGGAAGAAATCAAATGCATGCAGAACTTGGCAAAATGGAAACATGAAATGTATTTGCATTCAGAATAAAAGTAGTATACAGTGGACGCATGCTATTCGCAGGGATAGCAGCAAGGCCGGCCTGCGAATACTGAAAATTCATTTTTAACCGACACCCAGTATAAATGCATTGGGAGGGGGAAAAAAAAAAAAAAGAAACACGAAAAAATCTGGAAAAAAAAAACATGGAGAAACCTCCAAAAAGTTTTCCAGGCAAAACAGGAGGTGGAAAAAAATTATCATATAAAAAAAAAAACAATCACTTGAAAAATGCGCTTTAACGTATACTCATCAAGTATTTGTACTCGGTTGCTTCCCACCACTTACCATGAGCTTTTCCTCATGTCAAAAATGTGCCTTGCATTTCACGACTACGTTTACTTGGCAAGCTCATGTTTGACTGACACCTGCTCTTCCAAAATACATTGACGGTTGTCTCCTGGTCCGAAAATGCCTCGGAGGCATATCTTCAAACATTTAAACGTGTCAAGGCTGCTTTGCTGCTGAATTCCGAAGGGTGGCGAGGCAGCAGCAGCTTGTTCTACAGATAAACAGAGCAGGGGCCCGTGTTTTGTTTGGGGGTGAGGGGGTGGGGGTGGGGGGGGGGGCATTGATAATCGATGAAGCCTGCGTGGCTTCCGGGCGTGCGACACAAGCTGTCTGCATGAAATAGAGTTGGTCGCACTCGAGAGGCGAACCACCCAAGGAGGTTGGGGAGTGGATGGGTGAGGGTCGGAGGGGGGTGTGGGGAGGGGGGGGGGTACACTGAGGCCCCTCTTTTTTTCCCCCCCATCATGATGTATTGACTGGAGTGCAGGGACACCACCCTTGTTGTCGGGGGACCTCTCCCTGAGCTGTAAATGTGATTTGTTGGGAGTTCTTTCCATGAACATGCCTCAGCCCACTGCACAGTACACTCCGCCGACTGGAGCAGATCGAACTGAATCCTCTTTCTTCTGTGGTTGCTTTTCGGCTACTCCCTCACTTTGATGGATGATTTCCTTCTGTGTTCAGTCATGCTATATTAAGATTAAGAGACCCCGTGGAATATGCTTTAAATTTTTGATCCCCCTTCCCCCTTCCTTCCCCCAAAGAAGTACGCTATCATTTTACCCTGCAAGTGGTGAGCAACCAATCTGGTCCCACAAGTATAATGTGTAATGTATTCAGGTCGTGCAAGCAAACGTTGTGAGACTCCAGGTGGGAAGGACTTTTTCTGTATTGTTTCTTTGCTTATCCTGTGATGCGGCCTCAGGGATGCAAAGTTGAAGTTCTTTATTACTGGGAGTCAAAGCAAAACTCGGCCTCGCTGAAGAACGATAGCAATGGAACTTACAGGCACATGTCAAGTTGGTCCGCGCAGTACATGAGTAATAGAATTAGCTAAATATCCACTCCGTCGACAAATTATGTGAACCATAACTACTGATAACGTCCCACAAAGCAACTGTTAGTGGCAATATTGCCCTAAAAACACATTCCTGGTCCCTCTCCACTCACTCTGATTTATCCAGAGTGTAGTCAGCTGAGGTACACTCCAGCTTCCCAAAATCCTGATTTGGATCATTGTAATAATTGTCGTGGAAATTGATGACAGGAGAGTTGCTTCCATGCTACCTTCCTCCTGTACGTGTGTAGTGAATTCCTCGTGAACCTGCAAACTTGTGTCTTGACCCAGAATGACACAAGTGTCTGGGGGCGGGGGCAATGGAGATGATGACGACGCTTTGCTCTCGCACGTCCTCAAATCAAGTCATCAAGGACCGTCGAAGAGCCGTCTTCTTCAGACGAATTCAAACCCTGACGATCGTGGCTCAATTGCTTTGCAGCTCCAATTTGTTTCCCAGGTGATTGGGCAAAAACACATTTGACAGAGCAACTATATTTCCAAGGATACAAAAATCTGATTGCTACTCCAGAAAGAGTATCGCATTCTTCAATTTGATGAAATTAGGACACTTTCATTTGAGCTGACCTCATTAGCCATTCATTGATTTTCGGTTACACTCATCTTTATTAAAAGACTGTCGGTGAGCTCGAGCCTATCCCAGCTGATTTTGGGCGAGAGGCAAGCCTATCAACCAGTCCAGGGGCTATCCCACTTCTCTCTATCACGTTGTGAGGTGGTGGTGGAGCCCAAGAAGCAGGCACGAGAGAGGAGCAGGTTGTACTTGGTGAATTGTATTAAAACAGAGAAAACTACCGTAATTTCCACACTATAGAGCGCACCTGATTATATTCAATTGTACTTTATTTAGTCATCTTACAATGTACTCATGTTTTTCCATCAATCATCACCAGAAATCCATTAAAGTCCTCATCTTCTGTATCCAAATTGAACAATTGTGCAAGTACCGGTAATCCATCAAAAACGCCGGGTTCCCTCTCGTTGTCAGTCACTCTCATTGCCTCACTCACGTCCTCACTCACGGCCACTTACACGCCCACCCTTCACTGATTGGCGGACTGCTTTCCCGCATGCCTGTTCTCACTCACTTCCGCCTTTTCTCTATATAAACAGCGTGTCGGCTCTCAGTCAGGATTTGGAACTGGGCTCGTACACTAGACGCTCGGCATTATAAGGCGTCCTGTCCATTTTGGAGAAAATTTCAGACTTTTAATGGCGCCTTATGGTCGTGAAAATACGGTATATAAAACATGAATTGGAATATTTCATATCACACCATTTTTATGCTTTGTCTTTGATTTAAAGATGACAACTTTAATCCACAAAATCCACAAAAATTGTAGAAATTGTAAACACAAGGGTAAACATGATAGAAAATGCTGATATTTTAAATGTATATGGCAGATCAATTGATTGAAAAATGACTGCACAGTTGCCATTTCTTCATGACGCTTTTGTCATATTTTGATTTTCATTGTGAGTAAAAATGCATAATACTAACGCTTGTCAGCAAATATTGCAGGCACAGTATGTCGCAAAAGAACTTCATTAGACTTCCCAAAGTGGGCTAATGTGGGATTCTACAGATCGACCGCCAAACTTGTTAACGAGGGCATGCACAAAGTACTAGCATAAGAATTTTTGGGGTTGTTTTGAACTTTGCAGTCCTGCAGGGCCATTCTGCTGAATTCTCAAAAGAGAAATAACAAGCTTAGAATGAGCAAAATAAGGTCCCCCATTAATTACCGGGGGGCACTACTTATCATCTTAAAAGGTTATTTTGTTGGTGTTTTTACATTATTTTTGTATTATTTTGCCCAACATTAGCATTCAACTGCAGCCGCACTTTTGGAGGTCTTTCTCACAACCTAATGAATAAAAATGCAATATCCATTCTATTTAATGGCCCTTTTACTTCTACCGGCTCCCACGGGAAAAACAAAAAGTGTATCACTTGTTGCCGAGCTGCTCATTCACGACTTGTTCCAAATTGTATATCATCTTATTTTTGTACAATGGAATCATGAAAAATACCCACTGACGGGCACCTTCATGCGTCCAAGACCGTCTCTCAAAGATGTCTTCTTATTTTTTTTCTCCTTTTGTGTGACAGTCAAACTAATATATTTTTTTCACCGCTCTCTCCGAGATATCAGGGACAGAGATCTCGCCGGTTCCTTGGCAACTTGGTCCGGGCACGGCTTGCGTCTCCGTGTGGCGCTCACACAGGGTCTGATTGCCCGGGGCGATCTCAACACTCTCAGGCTGTCACTCTGTGAATTATTCAGCCAAGATGATAGCATTTTTTTTTTTTTTCGACGACACAAATGGGTCGATGACGTCTGATGTTTTTTCACACCGGCGGGCTCCATCTGATGCAGTCATTCTAAATATGAGTGCTGGGCATGCAACGTGACTGTGATATGGGATTTATAAGCAAAGCTGCTTTGGGATCACAAATATTTGTTCAACTTTTATGCTAAATAGACAAGAGCGAGCAGAGTAGCACCTTCCCCCCCCCAGCGAGCTACTTAATTAGGTTTTTTCTGTGAGTATCTCACCTTCAAGCTTTTTGTTTCGGGCATCAAGAAAAATGTGGCACACTCCTTTGTCATTGATTTGATTTTAAGGGAAGCAAAAAAACACGTTGCTGCTGTGCTTTGAGGAACCTTGGATGAGCTTCTCAATAGGCAGACGTGTTGTGAAGGAAATAAACCTCCACAAAGACTCCGATCCGCCTGTCCCAAGGTCACCACTGGTTCCCCTCCCTCTGCTGCTACACTCGACTCAATGTAGACGGTTACCACAGCAACTCCGATTTATCCTGGAATTAGTCGCCAGGCCTTCAACGTGCGCACGCAGGTCGCCGATTATGAGGGGGGGAAAAAAATGCTCATCTTTTATTTGGCCGACATTTGGGAAATGTATCTATAATAGCAGCAAAGGTGTATTATCAAGATGCTGCACGCTAAATTCTCTTTAAGGGGTTAAATGTAAGAAAATTGACTTTTTATTAAATTAACTCACGTTAGCACAAGCGCCATTCATTAGCAGTTTGGATGGGGGGGGACGAAATCTCAGAATGTTCAATAACACTGCAAAAAGTTGCAAGATTGGTTTGCAGTATTTTTTGAAGTCACCTGAGGGGTTGGAAAAATGACCAAATATCGTGAAAATGAGATGGTGGCAGCGCTGAGGAGCAGCTCGCTTATAGCTCTGCCCTCTCGGATACTTGAATATCATTTCAAATGCATCTTACAACATTACTGGAAAAATTAAGGGCTCAGAGATGTTTTTTTTCATAAATTGATGATTGAAATTAATGGATTTTGATTAATTGCACAGGAAGTGCACATGCACGTGTACGTATGGCAAAGACTTTGAGTATGTAACCACTAACAATTCAGGCAACGCACTTTTTAGACATACAAAGATTTAAGATAGCAGATGATGAGATGTATGAATTCAAAAATGCTTCCTTCACCCCAACTGCCATATTCGTATTAGCCAGCATCTTATGAGCACAAAAATTCAAATAGGTGACTTTTTCAGAGAATAGGGATAAATTGCACAGAAAAAAAAAAAAAAATCCCCGAGGTGACGAGATTGGCAATATGCATGCTCGTGACAGTTCGTGCGGATTCAAAAATGCAAACATGGCCGCGCCAAATTCAAATGGCTGACCTCCTGCTCAATGTTGGGACAGGATCCTTCAGACATTTTCATCTGTTCCGTTATGGTAGACATCCACCACATTGATCAGGGATATGTTTGCCAGACATATATTTTCAAACTTTCCAGGGGGCGCTACTGAGTGGGTAGTTTTTGCTGTGTTTGGGAACCGACATATCAAAATGATATGATATCAAAAATGAAAATAAAAAACATTTTCACCAGAAGTATTCTTTCATATTATTACAGAAATGCAAATAAAATGGCGGGCGGCTCGGTGGTCCAGTGGATAGCACATTGGCTTCACAGTGCAGTGGTACCGGGTTCGATTCCAGCTCCGGCCTCCCTGTGTGGAGTTTGCATGTTCTCCCATGGCCTGCGTGGGTTTTCTCCGGGTGCTTCGGTTTCCTCCCACATTCCAAAGACATGCATGGCAGGCTGATTGAACACTCTAAATTGTCCCTAAGTAAGAGTGTGAGCGTGGTTGGTTGTTCGTCTCTGTGTGCCCTGCGATTGGCTGCCATCCAATTCAGGGTGTCACCGCCTACTGCCCGGAGACAGCTGGGATGGGCTCCAGCACCCCCCGCGACCCTAGTGAGGATCAAGCGCTTCGGAAGATGGATGGATGCAAATAAAATGGCTTCCCTTCCTTCTCACAAAACACATTTGTGAGATATGATTGACTTCATGCTTCAGCTGTGCAAAGTACATCTTGAGTGTGAACAGCGTGGTCTCTTTCTGTCGTTTTGAGAAAAGCCGAAGCCCTGTTGTCCCTTGATCATGTTTACTTGTCCAACAAATGAGCCGTTTGTTTTCGATGTCAGCGACTTTTCACTCAGCTCATTCTCACCACACTTTCTGTGGTTGCAAAGCATAATTGGCAGGTGAGATGCCACCAGAATTCCGAGTGCGATATCGCAAAGGGCGACGATGAACCGTGATGCGATGAAGGTGAGCGGATCGCTTGGACGGGTGTTAAAATTAGTGTTGTGTGTTCCCCCGCACCACCAACGCCCACTCCTCTTGAGAGTCGGCATGGTGCAGACACTCTGGACCCACTTGAAAGGTTCTGACTCATTTTTTTTCTTGCTGGTTTTTATCTCTCGTGCTCTCTCGTGTCCTACCTGCTTATCTTTTCCACTTAAATTAACTGGACAGAATTCGATTTTTTTTTTATCTTTATAGATCTGCAGTATTTGCCAGGGCATTTGAATCGCCTCTATCGATCTGCTTGTAAACTATCAAAGTGGCATGACAACAAAAAATAGCAACGATGATGATCAACCCCTCGCAACTCCATTTTCATGGTGAATCCCCAAAATGATCCTCAAACAAGCAAAAAAAAAAACACTCCACACTGGTATTTACCGCAGATTTCTTTTCCTAACTTTCCAGGGTGCACTACTGAGTTGGTTTTGGGGTTGGTGGGGGGGGGGGGGGATTGAAATGTTCAGGACTCATAAACACATAGGTGTTCTTTTAAACAATAAACTGGACTGGTCTAGCAACACGGACACCCTGATTAGGAAAGGACAGAGCCACTCAGGAAACGGAGGTCTTTTGGGGTTCAGGGGTCACTCCTTAAGACTTTCTCTAAATCGGTGGTGGCCTCGGCCATCCATTACGGTATTGTCTGCTGGTCAGGCAGCATCTCGGCCCGGGACAGAAGGAGACCGGAGCGACTGGTCAGGAGGGCCAGTTCTGTCCTGGGGGCTGCTCCCGAGACACTCTGGAGGAGGTGGGCAACAGGAGGATGCTAGCTAAGCTAAAATAAGCCGCTCTAGCACAACTCTAATTGCCCCACAAGGATAAATAAAGTTTTCTGAATCTGAATCTGAATCTGAATCTGAAAAAGCTATGATGGACAGTCCCTCCCACCCCCTCCAGCCCGCCCTGACAGCACTAGGTAGCTCCTTCAGCCAGAGACTGTTACACCCGCGCTGCAAGAAGGAGAGATGCCGCCGCTCGTTCCTACCGACTGCTGTCAGGCTGCTGAATAAAAAAATAAATAAAATGATGTGGGAAACAATTGTAAATAGCACAGCCACCTTATCTATATCTATATTGCAAACACTTTGTTTTTTCTTCTTTCTACCTACAATCTTGCTGCTGTAGACTGTAAATTTCCCCAGTGTGGGACAAATAAAGGATAGCTTATCTTAAAATAGGAAGATTATGAACATGGTGAAGCACTCACTTTGGAAAATGGTTGAATTTGGGGGAATTTTCAGGCCTAAAAGACGATTATTTTTATTATTTAGAAGATGAGCAAGTTGTGACTGATGCTCTGACCACGGGCTTCCGATTATGGCACGTTTTGAGGAATTCTTTTGGAGGAACTCGGCAAAGTGCAAACCCTTGAATTTGCCTGAAAGGCTGCTTCAAACCACAACAAAGTCAAACATAGCTCCTTTAAAATGTGCTATGCGTTCTCTCCTGCTAGACACGTCCACTCAATATCGTGTTGATCAGGAATACTGTGCGGGGTGGGTCGTCAAATTGTTTATAACTTTCAAGGGGGTACTATTAAGTGAAATTTGGAGGGGTTATGTTGGGGTCTCATCAAACATTTTCATCATCATGCACTCGAAATGGGTGGCGTATGTTGAAACGTCGATGTCCCCAAAAGGGCAAATCCCACAAAATGTCCGTTTTATATTTGGATTTGTTATTGCTGGATGTGAATGTCAACATGAAGGTTAACCGGTTAGTTAGTGCGGCCGGATGCTTTCATACCCGCCTCACAAATACCGTACGTTGTATTCTGGATGCGGGCCCTCGCTTCCCATTTCCTAATGTCTGTTACATTCAATTAGATATCCATTAGTTGACTGACAGGCATAGTTTGGCCAATAGGTCACAGCTGCGCTTTTCAAATGGAACACGGTGCATTGAAAGGACTCCATGCATATGGCGTCGTCTGCGTAGTCTTTTTATTACTTTTATTCTTATTATCGGAGCCTTGACTTATGTAGTCACAGCTTTTGTTTTTTGTCATCGTCAGATCTTCACGCGATATGGAAAGTGCTACACCTTTAACTCGGGCCAGGACGGGCGGCCTCTGCTGCTGACCATGAAGGGCGGCATGGGTAACGGCCTGGAGCTGATGCTGGACATCCAGCAGGACGAATACTTGCCCGTGTGGGGAGAGACGGGTAAGTGTATCCCAAATTGCCTACAAAAACATTCACCGAATTACATCACTGCAGCAAGTTTCGGAGAATGGTCCGAAACAGATCACAAAGAACACCAAAATTATTCCACTCTGAGTTATTACAGCGGTTTTTGATGGCTCATTGTAGTGCAATGCTGTTCAGATAAGAACAGTTTTGACGAGGTCAAAACGTTTCGGAGCTGGAAGCAGGCTGGAATTAGGCTGAGGGGGCGCCGCTTCTCTCGCTATAAATGTGGCCATTAAAAAAAAATGGTCCAACAAGTGTTATTTATGCGTATCCCATTAAGGACAGAATAAACATGGATGGCAGATGGAGACACCATAAAGCGCCACTCTTGGCATGCCGCAAATAGTGAAAAATGACACTACCCCTAAAAATGTTCATAATTGCCGACATTAATAGTTTAAAGCAGGGGTGGGGGAGCCACATTCTGGCTGTTTTAGATCTCTCCCTACTCCAGCACACCTGATTCAATTGATCAGGATCGTTTCGGGCTTCAACAGAGCTTGCTGCTAGCTGATTGTTTGAATCAAGTGTGTTGAAGGAGAGAGAGAGAGATCGAAAACAGGCAGGATACGCCTCTCGAGGAACCGGAGTTAAAACTGTAAAACTGCTTTAAACTGCAAATAGACCTCAAGCTATGAGCCCAAAACACTTCAAGATCATTTCAAGCTCGTCTAACAATGTTACTATTGAAATAAATAAGGAGTTGCTCAAATCATGTATGCGCTTTCTCTTCCACCTCTGTTTCGGTCAACAGACGAGACATCGTTTGAAGCGGGCATCAAGGTTCAGATCCACACGCAGGACGAGCCGCCGTTCATTGATCAGCTGGGATTTGGGGTAGCGCCGGGTTTCCAGACCTTTGTCTCCTGTCAGGAACAACGGGTAAGTCTCAGCCGAGATGATGAAGCTACTTTTAACTGGCATTATGTGGTTTGTGTGTCCACGTATTGGGTTGTGTGTTACTTGTATGGCTTGTTAAGTGGTTGGTTGGTTAGTTTGTTCGTTAGTTGGTTTGTTGGCTAGCTATTTTATTATTGATGTGAATTGTTAGTTTGTGAGGTGCTTAATTCACTAGTTAGTAAGCCAATGAATTGACGTGTCAGTCAGTTTGTTTGTTACTTAACAACGTGGATTGGAGTAACACGCGGAGCAAAAGGAAAGCTGTCGGAGTGATCAGAGATCTTGGAGAGGGAGGGAGGGAGGGAGGGAGGGAGGGAGGGAGAGAGAGAGAGAGAGAGAGAGAGAGAGAGAGAGAGAGAGAGAGAGAGAGAGAGAGAGAGAGAGAGAGAGAGAGAGAGAGAGAGAGAGAGAGAGAGAGAGAGAGAGAGAGAGAGAGAGAGAGAGAGAGAGAGAGAGAGAGAGAGCCAGAGAGAGAGAGAGAGAGAGCCAGAGAGAGAGAGAGAGAGAGAGAGAGAGAGAGAGAGAGAGAGGGAGCCAGCGAGAAAGAGAGACCAAGAGAGAGAGAGGGAGCCAGCGAGAGAGAGACCGAGAGAGAGAGAGAGAGAGAGAGAGAGAGAGAGCCAGAGAGACCGAGAGAGAGAGAGAAGAGAGAGGGAGTGAGAGAGAGAGAGAGCCAGCGAGAGAGACAGAGAGACAGAGAGAGACAGCCAGCGAGAAAGTGAGACCGAAAGAGAGAGAGAGGGAGCCAGCGAGAGAGATACTGAGAGAGAGAGAGAGAGAGAGAGAGGAAAGAGAGAGAGAGAAAGAGAGTGAGAGAGTAAGAGAGAGAGAGAGAGAGAGAGAGGAGAATGACTGCAGTAACGCGTCACCACGCCGCAACTGGTGGCCAAACCATGGGTCTCAAGTGTGAAATGAGAGCACATGTATTTCAGGTTGAAGACAAATGAGCAAGGCGAAGCAATTAACGCCAACGCACCTTATGTGTAAATGGTGTTTTAAAACCTGCCTGGCCAAAGTCGTCAACACTTGAAGGACAAGCACTAAGCACACCCAACTCAAAGAACGGCAGATAGGCCTGCCGTCATTTCTCGATGATAATCTGCTACCCTGCAAATTTAAATGCAACGCGCTTTATTTATTCATTCATATTTACTGACGGGCTTTATGTCGCCGCCAACAGAGTTACAGATTCTCTCTTCACATCTGACCAATGCAATTACCGAATATGTCAAACTGGACCAATTAAACCGTCAGATTTCGCCCCCATACTGAATATTCATGTTATTCCGTTTAAACGGCTTGAATGACCAAAACAGTCCGCATGCAAAGCATGAAGCGTGACAGTAATGCTTGTAAGAGCAACTACTACAACTATGCGTCCTGTCGTGCTGGCTTTCCTGAGCAATAATAACAGCATGCATCTCCAAAATGCATGCACGGCATCGCTTTGAAGCAACGAGCTGTGTTCATTAGCGTTTGGGGGGGGGGACAATTATCGTTGTTTAAGGCAGTGATTCTCAACCTTTGCTGAGCCAAGGCCAAAGCACATATATTAAGTTTGTAAAATCTCACGGCACAACGCCGAATAAAAATCTCACAAAAAGTCACATATCCATGATATGCTTTCTCCCGTCTAATAAAATACAATTTATTTGTTCTGAACGTCACTATAAGTCGGTGGCATACATCAATAAACAATGATCAATTATTTGATATGAATAAATACTTTTTTGATCTTTTAAGTGACATCTGACAGTTTCCTGCAGCACACAGTTGGAGCACTCAAGTACACTAATGTGACCCAACACTTCATCGTTGTTCTAGAAAATCCATTATGGGTGAGCTCTTTCTTCACCTTTTTCTAACATGCAGACCTGTGGCTAAGAAAACAAAACGACCAATATTTGTACATGTTTCTTCTTTTCTGTTTGTTTGAGTGAGATAACATTTTAGCCATATTGCACAGTGCTCAATAAATATGCCAAAGACTCGAAAGATGCTCAAAGGCTTGAAAAAGTATCGAAAAATGTCCTAATAAATGTTGCCGCTGGTACCGATACCAAAATGTTGGTATTCTGACAACCCCATTCGGTGTTCAGTTTGTCTGTTAGCTTGTTTCCTTCCCCTTGGAACGGGGTGAAGTGACGCAATGACCATCCAGTTCCAGGGAACGTTCAATAAAACGAGACTGTTGCGGGCATATTAAACCTTTTGGCATCGTTGGACCTATTTTATCAGCCACATAAAACCCTGTTTATTGTCCCAGCCATGACAGCAGTGATGCAGGGTGGAGTGACCAAGATGTGTTCAACAAAAATGCAAACAGGAATACACTGGAGAAACTAACTCAAAAACTCAAACAAAGTCCTGAAAACAAAGAAAACAAAGTAACAAACAAATAAAGAAACCTATGCCAAAAACAAAACATGACACATGCACCGAGACACACACAATGATCCGACACCGACTGGTCAGGCAGGGAGTCCTCTTAACCAAACACCAACTAATGACAGAATGACCACTGCAGGAGTAGCTCTACAGTGCCACCTGTAGGTCACAAACAGGACCACCCTCACAATCAATGGTGGCATGAAGTCTTTGCAACAAATCAAGGGAGTCGCATAGCATAGCATAGCACGCCGTCGACTTTTATCTGGTTCATTTTGTCCTCCCATAGGCTAATGGCCGCGTTATCCCTCCGTGAGTGTGTCACTGCTTAATCACTCTAAAGGGGTTTGACGTCTGTCTGCTCGAGTCGGCTGAAGTGAGATGTCTGATAGCTGCTTTTATTTCCTCATCAAGGACACAACGGGGTAAGTCTGGTCCTGCAAATCAGTCGGAGCTGAGGAAATACTTGGTGGCAGCACTTCCTTTGACGTGTTATCGGAGCTTCGGTATTATTGTGACTTGTCAGGTTTAGGGTCACTCTCCTTATCTTTGTTCTTAGTGGTGGTTAGTTGGCCATCCAGGTCTTCACACCAGGAGTCATAATCTCCTACAAAAGGAAAGATGATGTTTGGGGACTATGCCCCCCCCCCCCCCGTTCTAGTTGAGATGGTATAACCCAAGAGGTGCTTTGCTACTGTTAGCAGCTATGTCTTGTGTCGTTATGAAACAAAAACCTGACGGAAGTCCGACAGAGCACGAAAGCAACGCATTCTCGCCGTACGTAATCAACTCTTCTCATGCGTAGCGAGGCTACTCCCCACCCCCTCGCAAACGAGCACATTTTGAAACCACCTCCCTGAGGTGGATCAAATTTGATCCGGTGTAAGCTGTTTTCCGGCGCTACGCCGGAGCAAATTTGCACGTGTGAACGCTCTACTGGCGCAGCGCCGGCGTAGCACCGAAACAAATCTTGCCGTGTTCACACCCCTTCTGTTGTGTGAAGCAGTTATAGAAGAAAGAGGAGTGAATCAAAGTGTCCTTTTCACCAGTGGATCAAAGACGTCATGCTGAAAATGTGCACACGTCTGCCACAAGCTAAGTTGAAAGCAACTAGAAGCTTTAACGAAAAAGAGGTTGGCTCTCAGCTCCTGTCCCATGTAAATCCGCTTCAATTCCAAGCCGCGACCCCCAGTTCCACATACGCATCCATGCGAAAATGACAGGAAAGTCACAGGTATCAAATTTCCCCCCTTGTGAGCTTGCCAGAGAGTGACCTCCAGAGAACCAACTATTTGGAGACAAGACACTAAAAAGTCACTTTGCCATAATATGCCCCTTTCATATCCCCCTCTCTATTTCCCTCCCGAATCCCGCTCTTATTTTTCGTTTTATGACGCACATTGTGCACGTTTAGCGGGTTCTGGACCCAAAGGGCTCGTAGCAAGCCATAAGGATGATCCAAACAGTCTCGTAAAATGAAGGATATGAGCAAAAAGGCGCTTGTGGATTTCTGCCAGGTCGCTGTGAAAATGCAGTTTTTCCACAGCGCTAAATGCCATGGAATGAAACGGCTCGGTCACGGGGAAAAAGGCCACGCACGTCGCCCCTCCGACGAGTTCATCAGTTATGAGCCCGAATAACGACCGCATGAATAACTGCTGTCAAAATGGCATCCATTGATTGCCACTGAAAAGTGCGGCTGATCTAACTTGCTGTTTACGTTCCACTGCCCGCGTGTGAAACATAATGGGCTTCACGTTTCACACGACTTGACTGTGAAGAGATCATGACGGTCAAACACTTTCTACTGAACCGTGCCGCAAATGTTAATATCAATACCACACCGGATGTAACTGGTGTTTTAACACTTAAACTCCCAGAGATACAGAATAAGTGCCAGGCACGCGTACACTGCAATAATAACAGAAGTACCGTCATTTCCGCACTATAAAGCGCACCTGATTATAAGCCGCACCCACTCCATTTTTAGAGGAAAACCAATTTTGTACATACACAAACCGCACCTGTATATAAGCCGCATGTGCCCACATGTCTCTCAAATATTACCCTGATGCAATAAGTGGACATCATTAATAAATACACAATTCTACTCAACTGAGCCAAAACAAAAAGTTCTTCATGGGGAAAAATCCGACTGTGACCCAGCAATGATTAGATTTGATTATTTCCTGGAACGTGCCCCGCCGTCCGTTGTATCCCAGTTCAGCCGTGTAAGTCTATCAGGAGACACCCGAGAGTTTTTAAGAGAAAATTGTATGACACCGTCCTTTTGAATCACACAGCGGCTTCTAATTTATTGCCGCGGGGGATGAATTGTTTGAACTGATGAGATGGAGCCGCACGCAGGGCTTGTTTATGTCCTCCTACTTCAGCGAATGCTTCGCACGGTCAGGCAGCCGAAGTGTAATTAATTTGTGTTCATATTTAATGGCTTGCAAAATAGAAATCACACTCCACTCGCACGATTTGTCTTTGCAGCCACACCAGTAACACAGTTCTTTTGGGACGACAGTAATTCATGTTTTTATATGGGACTTGAATTCTAAAATGGATTTTTGGGGGGGGTTATTTTCTGCCTCTTTTCAACCCTCCTGAGGATTATGTCCGATTATACATTTAAATCCCCTGGGTTTGCACGCCAGATGAAATCATGCAAACAATTGCGTCATATTTGTCACTGGCGTTGTTTTAATGCATTGGAATCAGCAAGATGAGTTATGTCCATCCGTCTTCAATACCGCCTATCGCCACAAGGGGAGTGGTTGTGTCAAACACACGTTTGTCGTGGGCCGCATTTCTGTTACCATTTCCCTTTGGAGGGCCGTTATGACCAAGAGCATATAAAGAAGAACGGTTTATTCCACTGTTGTTGAAGTTACCGTCATGAGGGGTTTCGTAACAAGAAAATGCTTACGCTACAGTGCCTCTCTTATTGAGTACATCTAAGAATTTAACATTTTTGGAAGAGATTTTAGCCAGCATCATGGAAGTCGACATGTTTGATTGGCTTTCGCGGGCCTCAGAAAATGATGTGGCGGGCCAGATCTGGCCCCCGGGCCTTGAGTTTGATAGCTGTGTGCTAGAGATAACGTTGACAAGCTGTCCGCTGTCGTAACTGCTGTCCCTAAAAGGGGTTTATGAAGCGAACATGCATGCATTTTGGAATGAGGGACAAAGTACCGGGAAAAGCTTCGAGCCCAAATTCAAACCCCCAACCTTTGAACTGTGAGGCGGATGTGCGAACCACTCGCCTTCATGGCGCAGATTTATGTCCATTTACCACTAAAATGTCATTAATTAATTAGAAAAGGACAGTACATTTTTAATATTTTTAAGTCTATAATTGTTCTATTACTTTTTTCATTTGTTGTGTTGCAACATTTATATATTATATTTTTTCAGACGATGATCTATTTGCTTTTTTCTAGAACCAATTTATGAAAAATACAGCTTTTCTTACATTTCTGTATTCTTCTATTAAAAGCGAATCGTCATGTGTTTGTGATATGTTATTGAGATGATTTTATAAAATAATCATCTTTGTTTTCGTTGTTTCTTTGAGTATTTTGATGTTTCTGTCAAATTGTAATATAAAGCTGAGCCATTCTAAAACTTGAATAGTCTTTGTTTTTAGCGCATGTTTTTATTTAGATCGTATTTATATAATTTGTTGATTTTATTTAAAAAACTTACAGATAGCGTAAAAAATCACTGTTGTGTGTATATTGCCATTTTATACAAAAGGCTTATTTTTATTTTTATTTTTCAATATAATTTTCATGATTTTATTTCCAAAAATGCAGAGCTATTCTGTAACGTTTTCAGCAATAAATTGGTATTATATGGTATTATATATTTTGATTTTTTTTTTCTTTTCTCATTGGTATTTCTTCATTCATACATTTTTTTTTAAACATTGCCCTCTTTCCTCCCTCGTTCCAACATGCATAAAGAATCTAAATTGTCCCTCGGTATGAATGTGGGTGTGAACGCTTGTGCAATCCTCGTGAAGTTCCACAATTCAGAAAATGAATGAATGAAGAATGTTTCTGTCATTGTAAACCTTTCATCTGTGTGCTATTATTCTGCTTCTTTTCTTTGTTTTATTACTTTGAATTTCTTAATATATTGAGGCATTTGTTCACAGTCTGAAACAACGAAGTGGTACCTCCCCATAGCTACTTAAAATAACAGAGAGGAGCAGCTCCTGCCATTGCGTTGCGGTAAAGAAAATGTTCAATTGGAAACATTCATTCAGATCTGTCACTGCCTGTGCTGATATTGCCATCAAGCCACGCCTGGAAAAGAGACTGATGGTCATCGTGAGCACACACATACACCGAATAAGCAGAGGTTAATCAAATGTGATCTCCCTGCCAGACAAGTCATAAATACATTCTATCATTTGATATACAACTACATTAATCTGAGTGAGATGGTTTTTGGCCCACACTCGCCGTATTTATTCATTGTTCTTGTCTCTCGCTTTGGCATATTCTGCAGCATTGTCGCACGAAGGTTTGACTTGTTGTTGGACGCATGGAGAGCTGAAAATTTGTCAGATTGTTCATTAGTTAGGCGGCCTAATCTACTTCGCGGTCATAATTATTTAAAAAATAATTTTAAATAATAATTAATAATTTTGAAAAATGCCATTTTAAATAATAATTAATAATCTTTAAAAATGCAATTTCAAATAATAATTAATATTTTTAATGATAATAATGTAAAAAATCATTTTAAATAATTAATCATTTTAAAAATGCAATGTTAAATAGTAATTTTAAAAATGCAATTTTAAATAATCATTTTAAATAATAATAATTTTAAAAATAATTTGAAATAATAATTAAATTATTTTTTTAAATGCAGATATATTCAGAGACCACTAAAGTGTTCTCTGAATATATCTGCATTTTTTCATTCAGAAATGAATGTCTAAAACTGAATTAAAAACTCCGCCTCTCCGAACAAATGCACTCTCAGAATAGTGGAGGGACGTCAGTGAATTTCTGAGTGCCCCTTAGGTTTGAATTAGTGAGCTTGCAGGCCATCTCAGCAATAGACATTCACGTTCTGCACATCAGGGCGGCGTGAGGGCATCACAGTGAATTTCTGAGCGCGGCCTGTGTTGACAGCAGCAAACGATCGAGTTCCAATTGCATTGAGAAGCTTCCACTTCTAACGACAAAAAAGTTTTTTCTTTTTAGTTTAAAATGGCTTACCTTAACTACAACCCTGTGTCGCATTCATGGCCTGAGGTAGAATCTTAATCGGTTATTGCACATTTTGCTGCTGTAAAGAGTAAATCCTTCTTGTGACCGCAGGTTAGCGGCTGCAGCTAATGTCACACAGTTGCCATGATGACAAATTCTTCGTCAGCTTCTATTTCTTCTTCTAATTCTTTCTCCATTCCCCTTTACTTTTTTGGGGCGATTGGCAAATACGCTTGGTGCATGCTATCAAGAAGGTGGCCACGCGCGGTCAAGCAAGACTTCTTCCTCTTCCTCCATTTCTTCTTCTTCTACTGTCTTTTGGCGGTTGATAAATACTTTTGCTGCATGGAAAGTCAACACTATCGGTGAACAGGGATTCTGGGTGTCGGTCCGAGCTCTCCTTTAAATACCATATTTTCCACACTAAAAGGTGCACTGGATTATGAGGCGCACCTTCAACGAATGGCCTATTTTGTCATTTGTTTCATATATTGGACGCACCGCATTATAAGACGCAATCTACAATGCATCCACTAGATGGAGCTCCGTTCAAGGAAATGCCAACAGAACTGTAGCAACACCACTCGAGTGAAGCGCACCTCAGCAGACCATAGTCCGCTTCTCTCTGCTGTGCGCACGTGAGCGTGAGCACGGACGCGCATGGTTCAATCAATCAGCCCCGACGCAACCCGCGTCACAGATCAAAGAAGCTTTGAACAAACAAGAACAGCTAAGATAGCTTAGCTGTTGAGTGGCGTTGCTACAGAACGATTAAATGTCAGTAAAACTTATTTAATAAAGCAGCGACACAGTTGACTTAACCAACAGCAAGTTATAACATTTAACTCTCTCGCCGCTGCTCTATTTCCGTGTTCAATTGCGCAACATCTTAAATTTGAACTCTGCGTTGTCAGCATGTCTCGAGCAAGAAGCCATTTTGGGGTTGACATATTACCGTAATAACCATACACAAGGTGCATCAGATTTTAAGGCGCTTTGAGCTTTTAAGAAAATGGAAGGCTTTTAGGTGCGCCTTATAGTGCGGAAAATACGGTACGGTTTATACAAGTCGCAGGACCAGCCAAACTATGAGAAACGAAAACCTTGTTAATAATTTTAACAGTGTGCATTTAACATGTGTGAGAGGGGTAAAACTAATAACCGAAAATGTGATTTGAACTATGCTGTGTAATCCATCCTAACAAGACACAAAGTGCTCTCTCTCTCTCTCTCTCTCTCTCTCTCTCTCTCATACCCAGCTGACCTATCTGCCGCCTCCGTGGGGCGACTGCAAGGCCACTCCAATGGACTCGGACTTCTTCAGCACGTACAGCATCACGGCCTGTCGCATCGACTGCAGACGCTGCTACCTGGTGGAGAACTGTAACTGCAGGATGGTCCACATGCCTGGTGAGAACCGCCAATTGCCAAAAGCAGCAGTTTGACCAACGAATGGGGGAACTCAAGTACTTTTTTTACTCTACTTGTTCCTTTTGCATTGTGAAGCTCATTCATGCTTTTTTGGGGGTTGTACAGTAAGCCCACAAATAATTTCGATCTCAACTAACAATTTACATAATGTCCTATGTTAAAAGTTGACACTGTAAATACACCACAAAGTATAAAGCAGCGACACAGTTGACTTAACCAACAGCAAGTTATAACATTTAACTCTCTCGCCGCTGCTCTATTTCCGTGTTCAATTGCGCAACATCTTAAATTTGAACTCTGCGTTGTCAGCATGTCTCGAGCAAGAAGCCATTTTGGGGTTGACATATTACCGTAATAACCATACACAAGGTGCATCAGATTTTAAGGCGCTTTGAGCTTTTAAGAAAATGGAAGGCTTTTAGGTGCGCCTTATAGTGCGGAAAATACGGTACGGTTTATACAAGTCGCAGGACCAGCCAAACTATGAGAAACGAAAACCTTGTTAATAATTTTAACAGTGTGCATTTAACATGTGTGAGAGGGGTAAAACTAATAACCGAAAATGTGATTTGAACTATGCTGTGTAATCCATCCTAACAAGACACAAAGTGCCCTCTCTCTCTCTCTCTCTCTCTCTCTCTCTCTCTCTCTCTCTCACATACCCAGCTGACCTATCTGCCGCCTCCGTGGGGCGACTGCAAGGCCACTCCAATGGACTCGGACTTCTTCAGCACGTACAGCATCACGGCCTGTCGCATCGACTGCGAGACGCGTTACCTGGTGGAGAACTGTAACTGCAGGATGGTCCACATGCCTGGTGAGAACCGCCAATTGCCAAAAGCAGCAGTTTGACCAACGAATGGGGGAACTCAAGTACTTTTTTTTACTCTACTTGTTCCTTTTTGCATTGTGAAGCTCATTCATGCTTTTTTTGGGGGGGGTTGTACAGTAAGCCCACAAATAATTTCGATCTCAACTAACAATTTACATAATGTCCTATGTTAAAAGTTGACACTGTAAATACACCACAAAGTATGATCTAGACACTGAAATATCTCAAGATTATCTTACAGCATTACTCTAAAACAATGCATCCCGATGATAAGATTTTTTTTTTAATCCACTGGAAATATGCAAGTTCTGTACCTGCACAGGTAGTGAAGACTCCCCGCAATTTCCACCAACCACCCAGGCTAAATTCAGCTCCTCCTTAACAAAACTTCTTATCTTGTCAAGATCAGAGTTTTTTTTTGTTTGTTGAATAGCTGGGTAAGGCTGTGTGTGGCAGGTGACCACTGCAGTATGTACTTTGCCTTCCACTCTTAGTCATCTCGGATGACCCTGAACAGGATAAGCAGTATACAAAACGTATACCGGTAATTAGATGAACAAAAACTGCCATTATGCAAATAAAGCCCTCATTATGTCGTGAAAAGAGATCCAGCAAAGAAAAGAAACATTTAATGCTGGATGTCCCGCATTCTTCTCCTTTGTGTCAGTGGCACCCTCTTTGTTGGAGTGTTGCCTTCAAGGACACATGTGCATCCATACATCCATTTTCTATAAACGGTTGTTCACATTAACCTGATAAGTTAGCTGGAGCACACAATCCCAGTTTACTTTTGGTGAGAGATGAGCTGCATCCTGGACTGGTCGCCAGCCAAGAACATTGCACATATAGACCAAAAAACATTCACATTTACATTCGTGCTAATTACTAAATTATTGTGACATGTAGTTGCAAAACATCAAATGAAGTGATTGGGTGATACATTGCAATTGTTACAGCGGTCTAGCCGGAACCACTTTGTAGTAGAGACGAACCAACTTAGAACAGCAAAATAAGAGGCGAAATTATTGTTTGAAATAATACACAGTTGACACAGGTCACTATCTGAAACTGTAAATGAATTAGTATGTCACCGTCTGCGCCAGCTGAGAACAGGGGTCAATAAGGTTAAGAGTGCATTCCTATATATGTATATTTTTAGGATAACATTCCATATACTTGTCCTACAATGGTGAATGGAGCATTTTTTTTCACCTGAAATTGTGTATCCAGGAAATACAGAAATAGTATGCAGGAGAAGTCATTTGATTAAAAAGTATGGGACATCGCATGAAATGGATGGGTGCCCAGGCCGCTGACCAGCAAAATTTTGTAAATTGCCCACTTTTGGTTCATTGTTTGCTTGCAAAATAGGGTCCTCAGTTTTCATTTTGACTTTCTAGATCTGATGATTCTGATTGAATGGACTTGCTTTTCCCTAATACATAAGTATCAGAGAAAGGCTATTTAGTCCGTAGACAGAAAATTCAGACGTGTTGTTCTGGAAGGACGTTTCTTTTCGTCGGTAGCTCTGCTGTACTGTCCTATTATGCGGAAATGGGCCTAAATATAGAGCCTCGTCTCAATGAAAGGTGGTAATGAATATTGATCCTGCTTGCTTTTGTCCTCTGCTTTGCCCTGCAGGAGATGCCCCCTACTGCACACCTGAGCAGTATAAGGAGTGTGCAGATCCAGCCTTGGGTAAGACATGCTATGGATTGGTACCGAAGACCGTGTGTGTGTGTATGTGTGTGTAAACGTTTTTGAAAAGGCAACGGAAGCAAAACGGAGTTCGGTTGTACTTTATTTAGCCATTTTGCAATGTACTCACGTTTTTCTCTTCACCTCTTACACGCTCACCCTTCACTCATTGGCGACTGGTACCTGCTAGCGGCGTGCCTTTAGCGTCCTCTTACACGCCCACCCTTCACTCATTGGCGGACTTCCGCATGCCTGTCATCACTCACGCCCGCCTTTTCTCTCTATAAACAGCGTGTCGGCCAGAAGCGCTCTCAGTCAGGATTTGGAACTCGGCTCATACACTAGACGCTGCGCAATATAAGGCGTCCTGTCCATTTGGGAGAAAATTTCAGACTTTTAATGGCGCCTTATGGTCGTGAAAATACGGTAATCAAAAAGTAAAACGTTACTAGAAATAAGTGAAGCTATGATATATTTTTATATACACTGTGTAATTTGGGTAAATCACAGCGAGGTAATAAAGTAAAACAATGATTTGGGTGACCCAAAAAAGAGTCAAAATCGAACATTGTTTCAAGCCGGAATTGAACAAGGAACAAGACCACGTGGGTAGCCCATGGGCTTGTTCTAAAAAAATAGCGCACTGGCGTCGTGATCGTTTGAAAATTATTTGCAAGGATTTACAGAAACAAAGAGTTGCCTATTGATTTTTATCTATTTCCTGTCGCGTTAAATCATTGGGAGGATCATTGTCAGAAATCATGATCAGTCTCTTCCCAAAGAAATAACATCATTAATTGTGAACATTTAGCTTGTTTTCACAATGTTGTTGTTTCATAAGTGTCAAACTGATAGCCCTTTGCATTAATCAGTCCCCAAGAGGTGGTGTTCACTTTCAAAAAGATTGCTGACGCTGAGTCCGGAGTGCAACCAGCACGAAAAAGGTAGAAGTAGATAAAAACAGCAGAGCTAAAGTTGTTTTTGTTTTTAAAATGGCTAGTGGAAATTCTAATTGGCTAGTACCTTCACTAGCAACATTGGCTACTGTTCAAAATAGTAAATCTAGACCCCTGATCATAAGATAATATTCGTACTAGATTGGAAAAGAAAAATCACAGCAAAATATAATCACTCAGGATAATCTTTCAGATCCATCAGATGATCAGTGCTTTGCTAACGTTGATAGCATAGGTGAAAAAAATGCTCGAATGTGGCCCAAATGTCGGTATTTCTGAACCCCGCTTGAGCAGATTGTAGCAAATAGTGTTGCTCGCGCCCATGGCATCCAGCCTTCAACGCAAAATCTCATTCTGTGTCACTTTGAGACATGCCTTCAAGTCTGCAGTCAGTTTCCTAATTGACTTGCACCCTCAGATGTCCATATGACAAAATCTTAGCTGTCAAGCCTCACCTCGCGGTGATTGCTGCACAACACTGCGGCGTACCTTCTCTCCGCAGGAGTTGTTTGTCACGCCGTATCCGTGATAAATCCGCGCTTGACTCCTTTCAAGCACCTGGCATTTTCCCCTCCCTAGACTTCCTGGTGGAGAGGGACAACGACTACTGCGTGTGTGAGACTCCATGCAACTTGACGCGTTATGGCAAAGAGATGTCTTTCGTCAAGATCCCCAGCAAAGCTTCTGCCAAGTATCTCGCCAAGAAGTTCAACAAGACGGAGCAGTACATAGCGTAAGTCTCATTTTAAGTCAATTTCCCAACATACATTGAACCACAGCAGCCATTTTGCAGGACATGCCACCTTACAAAAATGGCATAAAACGTATCTACACAATTTACGAACTTGTCACAATTTACTCACAAATATACTCAGTGTGAAGTCTGGGCCTCAATCAAGAGTTTGCTGCGTCATACACAGAACACAAATCAATGCTTTGTTGGAAAGAGAAAAAACAATCGGTGACATTTACCAAATGGAAGCGATGACGGAAACGTGGTTAAAATAACGCCGATTACAATTTGATTCGGCTTGAAAAAAAATGACGGACTGATGACGACGGACAGGTGCCCAGGCCGCGGATGAAGAACGGACCGACAAAAGTTACAAAAATGCCCACCTCTGTTATTCAGGTTTTTAAAAACCCAACTAAAGGTATTTTTCAGGTTTTGGCATGCATTTATATGGCCTTTCAAATCCTGACTCCTACCAATATTCAGGTTTTAAAAGGGTTAGTGACTCCATGGAAACATCATTCATCCATCCATCTTCTACCGCTTATCCGGGGCCGGGTCGCGGGGGCAGCAGCTTTAACACGGAGACTTCCCTCTCCCTAGCTACTTCTTCCAGCTCTCCCCAGGGGATCCCGAGGCGTTCCCAGGCCAGCTGGGTGACATAGTCTCTCCAGCGTGTCCTGGGTCGTCCTCGGGGTCTCCTCCCTGTGGGACATGCCCGGAACACCTCCCCAGGGAGGCGTTCAGGAGGCATCCGAATCAGATGCCCGAGCCACCTCATCTGGCTCCTCCCCTACGCGAGGAGAAGCGGCTCGACTCTGAGCCCCTCCCGGATGACCGAGCTTCTCACCTTAAGCTCTCCCTTCGCAAACATAATCCATTTTAAGGAAACATGGCATTTCCTTCCACTGCTATGTGGATGACTGTCCCGCTGAGCAAAAAAGACGCTTTCACCTTCAGGCCGCTTTTGATCCTCTCTGGATGAAAAACAAGACCTGGATGCCACAAAATTTCTGGAATTTCAATGAAAAGAAGAGCAGCGAGGGTGTTTGGTAACAGTGGCACTGCGAAGAGTGCATTGGAAGCTCATTCAGTCCCATTGATCCCGCTCATTGATTGGTGCCTGTTGTAAGGAAGAAACAACAGAGGCCAGGCCAAGTGAGGCCAGGGCAGACTGGCACCAGGCTGTTCTGGAACCTGCAACGGAATGCAATTAGCCCGACTGTTGCGTCATCATCTGGCAAAACTCTGAAGGGCTCCCTCATAGATATTTTCAGAAATGGGCAACATACATAAGATTTACTTGGTCGTGTGAGTTCAGACTGGATGGACGGGCGCTACAGACACTCCAGAGGCCCAATATTTGTACACAAGCCATTAAAAAAAGGGTCTTTTATTCATAATATTTTCCAAAATATAGCAACTGGTCTTGCTGAAACGTTCATGTCCCCAGGTGAGAAACCAGTGAGATTAATTGGATTATTCCACCACGCTTCAAGTGTTTCTCTGCCAAATCTGCTGAAGAGATTCCGTTCAATTATTTAGTAGATGAAGAAAATTGGAAAGAGGGTGCACTAAAAGTTGAATTTTTCATCTATGGTTCTCGGCGGAGCAGTTGAGGACGAGATAATTACACCAGATGCTGCCAGAGCTCCCCCAAAATCACCCGTTTAATTCCTTCACTGAGATGTGAATTCAACCACCTTCTTTTCTCTGTTTTGATGTTCATCGCTTGCGCGTCCTCGGGGAAGGATCAAGGAAAATCTTCACGGAATGGCAAGATTGCGGCCCTTAGGTGGCAGAAAAAACATCACACGTAGAAAGTTGAGTTGGAATGTTCAGTGACGGTTCCCTTTGCTCATGTTCCAAGGCATGATGACTCATTTTGAATCTGTGAAGATGATGATGGTGGTGATGGTGCCTCACGTGGTGGGATGCCTCCAAGTGGCGCAAGGGGGGAACGTACGCCGGGGCTTTTGGGCCCCAGACGCGGCTAAATGCCCATCAGCCGGCGGGGAAGGAGGCGGGGTCTCACCGGAAGGTGAGGCGCCCACCCCGCCGGAACCGAGTGGAGTGGGAGTATTATGGCCATGTATTCTCCGCGGCGGACCCTCTGAGAGTCCCCATATGTGGGCTGCGTAGTGCTCGGTGGTGTAAATCGTGAGTTTTTGGCAGGATGTGGACCGCCTGTCTGCAGGGAACGCGTGGAAGTGAAAACTTTCAAAGAAGAAGCGTAGGAGAGAAGCTCCCACACTGCCATCCTCACTCTGTGGCGTAAAAAAAAACAAGATTCATTATTTACCAGGGCCACCCCTGCATGTCTTGGCAGGTGGGCTGTTGAGCGCTTAGCGATGTAAAAGCCAAATTTTTACACGGACTGGCTTTCTACAGTGGGCCGACATACTGGACAGTGTTGCAACACATTACATCATGAACAATATGTATGCATGATGTGGGAAGGCCTGACAACATGGAAGCTTCTACCTAGCCGCGGGCTAGCAAAAACACCTTGAGGAAAACCTGCCTACCTATTGATCGGTTATGCCTTCCAGTGGTAAACCAGGGGGACTTCTTTGGCTGCCAGGGTGAAATATGTTGCGAATAAAGAGACTGTGCTAATATATCTTCTATATGGAGGCGATCCATCCAGCCATTGCTGTTCCACCTGTTCTATTGCTCCGTAATGAATAAGAAAACAACTCAAGTGTTTATCAAAATAATGAATGCCTGATGCAAATTGATAATGCTTATCAGTTTTGGTTTGTGGGGTCGCTGCAGGCTTGACACTTGGTTCTTTGTGTCAAGCTAAAGCACACTTCAGGAATACCTCCAATATGAGGTAGTCATATTCAAGAACAGGAAACTTCACCCGGGCCACAACGTAGGGTCCAAAACGATTCCGTTCAGATCCCAGTGAGTGGAAACTTCACACTCGGCATTCTTTGCCGAGTACAATTGACACTTCAAGTGCAGGTTAATGTGAGTGCATGGCAGAATTTTGCTGACAACTGAAAATGAAGTCTTTACAGATTTCTTTTGGCCCAGTATAGCGGTCCCCAACATATATTTGCACTAGCATAAAGACATTTTGGCAGTCTGGAATATAAACAGATAAAAATAAACAATAAAAAAATGTGTTCACCATTATGCTGGATGTAGTTCGTGTCATGGTTGTAGCCCAGTGCATGTTTTTCTCTTCAATGAGCCAGCCATCTTATCGTGTGTTCCATCGGCGAGACTGGCTGCAAAAAGTAAGCATTTCTCCTTTTAACAGTTTCTTTTCCAGGTGTGCTTGTATTTGAGGATAGCCATCCATCCATCCATCCATTTTCCAAACCGCTTGATCCTCACTAGGGTCGCGGGGGGGTGCTGGAGCTAATCCCAGCTATCTTCGGGCAGTAGGCGGGGGACACCCTGAATCGGTCGCCAGCCAATCGCAGGGCACACAGAGACGAACAACCATCCGCACTCACACTCACACCGAGGGACAATTTAGAGTGCTCAATCAGCCCGCCATGCATGTTTTTGGAATGTGGGAGGAAACCGGAGTACCCGGAGAAAACCCACGCAGGCCCGGGGAGAACATGCAAACTCCACACAGGGAGGCCGGAGCTGGAATCGAACCCAGTACCTCTGCACTGCGAAGCGGACGTGCTAACCACTGGACTACCGGGCCTATTTGAGGTTAGATTTGCGACCCTGCTGCCGGTCCCATTTTTGGGTACAGTATTTCGGCACGGTTTGAACATTCAGTCGTGTGAAAAGGGAAAAAGAGTGAGAAATTCGGTGGACGTGTATCATTACACAATGCACAAAAAAAAGTGAACCGTACCCCAAATTGAACTTTAAGTCAGCCATTTTGGGGCAAATACCAGGGCTGCTACTTTGATGAACTCCTCCTTGGGAATTCTGCCAAATGATCCCCAATTGTAAGCAGGGATCTTAAATAGAATGGCGATGCTAAATTGATTTTTTTTCCCTGTCAAAATTTGATGATCATTTTCAACAAAGTATATTGCTACCTGACTATTTAATTGCGTTTGTAGATTGAAATGTTGCATGATTATCATTTCGTTGACATGCATGATCAGCATCTGACACATGGACCGCTTACGTGGAAAACAGTAACCTGAGACCTCCATGATTTAACGTGGCAACGAAACACGTATGCCGAATGTCTTCACGCAAGCAAATGGCGCGCTGCCGTCGTTTGCCTGGAGTCACTTTGATTCAGCTGTCAAATTCACCAGAATATCTTTGGACGCTGCTGGCTCATTACTTCTCATGATTTCTATTGTATTTGATTTTTTTTTTTTTTACCATGCAGCCTGAACAGAATTTCAGAACACGTGCACTGTGTGGAGTTGAAAGACGGATGCTCGTGACGTTGGATAATAACCCGCCTTTGGATTCGAAAATCAGCCTTTTATGTTTTGTTCTTCGCGAGCAGGCCAACAAGGACGTTGAGCCAACTCGATTGTTAGTTAGCAACCGCAAGTTATGTACGCCGTTGAGTCCGTGAGGCGCCCGTCTTCTCAGGGCATTCATTTGCGCACATGTTTGTCCCCAGAGATAACCTTCTAGTCCTGGATATCTTCTTTGAAGCCCTCAACTACGAGACCATCGAACAAAAGAAGGCCTATGAGCTGGCGGGCCTCCTGGGTAAGCAGATGAGACATGAAAGGGATTTGCACGCTGGAGACTTTGGTATTGAAACAACTTCTGAAAGGGTAGCAGTGCTTGTTTAGTACCTCTGTCATACATCGCAACCGTGTTTTTTTTTTTTCTTTCCCTCTGCCGCTCAGGTGACATCGGTGGTCAGATGGGCCTCTTCATCGGAGCCAGCATCCTTACTATCCTTGAACTCTTTGACTACCTCTACGAGGTAAAGGATGTCTGAATCATCACTGTGCAAACCATTACAGAAGCCCTGCTGCATGCTGGGACATATTTTGGAAAGAAACAAAACAAATGCACCCATTCTGATTCCTCTGTATTGACTATCAATGACAGTACAGTATAGATTGATAGAAGACAGAAGAAAAGTCACATTTCACAAGAATAGCACGACTGTGTTTTATAAAATGAATATTGGAAAGAAAGGGAGAAACACAAATCATGCAGTGCTATTATTTTTGTGCATTGACTATAAAATATGGCGGACCACTGGTTAACAGAGCCGCCTCACGGTGGAGAGGTCCTGGGTTCATATCTGCATTCCCGCCTTCCAACGTAGAGTTTGCATGTTGGGCCCCGTGCTTGCGTGGGTTTTCTCCAGGTACTCCGGTTCTCCCCCCCCAGCCCCCTCCATCCCCAAAACATGCATGGTAATCGAAGATGATCAATTGTCCATTTGAGTGCGCATGGGCTGTTTGTAAAGGAGCACCAAATTTCACATCAAATAAATCAGTACTCAAAGATGCGGATTGGAAAGAAAGAAAACACATTTTAAATGGGATCACTATTCCGTCTTGACTAAAAAAAAAGAATATTGGCAAGAGCGGGAAAAAGATGCACCCGTTTCAAAATGGAATCACTGATCTATATTTCGGTGTTACACAATCAGGATTTTGTGTCCAATCAGTGAATTTAAAAAAAAAAAAAAAAAAGAAGAAACTCAACAACCATCCGTGCTCACACTCACACCAAGGGACAATTTTAGAGTGTTCAATCAGCCTGCCATGCATGTTCTTGGAATGTGTAAGGAAACCGGAGCACCCGAAGAAAAACCACGCAGGCACAGGGGAGAACATGCAAGCTCCATAAAGGAATGCCGGAGCCAGGATCAAAACCATGACCTCTGCACTGTGAGGTTGACGGCTTAACCACTGGACCACCAGCCCCCCCCACACACACACACACATACACGTATACATATATGTATATGTATATATATCAGTGGCTAGAGAGGGCTGGCCTGAAGGACAGCACAGAGGCACTCATCCTGGCTGCTCAGGAGCAGGCCCTGAGCACCAGAGCCATTGAGGCCCAGATATACCACACCAGACAAGACCCAAGGTGTAGGTTGTGCAAAGAGGCACCCGAGACGATCCAACACATAACTGCAGGGGGTAAGATGCTGGCAGGGAAAGCCTACATGGAACGCCATAACCAGGTGGCTGGCATAGTCTACCGAAACATCTGTGCCGAGTATGGACTGGAAACCCCAAGGTCAAATGGGAAACACCTCCGAAGGTGGTGGAGAATGACCGAGCGAAGATCCTGTGTGACTTCCAGATCCAGACTGACAAGATGGTAATGGCGAACCAACCGGATATCGTGATCATTGATAAAGGGCAGAAGAAAGCCGTTGTAGTGGATGTAGCGGTCCCAAGTGATGGAAACATCAGAAAGAAGGAACACGAGAAACTCGAGAAATACCAAGGGCTCAGAGAGGAGCTGGAGAGAGCCTGGAAGGTAAAGGTGACAGTCGTGCCTGTGGTGGTCGGAGCACTCGGGGCAGTGACCTCGAAATTAGATGAGTGGTTGCAACAGATCCCGGGAACAACATCAGACATCTCAGTCCAGAAATGTGCAGTGCTGGGAACAGCAAGGATACTGCGCAGAACCCTCAAGCTTCCTGGCCTCTGGTAGAGGACCCGAGCTGAATGGGGGACGGACACCACCCGAGGGGTGAGACGAGGAATTTATATATATATACCGTGATACCTCGGCTCACGAACGCTTTAGCTCACGAACTTTTCGCCTCAAGAACATTAATTTCGCGAGCATTTAGTCTCTGCTGACGAACTAGTTTTCGGCGGACGAACCGAACCAAGCGGTCGAACAGCGCCACGGCGGCGGCCGCGAGAAGCTGATGCACGCTCACGGCGTCCCAGTTCGTCACCTCCTTTCTTTGAGTGCGGACGTGGTTTGTGTTTGCTAGACATTTTGGACCATATTGAGTGTACTTTTGCTATTATGGGAGCGAAAAAGACCCCGCCACAGGCTGGTGTTAAGCCTAAGAAGACATTAAAGAAAATGACGATCGAGTAGAAGAAGGAGATCATCGAAATACACGAACGAGGTGTGCGTTTGTGTGACTTAGCGTCCCAGTATCAGTACGCTAACACGCAACAGGTGTCAATTAAGAGGTTTTTAGTCAGCAAAAAGGAGAAAGAGAAGCAAAGAAGAGAAACCACACCGGAGGTTGAGTTAGCTACAGTCCTTATGGAAGGTGACTCTCCTTCCAAACCGTAACTCCCTCCCTCCCTCCCCCTCCCACTCCATTCCTTCAAGCCATCAACTACGATCACAAAGGTCAATAAAACAACTTTATTATACAGTACAGTTTATTTCTTTAATTTCAATACAATAGCACATTTATTATACATAAAATAAGGTATATTTTTGTGTCATTTTAAGGCTTATTTAGTCGAAAATTATGTTTAAGGGGACCTGGGAACGGATTATTCTCATTTTAATGGTTTCCTATGGGAAATAAATGTTCGGAAGACGAACTTTTCGGCTCACACACACTTCCTGGGAACCAATTAAGTTCGTGAGCCGAGGTATCACTGTATACAGACGCTCCTCAGGTTACGAACGAGTTACGTTCCGGACGATTGTCCATAAGGTGAATTTGTTGCTTCAGTGCTCTATTTTGTCTGGAATGTATGTTTAAGGCTTATATGTTTGACATCCATATAACGGGGAGAGAGCTTTTCGTCACGTTCTTCAGGGCTCGAGGGTTAGCTGCCCGGTAAACTAGCAGCGGCTTCAGCGGGGGAGAGTAGACAACCGGTCGTCGACCGGCGCGCCGTACGGCTCCCCGCCCGTTCCACCGTCACACGCCCGCCCCCCACGCCTCTCCCCGCGGCCGCCTTCGAACGTCGCCCCCGCCGTCGCCTCCTCCGCCGTCCTCCTCCGCCCCGTTCGGCACTCGGAAAAAGGCGCGCAATACAAAATCTAACTTTTTCTTTTTTTTCCCCACATACCCGTGAAAATGTTCGTATGTACCGTTGTTGGTGACCCGGATGTTCGTAAGCCGGGGAGCGTCTGTATATATATGAAACTGATTACCATTTATTTTTATTCTTTCGCTCCTGCTGTCAGTCGCTCCTGCACTGTGCCATTCTTCTATTGAATTCCTCATCCCTGCCATGCGTGCGCACACACACACACACACACACACACACACTCACACGCCTTGAATACATTAACATTTCAGCTGTTATATTTTAGATGAGTCAGAATGTCCACGCTCATTTGTCAGAGAAAACTATTATGGTGCTGAGAGCTTTTTGCCTGTAAATCTCTATCTTTTTGTTTGCTATGCTGGTCAATAGGGAAAAAAACACATTTATGTAAAATCTCATTTCAATTTGCCAGATGCTTTCAATACAAAAGAGTGATGTTGTGCTCTGTTGACACGTCTGTCTGTCTGTCTGTCTGTGCCTTGCTTCCCAGGTGATCAAGTACAAGCTGTGCCGATGCGTGAAGAAGAAACACAAAGGGCGCAACAACAATGATCGGGGCACTGTGCTGAGTCTGGACGATGTGAAGCACCATGTCAGTAAACCAGAGGTGGCAAAACAAACTCACATGCTCGACTTAAAGTAGAAGTGCAGATACTTGTGTTGAAAGAAAAGGCATATGCATGTACACTATACGTGCAGGCTTTTCTCTACATCTTATGCTTTCTTTTTTTTTTTGCGAAAGTAACAAGTGGTCAGAAAGTACAGACACCTGAGAAATGTGCAGGAATACAGTTAAAAAAAAAAAAATTGTACCTGTTAACATACCATCATTGCAATGCACCCCCCTCCCTCATCAGCCATAACCCATCCACACATCCTCACATCACCCCCTACCCCACCCACCCCCATTGACTTTTAAGTGCTCTCGCCACGTCTGAACACATACCCATCTGCCGCCTCTCCCGCTTGCCTGCTCGTGAGGCTGCAGGAAAGCGCGGCGGTGGGCGGATGAGTAAGGGGGTCAGAAGATGAGATGAGACACACGAGAGCAGATTGAGCGTCATCAAAGCGGAGGGGGGGGGGTCAGATTACAAATTTGAACGTGGTGAGGGTGACAGTTCACCGTTTGCCAGGCTTAATAACGCCACTTTTGATTTGAATTGAAAAGCAGAGCAAAGGAATGATGGGCCTCCTCTTTTTCCATCACTTTTATTGATCCAGTCTTGGATTTCCACTTCGCCCAGCCTTCAATTTTAACCTTCAAAGTTAAAAAAATAAAATAAAAAATAAAAAAAACGCACACACGCGCACACACACTCACACACACACGCACACACACACACACACACACACACCAGATGGCGTGGGCCACTGCCGGAATCAGCATGAGTCCACTACCTATGACCGTTGCAGAATGAAACCATGTGAGAATGCCAGTTGACGCGTCTTGAAAGAGAATGTTTACAGATTCCATACAGCTGAAATCTTGCATTGTTCTCTTGACAATGCTATGAATGTTTTCATGGCTCCCTGAAGATATCAAGAAAACAAATGCATGTGTTGATTCTGGGCGGGTCCCCCCAGTTGTTTTTTCAAACACCAACAGGGCAGAAAGTTGCCAAGCTGCACAAAGCATTTTCAGATCCGTCTTCCTGACCCCTTTCCTGTTTTTTGTGTTTTTCCTCCTCCCGCTAGGCTCCGTGCGACAACCTGCGCACGCCGTCCACGTACCCGGGTAACATGCTACCTCATCACCCGGCCCAGGGAAACTTCGAGGACTTCACCTGCTGAGCTGAACGTGAGCTTGAATGAGTGCGTGCGTGCGTTACTTCAAACAAAGTCCAAACCATACAACGAGACTATCTGGACAAGGAACCAATGCCATGGCCAAACAAAGGCACTTTTGTACATGAAATTCAGACAGAAAAATGGAAGGAAATGTATCGCCCCGGGCCCAAAACATCCATATCATATCTCCTTCTGGAGCACTGCCACAAAGGAGACGCAAACTCGGACGGCTGTCCCTCAAACATACTCATGACAACAAAGGAAAACTGTACAGTCAATATAATACAAATCAAACATTTGCAAAGGGAGCCCCCACCTTCATACAGCAGAGGGGCAAACATCCCCCCTTTGCCAAGTACATGTAGCGACATCACGGCGTGTGTTCACAAAGCGAGCATTGACAAAAAATTCAGGTCTCACTGTGTAAATGCATGATTGTATTCCTCCATTTGCATGTGTTTTTGTTGCTTTTTTCAGTTTGGTTTTTCTTGTTTTTTGGGGGTATATATACACACATCTACTGTATATTAATATACTATTCAAAAGTTACCAAGTTTGCCTCATTCAGCAGGAGGAAGATGACGCATCTCATGTAGTATACTGCGTGTGTGTGTGTGTTTCATGCAAAAACCATGCAAAAGATGCCTCTGTCGTCCCCGCAAAGCAACTCTTCTCAGCACTTTTGCTCGCGTTCAAATGGGACACATAGCGGTGACTTCAGATACAAGTTTAATTTTATTCTGTGTCCACAATCATCGCCTAAAACACTCTAATTGTCTTTCCCCGGGAATTCGAATAGTATAATATTGTACTTTCTAAAATTATTGTTGATCAAATAGAATGTAAAGAAATAAACAGTTTGTGGGTCATGATGAATAAATTGCGGCTCCTTCTGGTGTGTGCAACTTGGTCAGCGGGAGGAGAATAATAAAATCATGCACATCCAAACGAAAAAAAAAAAGAGAAAAAAAAAGACATTCGCTGACTCAGCAAGATGCAGTAATAGTATTACTTTGCAGATGATAAACAGTACATGCCCGTAACTATTGATATATTGTTTGACTAAAAGTGTTGCTGCACCATTTGTGTTCAAAAATTCATTGCTTAAAACACACATCACCGCACAGACGTTAAGTCTCGAGTCCGTTTGTGCCGTTTCCCATTATATGTTAGCATGAAGCTAGCAGGGGCAATCCTAGGCAACCTTATTGCAATTGAATGTTATAAGATCCAAATAGTTCCTTCAGTTTCTAATCATACTTTCAAGCAAACCGTTCCTGTTCAACTTCAAGGCTTCCGTACGCTGCGTCACAGCAAGATCCAAATTGCTTTCCAATGTCATCCAAACAAAGATGGCGGCAGTAGGCGTGAGGGTGAAATAATTGTGTTCTCTCTTCTCACGTCGCTTTCAGGGATCCTCCTCCCCCGAGTCAGCCCGAGGATGCATGTTAGCAGACATCATATCAGTCGCTATGTTTCATGTCGGCTGGTCGCTTGGCGTGGACGACACACTGTGGCCTGCACGTTTCCCACTCTTGATTTGTCATAAGTTCATCTGCCGCGGAAATCCAAAGTCTCCATACCGCTGTTCAAATGTTCCTTTTTTTTTTTAAATATATATTTTTTAAAAATGGACCAAGATAAAACATTTTAAAACTCCCTTCCATGAATGTGACCTCTGACTTGTTTGACAAGCGTCAAAAACATATTCTTTGAGAGAGGAATTAAAAATAAGTGATGATGTGGTTGTGTTCATGTGAGCCAATCACGCCATGAAAATGAGAGACGACACGCACACCTGATAATATGACTATGATTAACCCCGAATGAATTTCAGCTCTTCTAGTAGACTTTTCCTGACAGTTAGCATGAAATTGTCTCACGGCCGTATCAAACTCTTGAGAATTCTCCTCCACCTTGACTTAGGCCCCATTTCCAGCTTTAAAAAATAAAAATAAAAACACAACAACAATCTGAAAGTTGCCAAGATGCTGCCAACGCCATTTCACTGAAGTGTGCTGTTCTTCTTGGGCCTCCTGTCTCCTTATCTTAAGTCAACGGACTCAAACTTGGGCCTTAAACTGGACAGTGATTTCAAACTTGATCGGCAAATTGGTGCCGTTGTTAAATCCAGCTTCTTTCACCTTACACAGCTGGCCAAAATAAAACCTCTCCTCTCTCATGAACACTTTGAGACAGTAATTCACGCCTTTGTCACATCCCGGCTCCATTACTGCAATGCCCTTGACTTTGGAGTCAGCCAGTCCTCCATTAAGCGCCTTCAGCTGGTCCAGCACATAACTCCTACTCTGGCATCCCTTCACTGGCTCCCCATACATTTTGGAGTTATCTTCAAGATCCTCTTATTTGTTTTCAAATCTCTAAATGACCTCGCGCCACCTTACCTCTCTGAGCTCATCCGCCCCTACGCACCTGCCCGGCGCCTCAGGTCTGCGGACCAGACATTATTAGAAGTACCAAGAACTAAACGGAGGCTCAGAGGGGATGGTGCCTTTTCTGTTACTGGTCCCTCTCTCTGGAATGACCTCCCACTGAACATTCGTCGAGCCTCCTCGCTGCCCATCTTCCAAACCCTCCTCAAAACTCACTTGTATTCTCTGGCTTTCGACTCAGCATGACTTAGATTTGTTCTTGGTTTCACTGTTTGGTGCTTTCTACCGTCTTTATTACCGATTTGCTTTACTATTTGTTGTATATGTTAAATTGCTCCGTGTACAGCACTTTGTATGCGGCCATGGCTGTTCGAAAGTGCTCGAGAAATACAGTTGAGTTGAGTTCTTTTGATGATGTGCTCTTTTCACCAGACTTACCTTTTGGAATTACGGACAAAAACTTCTTCCTTGATTTCATTAACAAAATCTCCCAACCAAGTGGGAAAATGTGCGACCGTTCAATGAGTTTGAACAATTCTGAACACAGCCACGTCATAGTTATGAGGGTGTGCACACTTGCGCAACCACATCATCCCAATTGTTGATTTTTACTTTTTTTTTTTTTCATCCGGTCATACAGGTTAAAGGTCACGTTGTTTGAAAATGTTTTTAAATGATGTATCTTGCTCTTTTTATACATACATATATATATCACAAAAACTTGTCATTTGAAGAGGGGTACATCGATTTTTGGATCCACTGTGTTTGTTTTGTTGCTTTATTCTTCATTTTCTACACATGAATTCATCATCCACCCCTGCTATCTATCTGTCCATCCCTACCCGGGGCCTGGGAGCGAGGAACAATGTCGGGGAGTGGACTCCTTTTGTGTTGTGGGGCCGTTGGACTGTTTCCGTATCTCTGTTCTTGTTGCAGACGTCTTCTCAAAGCACAATACCGCCACTATGTATGTAGAGTTCATGTCAAAGAAAATGTATTCTTCTTCTTCTTCTTCTGGATATATTGTCTTATGATTACTATCGTGCCGATCTGACTGTTTCCTTTTGCTTTTCATATGAAACACGCTTGCTTCTTGCCTGATAATCCTGTCACCATTCGCCAGGCAATGGGCTGTTTGATTGAGTTCGCCCCGCATAAATAAAGTGTAAATATCATTTTGGAAAAAAATTGCTATTCTGAGATCGTATTTTTAAATCTGTTCTGGTCTCTGAAGAGCGCGTTTGTCAGTGCGCTCGAGTGGATGAACATGAATGTTGACTGCACAAACAATCAGGCCAAATTTGAGAGTTGACTCTTTTTCTTCCATCCCCAACAACGTCAGCAAAGGCCCAATTGTCGAATGTCGCTGAACGATTGTTCTGCCGTGTGGGGTGTTATTGAGATATTCATCCGCACACATCTGCTCGGAAAACAGTCTGGCCCGAAAATCGTGTTAAACCTGTTCTGTATTTGCCATTGAAATCCGTGTGTGTGTGTGTGTGTGTGTGTGTGTGTGTGTGTGTGGTCAACAAAAAAATTGGTCCGAGCCACGGATTCTGTGGTTGTCTTGTGAATGAACTGGAACGATAGCATATCAGAAATTGACCTGATGTTGCCGGAAAGAAATGGACAAGCAACACTGCAAAAGGCTAAAATACAACCACGATACAATAATATCTCCGCTCAAGGTAAAATGCGCTTGTTTTGGTCTGCCGAAGCATTTCTTCCTCCCAAACTGTTTTTGTTTAAGCCCTTCTCACTTGAATATTCATTCCCTTAAAAAATCCTAACGTGTAAAATATTTTTTTAAACAGATTATCTAATTAAATAGATGCAGGACATATAAACACACAATAGTTTAAGACTTCTGTGTTTTTTAGGCTAGTGTGTGTATTTGTTTCAAGAAATCTTATAATAATAGTTTTGCTCAAATTACCGTAATTTCCGCACTGTAGAGCGCACCTGATTATAAGCCGCACCCACTACATTTTAGAGGAAAACCAATTTTGTACATACACAAGCCGCACCTGTATATAAGCCGCATGTGCCCACATTAAACATATTTACAAAGAAAGACGGTACACAGAGAGAGTTTTCAAAGTTTTAATAATATAACTTAACAATAATAATAATATAACTTTCTTCCCAAACGGTGCCTGTGACGCGGCAGTAAAACGGTAGCAACATGGTAACAACACGCTAGCAACAGAATAGCAATGCGTCATATGCCTTTCTTTTTGCATTTTCCATGATGAGGGTATGGTCATGCTAATTTAATTGATGCACAAGACAAGAAGTTGCAGTCTTCCTCGACGCATATATTCCACTGGTCTTAATCTTACCTTTTCTACTCGAGCGCCCCCTGGCGGCCGCTAGAAAAATTACACAAATTGGCCGCATCACTGAATAAGCTGCAGGGTTGAAAGTTTGGGGAAAAAAGTAGCGGCTTATAGTCCGGAATTTACGGTGATCTATTCCAATATGGGTATTTTTATTTTTTAAATAAGCTTTTGCAGTCAAAAGGTGTTGAATCATTGTATCACGTGTCTCGCAAGTCATTCCCCACAAGAAAGGTGACGAGGAGAAGTTTGCCACAGCAATGGAGTTACCAGAGAAGCTAACAGTCAACCTATATTCTTCCATTTCTTCTCCAAACCCCAAATCAACAAGTTATCTTTTGGTTCCGCGTCGTCTTTGTGAAATTAAATCCTCGTCAGTGACACGAGAGTAGCAGGGTAAGAGCCAGCCATTATCTCCATCTCTCGCTTATCGAACCACAGCTTTGATCCCGGATGCGCTTGGCGAGCGGCGAGCCAAAACATTTGGGAACCCGATTACAGCTTCAGCTTCTGTGCAACAGAAATGTGCGGATGAGAACCCCCAAAAAAACATTGTTTTTTTTAATCAATCTCGTCCAGCAGCAGGAGCATATTCTTGATGCCTTCTGCTGAATTGTTGTGTGCATCGTACCCTGCCAAGCAACAAAATGCAGCTGCTCCATTGTGAATTTTATGTGCCAACATGATCTTCTCAAGCTGTTTTTTTTTTTAAACAAGCACAAACTGTGGCCGATGTAAAATGAATGCCTGTGCAGGCATTTTTTTTAAATATCATTTTAAACATTCTTAACCATCGTAAAAATAAATTACACTGTATCATAAAACTACAATAAAGTAAAACCAGTCACGCTTTGAGAACACCTGACAATCAAACCTCAATATCTGCACATCCAGCCCAACGCGCTCCTATAACAGAAGTGAGTGTGAACAGCGCAGAGAATACTCAGCAGCGTTGAATGTTGCGAATTTAAAAAAAATAAATACATAAATAAATAAAAAAAGGTATATCCTGCCATGCAAGCAAAAGTTTCCAAATAATTGGCGCAAGCTAAAAAGGTTACTCATTGCCTATAGATGCCACAAGATGTTGGTAAAGCCTTACTTTGTCAAAATGAAACTCCCCAAATCACTTCAACATAGTTCCTTGGCACCAATGACACGAGATCATGGCAAGGCACAACTTTTTCTCTCAATAAAGCTCCTCAGCTGCCCTCGACGTGTTTATTTGGCGGCGATATGGTACAAGATTTGTGTATTTCACTCATGGAGAAGATGTTATGTGTGACAAAGGTTTCATCTCCAAAGTTTGGGTGTTTTTGGGGGTTGTTACTCGTGAGGTTGTTTTTATTTCCAGAAAAATCGAAAATGTGCTTCAAGTTTGAGGAGCGAGCTCATGGTGACGGATGGCCTGCAGAAGAGGTCCAACCGCATTCTCAAAGAGGGCCACACAATAATGAAAAATGGTCTCCATATTTCGTGTATTTGTGAACTGGAGTATAAATACATGGGTGCATGCAAACAGCAGTAAGAATAGCCATCAGCATCATGTATTGGAGAGAAAATACGTATCGCTTGTCAGTATCATTTCCAACCATCCATCCATCCATTTTCTGAACTACTTTATTCTCACGAGGATCGCGGGCGTGCTGGAGCCCATCCCGGCTGTCTCCGGGAAAGTAGGTGAGGTATTTGAACAAAGGGCTACAGTGACCCCCTAAGGCAGGGGTGGGCAAACGTTTTGGCTCTGGGGCCACATTGACTTTTAAAAGATACGGTCCATATAAAAATACAAATAAAACTGCATTTGTTGACAGTCCATATCAAACATCAGCAGAACAAAAGCATGAAAGTATTAACATTCTTTTTTTTTTAATGAGAACAATGTTGTTGATCATCCATTTTAGCCGGTGCATTGCTGCAGATGGGCTGTGATCTGACCAGTAGAAGTGGAGCGATACCGTATTTTCGAGTTAAGGAATCATATTTGCAGTGTCCAATCTTTTGCATTTAAAACACCCTACAGAAACAGAACTTAATTCATTGCTCTGTGTACTTGTAAAAGGTTGATATGACAAACCCTCTTTAATTTTGAACAGACTCAACCTATCTTCACGATGAATATACATATAGAGTTCATGACTGGTGGGGCACTACTTCCATATCGTCCGATAAAACAGCTATAATAATAAATCAATAAAAGCCTAGATTTCAATTTTTACCTTTATTAAAGCATGTCACTAATAAGTTGAAAAATTGAATTTTGGAATATTTGTTTTCTCAGCTTTTTAATATATCTCAATTGATTCAACACAATTCACAAGATGAGAATGAGAAAAACAAAAGAATAGTTCGTAGAAGGTCAAGTTCATTGTTCTTGGCTTGTTGTTTTGGAGATATTTTAAGTCCCCGATAACAAAAGTATTTAGTAAAAAAAAACGACTGGAAAATATAGTCTTGTGCATGATAAAGAAACATTAACCCGACCAGAATTAAGACACTTGTTGTCCAACCTTTACACATCCATATCCATGCATTGTAAAAAAACATCCTATAAAGTAGCAAAATTCAAAATCTAAAATGATTTCCTTGTTGTTGGAGGAGTCTTCTTAAAGCCAGTGCCGGTCTAGCGTAATCCGTAATGGCGGATAGACAAAGTTCAAAGTGAGGCTTAATTGGTGGCAGTTCGACTGACCGAAAGGGAGTGACCCGAAATGACGACAAGTGGTCACATGATATGGAAAGCTCTAGTTTTAAGTCAAATAATTTCTTTGAGTCAAAGTGGTGCTTTTAGTTTGAACAATTAGCTGTATCATTTGCTTTTAGTTCAAATAAAATAAAAAAAACATTGAAACTAGAAACCGCAATATTTTAACTACTAGATCAGTATGACATTGTACTTTAAATAAATGACACAGTTGTTTCATTTTTTCAGCATGTATTATCCTCCGCATTACGTTAATTAAAATGTTTGATTACAAAAACTGGGATTAACATAGCAGGTCCCCCGGTATGACTGACATATCTATAATGGAGTCGACCTTGCTGTAAAAGGAGACCAGATGATGACACTGTGCATGGTGACCAACATGTCAGTTTGGATTCCAGCTCATCACTCAAAGTGATTGGCACAGACGTAGATATGCATTCATCAATGCATGGATAAAAAGTGAAGGAAGGCAGGAAGGAAAAAAGTAAAGGGGTCAGGAAGGAACACATGCCTGATTTAAAACTGGTCTGGGGGGAGGGCGGGAAATAGATAGGGAAGAAATAATAGTTGGAACAAAGAGAGGAAGACATAAGTAGGGAAGGAAGGAGGGAATGACAGATAAAAGGAAGGGAGAAAAGATTAAAGTAGGTCTGAGGTGGAAGGAAGATGAGAAAGTAGGTTGAAGCCACAGAAGGAAGGGGGAGGAAGGAAGGAAAAGTAGAAGACTGGATTTGAAGGATGCATGGATAAAAAGGGAAGGAAGGTAGGCAGGAAGGACACAGACGAGAAGAGAAACAAATGTAAATGTAATACAATGACAGAAGGGTTTTAAGAATGCATGAATAAATGTGTTACAGAAGGAAGACGAAATGAACAAACCAAGGCAGAAAATTATTATTCAGGATGAAAGTATGCATGAATAAAAAGCAAGCCTGAGAGAACGAAGGCACGATGGAATGAAATAAGAAAGACAAAGACGCCGGTCAGAAAAGGGTTTCGGGGGGACGTACAAAGCGAGGGACGTACACAAGAAAGAATGCAGAATGTTTCAGTAAACTGACGCCGATCATGGTGGTTTAACATTGGAGTCGCTGCAGTACCGCAAACATCCACCCTGAAGCGCTGTAACCACTTAAACCCCCAGTTCTCACTCGCTCTCGCGATATCTCGGTGCCTGGCTCCACCGGCGGCCACACAGTCGTTGCAGAGATGGCGGCCAGAGGGGGCTTTCAGTCGGCACCCACTGGTGGCGGAGGCGGCGTAATGGGACCCGGGCCCCCGGTACCGGGCGCGGGGCCAGGCATGGGCCCTGGTACGCCCTCTGGAAGGATGGGTTCGTCGCCGGCCGCGCAGAACCACATGTACCGCTCGCCGATGCCTGGGCCAGGGTACCCGGTGAGATATCTTACATCTCATCTTACTTGGTGACGCGGAGCTCGTCGGTAGAACAAAGCCCCCTCACCAGCGCTTTGTCACGGCCAGCTAATCATTAGCCGTGTTGTGGGTTATAAACCACCAAACAACCCTAAATGAAAAAGATCATACCGCGAGTTGCTTCGAGCTAGGTAACTTTTAAACGACGGAGTTGACAATTTTCCTTGAACTGTTCATCCCTCCACGTTAACTACTCCACCGGCCACTTAGCCTAGCACGCTAACGTGGCTAGTTGGTTGCCGTGGCAGGAATTCACTCACAAATGGTCGCCAATTTTTGTTCGTTTTTTATCGAGCAGCGAACCGTCAAAGTGACTGTTTCCTTGACGCGCAGTTCTAGCTTCGTAAATGCTAAACGGTGAACCATCTAAGAGTCCGCTTTTACGAGTTTAACGAATGAATGGCGCGTGAAACACGCCGCTAACTGTTGTTCAAATGTGGACGCTGCTGGACTTCTCGCTCGACGCAAAATAGCTCTTAAGTGGTCACATCTCGCTGTCTCTTTGGGCTTAGGCACATTGGTTTACCCGCTCATGGGAGCCTCTCACTTTGATAAATTAAAATTGGATCGATGACACTGCCACTGGGGTATTCGTCTAAAAGTTCTCGGTTATAACGACGTTCAATTACATTGCATCAAACTGAGATACGCTTCTAAGATTTTTGCTCTTATTATGGTGAACAAACACGGCAAAAATGTATTGGCAACTACAATTCAATTTGATGGGTTTACCGTGTGGCTAAGTCCTTTATTTTACCACAGTTTTAGTGTGACGGGGCTCAGGGGGGATTTCTAGAAAGATCTAGATGAGGGCTTGCTAGTATTGCTACGTAATAAGTATAGCTAACATCAGTTAATAAAATAAAATACACCTCAACGCATTCAGGTCAGTTTATACACCTGCGGACGTTAGAGCTCTCTTCAGGGCCCATTCGAATTTAGTTTCTAACCAAAACTGCAGTTGGACACTGTGTGGAGGCTTCGCACACATTCTAAATGAGGCCCCTGTGCCGTATTCATGATCTTTTGGTGGAAGATATCCCACACACACACGCACACACCCTGTCTGTAGGTGCAACAATTAATTAATAAAATTGATCACATCTTTGGAATTTCAGCCTCTCAGCAGTAAATGTTCTCTGTTTTATGTTGTCGTCCGTGATGGCGTACTGATTCTTTCTGTTTCATCAAGACATTTGCAAACATTTGCTTTGAAAAACAATTGTCAACATCCTTGCCTATTTACTAACTTCATGGACCAAATTAGTAACTGAATCATAATCAATGTATGTTGGTGCAGTGTCCACGCGCTGTATGAAATAATCTGTTTTTTAATTAAGTAATAAAATTAAATAAATCCAATTCAGAGATTAATTAAAAAAAAATAACAGATTGCCTCTGAAAATAATCATGTAGTCATTTCTATCTTGTTTGAAAAGATTGAAAAAAATGTAACCACTGCAATGTTTTTCTTTCCGTCAGCGAATGATGAAGCTATTCGATGAACCCTTTTAGCCCCAATTAATGCACTTTTACATTAGCAGCCTCTTAAAATGACTCTTAATTGGGGTTGTCCCGGTCCGATCGGAAATTGGGGAAAATCACAGGATTTTCATCTGATTGGTCTCAAATGAAAAATAATTGATTTAAAAATGTTCTTCATTTCTAAAGTCAAAATAACATATTTTAATTGTTTACTTGATGTAAGCCACTGATGATTTACTGCTATATACAAAAGGTATCATCTTGGGATACCTTTCTTCAAATTAAATTCAAATTAAGATAACATTTGGTTGTAGTCTTCTGTTTCTCCGTCATTGCATTACAGAGGTAGAGACTCGGTATGGACAGATACTCAAAATCAAGTGACTTGGCTCAGACTCCATTGCAAAAAAATGTGATTGGGACATTCTTGGTATTTATATATGCAGGTACCAAAGATTCTGATTGGCAAAATGTTCGCTAAGGCGTAGAAAAATAAGTAGTGTGTTTCCGGTAACATGAAATTTCAGCATAGGGTCGGTAGGTCGGACAAAGTTTTTTTTTTTTAATCTTTTTTTCTCCCTCCCTCCCCCATCAAAAACGTAAACAAAATAAACATAAAACAAGGAGACATTGAAACCAGTGCCGGATGCTCGTCTGTCAAAGAGGGGAAGCTCAATTTTGGTCGACATCATAAAATGTGTCCGTTTATTTATATGCGAATTCTGCTCTAGCTCCGTTCCTTTTCAAGAAAATGATCTGTGACCCTGTCATACCAACAAGGCGTCTTTTCTCGGTACTTAATTAGTGTCCTACAACTATAGGAACTACAATAAAACCCACCAGAAATAAAAGATTAATTTGTCGCTAGTTGTTTGTTTACAACAAAGAGTGTTGCTAAAATGATTAGGAGAAGTCTCCAGCTCACCTCGGAACAGAATGCGAGTTGAAAAATTGCTCGCGACGGATGTCTACACTAAAAGCTCGGTGACTGGCTCATTTCAATGTCAATCAAACTGGCACGTAGACTCAGACAGATCATCCAATCGGATGCAGAAAAGCCTGGCGTCCGGTACCCTCCCACTGCCATCCAGTCCCAGAGATGACGAGCGTACGTGGGCGGGACAAAAACCAGCTTGTATCCAATGACTCGTCTCTGTTCAATGCATTGGGACAACCTACCCTGAACTCACTACCATTTAAAGCACAGCGAAGCTGCGGGATGAATGAGAAGGAGTCGCGTCGTAACCAGTAAGAAGAAGCTGATTCGAACAAAAGTTGAGCACGTTGTAGCGCATATTTAGTCAATGACATGGACACACAATGAAATTTACATTCATATATTTGATCACTTATTCTTTGACATTTTAGGGAAGCCGAGCTTCCCTGCAGTCCGAGAGCAATCGCCACTGATTGAAACCCGCTGGCGGCGAGAGAGTTGAGTACCCGCGGCTGGGTGTTACAGCCATCTCGTTACCTCTGCGCCCCGCGCCCTAGACGGCCCGTGGTGTTCGTCAAATAGTTCGCTGAATCTTTTCGATACAGCAGTGGATGCTATTTTCTTCATATTATGGTGCGAGCATGCGACTGCAACACACAAAACGCGGTTTAAACTGTTGTCGGAGATCGTGGCGCCGCCATGATTCAATGTTTGTTGAAGACCACAGGGCAAACGACGGCGCCACGCTCAACGTGAATATCGCGAGAGTTTGCACCAATGTAAACGCTCTAAATTCATCTTTCCTTTTATTATTTACAATTTTGTCTGTGGTTTATTGTTCTTGTTTTGATTGTAAAGCGTCCTTGTGTGTTTTGAAAGGCGCGTATAAATGAAATGTACGATTATTATTATTATTATTATTACACAAAAATGTAGAAGGTTTGAAAAAAATGCAGACCGTAAAGTTTTTGTTCGAGGTAGAAATTCTCGGTCGGTCGGGTTACCGGAAACACACTACTTTTTTTTCTACGCCTAATACATTAGGCGTAGAATGTATTAGGAAACACACTGCTTTTTTTTCTACGCCTAATATGCAGTCGCATGCTCGCACCATAATCTTAAGAAAATAGCATCCAATCGAAAAGATTGAGCGAACTATTTGACGAACACCACGGGCCGTCTAGGACGTGGGACGCAGAGGTAACGAGACAACCAGCCGGGGGGTACCCAACTCTCTCGCCGCCTGTGGCGGTGAGCGGGGGTTTCAATAATAGTAAAAATGTCTCCTTGTTTTATGTTTTATGGGTATTTTGTTTACATTTTTGATGGGGGGCAAAAAAAAAGATTTTTAAAAAACCGTTGCCCGACCTACCGACCCTATGCTGAAATTTCATGTTACCGGAAACACACTACTTATTTTTCCTACGCCTTATCTGTATTAGATTTAGTTATCAGTAGCCCACTGTTGTCAAGAGTGTGGGTTGCCTAGTGACAAGTGACTTTGCGTTTCCCTTCCCCAAGCATCCTTGACTGCTTTCATTCATCACGGCAGCCTGATAACGCATTGAATAGCGCCAAACTCGCTTATTCTTGGGTACTTCAAGGCCGCGCAGATGTGTGTGCATGCAGTGCAGCGTAGGCGGTCTCTCTATGTGGGGAAAAAGGCGGTGCCTCTCAATAAGGCGTTATTGTTGATGTGAAGTTGTCCTCTGATGCCACCTTTCCACCCTGAGGACAACAGCTATTTTTGTGATTTTTGTCACATCCTCATCGGCCGCCGCATTTTACCACTGTGCTTATGCAGTCCGATACCAGAAGTCGGCTCTTTGAGTTCTTGGCGCACGGTTTGGTGAGTGACAGTTGTTGTCTATGATAGTACTTACCTGACTGTTTGAGGCGGGTGCTTTGCTGGGAGCTGCGCTGTACCCATCGCAGCAGTTCTAGACATTTGTAAAACTACAGGTTCCATAAGATTTTTTTTGAAGCTTTTCCAGATCAATAGCTCCTAAATCCCTACCGTGATGTCATGTTTTATGACTTGTTGAAATACTGCCAAGTGAAGATGTAATCACACTGCATCATTGAGGGCGATGTGCCTGGATTTGAAGTTCCCGATACAGCAGCCATTGTTGTTTATTTCTCCTTACCCTTTTTTTTTTTTCGCACAATGCAGAGACCTGGCATGCCTCCATCCAGTCGTATGACCCCACAGGGACCCGCCATGGGCCCCGGGCTATGGCGGCAGCCCGTGTCTCGCCCAGGATGCCTGGCGTGATGGACCCGTCTCGAAGAGGCCCGCCCGCAGCAGATCCAGCAGGTTCAGCAGCAGAGTCGCAACCAACAGTAAGAGGCGATCAATACCTTTACAGCCAGATGCTTGGTTTAATTCAAAGTGTGGCGTTTAATGGTGGGATTAGATGATGTCTGAATCAACTTCAGGCAGCGCTGATCAATACTGTTGCACAAATTACACTGCTTAACTTGGACAATGCCGCATTTAAAGTGAAATCAACTGTCAGTGCCGAGTGTTAATGGATGACATTTTTCTTGGTTTTGCAAGGTAAACTAAGAGTTAATGAGACAGCACAGCTTCCTTATGTGTTGACCTGCATGTGTTTTTTACAGTACTAAGAAGAAGAAGATGGCCGATAAAATTCTACCTCAGAGGGTGAGTCGTAGCATGAAGTAACGCTGATGAAGGAAATAAATGAGCATGCGTGTTTCCTTCACTTATAAGTGTGTGGCTTACTCAAGATGAGCGACACGCCACACACAATTAGCCCAAACCAGACTGATGACATAGCACCCAGGTAGCACGATACCACAGTCCATCCAGACTGGCGGAAAATACATAGAGGAGTAGAAGAAGTAGTAAAGGAAGTGAGACTGACTGATAAATTTGATATTTGCAGTTGCAAACTTCTTGACATTTTTATTTTACACCACAGGATAATCGCAGTTGAAGTAAAATCTCCCCCGTGAATTATTGTTCCTGCAGACACACACACACACACACACACACACACACACACATATCACTCGACATAGAAATAATTGGCCTGATGGTGGCGAAACAGAAGGAAAGAGTCCATAAAAGAGAATCATGCCTAAAATTTGGGATCGTTTCACACTTCAGATAATTCACTTGCAATGCAGTGCAATGCTTCTCCTGCAAAGCAGAACTGGCTTACATGACGACCCATCTACGATCCGACACAAGGTCATGTAAACATTGCCAGTTAGAACATATTGTAATGCTGTGTGAAGCACATTTATACAGCTGATACAGCCACAACTGATACCCAAATATTGAACACGCAGACCGGCTAACCGTTAGCCAGTTAACAGCCAACAGCACACAAGATCCGCTCACCTGTTTAAGCCGCCTACAATTAAAGTCTCAGTGCATAGAGTGAACATGTTGACCCAAAGTAGACTAAATGGAAACAGTACCTGCGCCTCACTTGGCTATTTTGTATTGGTTTTTAAAAATACAAAATTCATTTAAATGGAATGATGAAATTTTGGGTACATGCAGCCCTACATTCGGAAATCTGACATGAACACTATTTGTCCAGACGTGGTGGAAAATGCTCACATTTTGCCCTGTTATCAGGATGTTTGAGCACTTGCATTCATAATCACCCCACACCACATGATAATCCTCGGACAAACGGGCCTGTGCTAACTTTGATGAAAAGGGAAATGGTGTTGCAAAATCCGTCCAGTTTTGCAATACCGGCACAAACCTTGTCCCCCGGCCTTGTCTCAGATCAGGGAACTGGTCCCGGAGTCTCAGGCTTACATGGATCTACTTGCCTTTGAAAGGAAGCTGGACCAGACCATCATGCGCAAGAGGCTGGACATCCAGGAGGCACTCAAGAGACCCATTAAGGTTTGATTTTAGCTTCGGGAACTAATGTAACCAATGTTTGTTGAGTCAAAAAAAAATTCTCGTGTAATACTCGCGTTTAAAATTTATGTTACATTGAAGTTCCTTCTCTCTGGTTTTTTTTTTCTTCCAGCAAAAAAGAAAGCTTCGTATTTTCATATCAAACACCTTCAATCCAGCCAAGCCCGACGCTGAGGATGGTGAGGGCACTGTTGCATCTTGGGAGCTCCGTGTGGAGGGGCGTCTCCTTGAAGATGTAAGAGTCTTGTTACAGTGGGCGCAGTGTTCATCAGGCTTCACAGTTTGGTTCAGTGTGTTGTTTTTCAGTTTTGTAAAGGGTCAATACATTCTTGTGCTGCGCTCATTTTTTTCCCACCCTTTCAGTAGTATGGCACATTTACTTTGCAGACAGCCGTGTCCAAGTACGAAGCCACCAAGCAGAAGAGAAAGTTCTCTTCCTTCTTCAAGTCTCTGGTGATTGAGTTGGACAAGGATCTTTACGGTCCCGATAATCACCTTGTGGAAGTAAGAACATTTCTTTGTATATCCATGCTTTAAACAAGTGGTTTCATATTGCAGCTTGCCAGTCAAAATTCACATTTTGCGTCTCAAACACCAAGCTGCCATTGTGCGGTTTTTATGGCAAAACGCAGAGCTTCCAAATATTACAGAAGTCACTGAACGGGAACTCGGAACAATGCATTGTGGTTGTTCTAAATATTAAAAAAAAAATAATAATCAGAGTGGCCACCGTAAGAGAGGGTCTTAGTTTTCCCTCCGTACAGGACTCGGGGGGGGGCGGTGAGCACAGCAACCCCGCTTAGTCCCACTTAATCAGTCAGGGAAAAGCATCCCGTTCAAATGTGAGTCCGACTTTGCGACGAACTGAAGCATATTACTGCAATGTACTTGTGAAGTGCCTGTGGTCAATGTGCTGTGCAATTCACATTAGTTCTTGTAGCTACTCTGACTTCATCTAGAATGCCTTCTTCATCGAGAACAGGGCGTGCCCAACTAGTCGCTCGCCCAAGCCGATCGTACGGAGTGTAGGTAGAAATGGAAATGAAAAAAACGGTACACGTACATACGCTGATAGCTTCTGTACTTAAGATGCTCCAAAATCGGGTCCCGTGCCTCCGCATCAGCTCTCTCCTAAGGTAGGCAGTGATTTCCTTTTCACCAACCCACAAACTCGTGTATCTATTGTATTTGTCTGTTTCGTTCATGTTAGGGGCCGTTACGGCTGTTGCTCATCATGGCACGTGTGTGTGTGCGTACACGCGCTGTAACGGGTCGATCGTTGGAGGTTGTTTGGCTTGAGAAATAGATCTCTGGTCAGTTGGGCATTCCTGATCTAGAAGCGCAAGCTGCTAATCACACTTTGAGTATGTCGGCCGGCTTGCACCGTCACTGGCTCAGCACAGGACCATAGCTCGTGATTTGGGTCCCAAGGTATATACCATGGAATGTTGCTCACCAACTAAAGAGTGCCAATTTGAGAGCATTTCCTATTTCCTGAGCTAAACAAGGCGCCTTTGTTTTAGTTGAAACACTTCCAAAACATGTGCTAGTATTCACATTTCTTGTCTTAATTCGAGTGACCTGGTCTCTGATCATAAATCCACAGCCATGAACCTACTGCGTTATGTTGCATGCTAAAATGGCAGCTGCCCAAGTGAAGTTGCTCAATGCCTGTCAGAGCTTTTTTTGTCTTAAACGCCTTATGATTTTGATAGAAGAAATGGTAAGTTTAAGTTACATTTTTGTTACAAATTTCCACAATGAAAATGTTTCTAGAGAGAGAAGTAGTTTCCTGCGATGCACTATTGATTTCATAAAAAAGGTAACCGATTGGTTGTTATGAAGTGAAATGTATTAAGTAGAATATTCTATAGGATTGTGCGTGCACATGTTTATGAAAAGACAGTTGAAGTAAAATCTCCCCGTGAATTATTGTTCCTGCAGACACACACACACACACACACACACACACATATCACTCGACATAGAAATAATTGGCCTGATGGTGGCGAAACAGAAGGAAAGAGTCCATAAAAGAGAATCATGCCTAAAATTTGGGATCGTTTCACACTTCAGATAATTCACTTGCAATGCAGTGCAATGCTTCTCCTGCAAAGCAGAACTGGCTTACATGACGACCCATCTACGATCCGACACAAGGTCATGTAAACATTGCCAGTTAGAACATATTGTAATGCTGTGTGAAGCACATTTATACAGCTGATACAGCCACAACTGATACCCAAATATTGAACACGCAGACCGGCTAACCGTTAGCCAGTTAACAGCCAACAGCACACAAGATCCGCTCACCTGTTTAAGCCGCCTACAATTAAAGTCTCAGTGCATAGAGTGAACATGTTGACCCAAAGTAGACTAAATGGAAACAGTACCTGCGCCTCACTTGGCTATTTTGTATTGGTTTTAAAAATACAAAATTCATTTAAATGGAATGATGAAATTTTGGGTACATGCAGCCCTACATTCGAAATCTGACATGAACACTATTTGTCCAGACGTGGTGGAAAATGCTCACATTTTGCCCTGTTATCAGGATGTTTGAGCACTTGCATTCATAATCACCCCACACCACATGATAATCCTCGGACAAACGGGCCTGTGCTAACTTTGATGAAAAGGGAAATGGTGTTGCAAAATCCGTCCAGTTTTGCAATACCGGCACAAACCTTGTCCCCCGGCCTTGTCTCAGATCAGGGAACTGGTCCCGGAGTCTCAGGCTTACATGGATCTACTCGCCTTTGAAAGGAAGCTGGACCAGACCATCATGCGCAAGAGGCTGGACATCCAGGAGGCACTCAAGAGACCCATTAAGGTTTGATTTTAGCTTCGGGAACTAATGTAACCAATGTTTGTTGAGTCAAAAAAATTCTCGTGTAATACTCGCTTAAAATTTATGTTACATTGAAGTTCCTTCTCTGGTTTTTTTTTCTTCCAGCAAAAAGAAAGCTTCGTATTTTCATATCAAACACCTTCAATCCAGCCAAGCCCGACGCTGAGGATGGTGAGGGCACTGTTGCATCTTGGGAGCTCCGTGTGGAGGGGCGTCTCCTTGAAGATGTAAGAGTCTTGTTACAGTGGGCGCAGTGTTCATCAGGCTTCACAGTTTGGTTCAGTGTGTTGTTTTTCAGTTTTGTAAAGGGTCAATACATTCTTGTGCTGCGCTCATTTTTTCCCACCCTTTCAGTAGTATGGCACATTTACTTTGCAGACAGCCGTGTCCAAGCACGAGCCACCAAGCAGAAGAGAAAGTTCTCTTCCTTCTTCAAGTCTCTGGTGATTGAGTTGGACAAGGATCTTTACGGTCCCGATAATCACCTTGTGGAAGTAAGAACATTTCTTTGTATATCCATGCTTTAAACAAGTGGTTTCATATTGCAGCTTGCCAGTCAAAATTACATTTTGCGTCTCAAACACCAAGCTGCCAGTTGCGATTGTGAGGCAAACTGGAGCTTCCAAGGATATTACAGAAGTCACTGATCGATCTCTGAACAATGCATTGTGCGTTGTTCTAACTCTAAAAAAATAATAATCAGAGCTGGCCACCAAGAGCTCCAGCTGCTCCACTTGTTGTCGCTCACGACAGGACTCGGGCGCTTTGATGAGCACAGCAATGACCCGCTGGTAGTCGCTCGAACTTTATGAGTTTGACAGCTGGAAAAGCATCTGTTGAAATGTGAGTCCGACTTTGTAGAGAGCATATTACTGCAATGTACTGGAAGTGCCTGTGGTCATGTGCAATTCACATTAGTTCTTGTAGCTACTCTGACTTCATCTAGAATGCCTTCTTCATCGAGAACAGGGCGTGCCCAACTAGTCGCCGCCAAGCCGATCGACGAGTGTAGGTAGAAATGGAAATGAAAAACGGTACACGACATACGCTGATAGCTTCTGTACTTAAGATGCTCCAAAATCGGTCCCGTGCCTCCGCATCAGCTCTCTCCTAAGGTAGGCAGTGATTTCCTTTTCACCAACCCACAAACTCGTGTATCTATTGTATTTGTCTGTTTCGTTCATGTTAGGGGCCGTTACGGCTGTTGCTCATCATGGCACGTGTGTGTGTGCGTACACGCGCTGTAACGGGTCGATCGTTGGAGGTTGTTTGGCTTGAGAAATAGATCTCTGGTCAGTTGGGCATTCCTGATCTAGAAGCACAGCTGCTAATCACACTTTGAGTATGTCGGCCGGCTTGCACCGTCACTGGCTCAGCACAGGACCATAGCTCGTGATTTGGGTCCCAAGGTATATACCATGGAATGTTGCTCACCAACTAAGAGTGCCAATTTGAGAGCATTTCCTATTTCCTGAGCTAAACAAGGCGCCTTTGTTTTAGTTGAAACACTTCCAAAACATGTGCTAGTATTCACATTTCTTGTCTTAATTCGAGTGACCTGGTCTCTGATCATAAATCCACAGCCATGAACCTACTGCGTTATGTTGCATGCTAAAATGGCAGCTGCCCAAGTGAAGTTGCTCAATGCCTGTCAGAGCTTTTTTGTCTTAAACGCCTTATGATTTTGATAGAAGAAATGGTAAGTTTAAGTTACATTTTTGTTACAAATTTCCACAATGAAAATGTTTCTAGAGAGAGAAGTAGTTTCCTGCGATGCACTATTGATTTCATAAAAAAGGTAACCGATTGGTTGTTATGAAGTGAAATGTATTAAGTAGAATATTCTATAGGATTGTGCGTGCACATGTTTATGAAAAGACATTCTGCAACCAAAGGGTTGCCCAACCTTCTTTGACCGAAGATCGACTTTTGAAGCGACCAACCTCCCGCAATCGAGCATACACGCACACACACGGGTGCGCAACCATGCACAAGCGTGCCATATATACGCACGTACGCGCACCACGATGAGCAACAGCCGACCTTCCAAGTCGGACCAGCCAAGAAATAAACATGAGGGTCGCGTTCAGTAATTAATTACTCCAGCGCCGTCACACTACTTTGAGAGTGTGTCTGTTCAGAGTGGTGGAGCGCGCTCCTCTCTTATCAGTTGCCAAACGCAGCCTAGTTTCTCAAGCAGTCAGTAGCTCGTGCTTGAAGTGTTTTCATCTGGACTGCCTGACGCACTGAAGCACCGTGTCGCCGTTTAGAGCGGATGTACAGTATTTTTGAACACCTCAGAACATTATTCGAACATGCCAATCAATTCGTCAGTCGATTCACATAAGCCGAATAGCTAACAGCTGCATTCATAAATTGTGAGCAGAGATGTGTTTGGTCACCGACTGTAGGACGACGCCGATAGTTTGTTTTAAGATAGCTTAAGTAGAATTGCGGGTCACACGGAAGCTATCACGCAGAAACTGAGGTAACACTGTGAGTGTACAAACACATCTCAATTTATTTTTACTTCCTATTTCATAGATAAAAAATGGAATTGAATTGTGGATACAGGCCACGGTAATTTTGGAAAAAGTTTTGAAATATGTCGTTTCCATTGCAAAAACTTGGCATTTGTGAAGGGTTGTGCGGACTTTTTAATATCCGCTGTGTATATATAGCCATGGGGAGCATCCGTGAAGCACTGCCTTTAGAAATAACCATTGTAGAAAGGTTTTCCATTTTCTAAAGGTCGTCTTTGCACCATTTTAGTGGCACAGGACCGCAACCACCCAGGAGACTGATGGCTTTCAAGTGAAGAGACCGGCGACGTGGGTGTTCGTTGCACTGTCCTGCTCATGCTGGACTACCAGGTACCAAAAGCTCACACCTGCATGAACCTCAAACTAGATCTGATCCATTCTAACTGCGAAACCTCCCACCAAAAACACAGCCGCCGCAGTTCAAGCTGGACCTCGCTTGGCTCGCATGCTGGGCATCCACACCCAGACGCGACCGTCATTATCCAGGCCCTGTGGCAGTACGTCAAGACTCACAAACTGCAGGACCCCATGAGCGAGAGTTCATCAACTGCGACAAGTACCTGCAGCAGGTGATCACCATTCCATCCCTTTCTGTCTTAAGCGAGGGTACTCGTCACTCGCTCTGATTTTTAAAATATGAGAGATAAGGAAAAAATGTCAATTATTGTGTGCTGCGTACTTGACATGACCTCGTCGGAAAATCGCACCATTTCTCGTAGTCTGTTGAAGACTGGCCTGTGAGAGGCAACATGGTGCCACAGAGGGCATCCAGAGGGACAGAACAGAGAGAAAGGGAACGGGAAAAGCTAGGCTAACTTTGTTTGTTTGTTTTGTCTTTCATTTGATTTTGTCATTATTTTTAAGGGATACAAAGCAACAAAGTAATCCAAAGATACACAGATATTAGAGAAAATTATTTGGCGTTTTAGAATACACAACATCAACACGACCGAAACAGCGCAACACAGCCAATGGAGAAACCTTGTCGTGGGAAGATAACTTTGGGTAGATTTTGCTGATTAAGTCATATTCCACAAACGTAATATTTATCAGAATGCTGTGTTTGGACTCAAGGGGCCACAGAGAAGATATCGCAAAGATTTTTTTTTTTTTTTTTACTTGACTTAACCTTTAACCCTTGCCACGGTCTCGGATCAAGACTCTGTATTGGCAGCTACTCAAATTAAGGTGACTCATACTTGGGTGCGAAAAAATGTAATCGGACATTTCTAATCTTGGGTACTGTATTGAAGAGGTTTAACATTTACGATCATCTGTCCTTGAACATTTTTCAGCACATTGGAGTGTGTGTGTGTGGGGTGGGGGGTACACAGCACATACCCGCACCAGAGGGTAATTATTTAGGATTTGCTGACTTTGATTGGAAGTGGGGACTCGGGCTCAAAATCTGTACAACTTGACTTTCCTCCTTCCCGATGCTTACAATCTGCTCCAAAAGGGCTGACATTTACGATAGTCATAACATTTGATGTTGTACAGCACACTTGTTTGCTTTCTTGTGTCCTTGTATGGATGTGAGTCCCAACACGGGCTGAACTCCTCAGACTAAACATGACTGCTGCTTCAATTTTATCTCAGTGAAAAAGAAATGCAACAGCGTGTCTGATTTGTATTATCCCTGGTAAAAAAATTTAAAAAGAAATGGGTTTTGGGGTTTTACATTACCGTCTGTCATCGCCTCTTTGCGCTCGTAAATAACAAGCTTCCCAAACATGCTGGAAATTGATCAAGTGCTTTAATTTATGTGACGCACTTTGGCGTTTGGCAAAGTGCTTTACAACTGGTGTAATTCCAACTGTTTTCACGACTGCGTAGCAGTCGTTGACTTCTTTCATGGAGAAATAAAACGAGTGGGGCGTGAAAAAGTCGCTGCTGCAGCTCAATTTGAGCTCATTCTCTGTGCTTGTCAACGCTTTTTAAAAATAGGTGAACAGAATTTATTGAAAAATCGTGGGGTTTTGTCACAGGTTTCGGGGAAGCGCTAAATAAAGTAAAGCATTTCATTGGAGCCCAAAAAGCTCACTAAGTAGAAGCCGTTAACATTGTATTTGTGCGATGGTCATTATAGTTGCTGCTCGGCGACCGCCACTTGAGGAGAGAGAGTAATTTGCCATGCTTCGAGGCACCTTCATATGAAGTCCCTGAATGTTCACTGAATAGCTTTTCCTTCAATCCGTAGATCTTTGAGACCCAGAGGATGAAGTTCTCCGAGATCCCGCAGCGCTTGCACGCGCTACTGATGCCTCCGAGCCCATCATCATCAACCATGTGATCAGGTCCTGCCGCATCAGCCCCGTTGCAGCTCAGGAAACCCATCAGGCAAATTGTACCGAATGTTTGTACTGAATGTGCCCTCTGCATTGCATTAGCGTGGACCCCAACGACCAAAAGAAGACGGCATGCTACGACATTGACGTGGAGGTGGACGACACGCTGAAGACTCAGATGAACTCCTTCCTGCTGTCCACCGCCAGTCAGCAGGAAATAGCAGGCTTGGACAACAAGGTAATAAATCTACCAATGGTTTTGTAGCTGCGCCTTAAGTTAGAGATGAAACAGTCTGAACATTTCATAACAAGGCTATTGATAATCATGTTTTTGCTAAATGAAACATAGACAGAAAAATCAAATCGATTGAAACAAACTAATGAGTTATCAATTCTATTTTGAATCAGAAATGTTTGACAAAATAAACAATGTTTTTCAATTGAGTTGGATTTTGGCCAACAGACACATTCTATGAAAAACTGACTTTGTGTCACCCTGCTACATACATGCAGATTTTCAAATCCAATTACATATTTTATAAATATTTTACTAAGACAGCTGGAAAAGGCTCCTGACGCCTGCGATCTGAGTGAGGAGGAGCGGTTCGGATAATCAGTCAGTCAATCAATTAATTAATACAATTTATATAGCACTTTTCATACCTAAAGATGCTGTACAGGGACACCCCCCTTTTTTTTTTAAGGAAATAAGTCTTAAAATAATAGAAGTATGATGCTGGACTACCAGGTACCAAAAAGCTCACACCTGCATGAACCTCAAACTAGATCTGATCCATTCTAACTGCGGAAATCTCCCACCAAAAAACACAGCCGCCGCAGTTCAAGCTGGACCCTCGCTTGGCTCGCATGCTGGGCATCCACACCCAGACGCGACCCGTCATCATCCAGGCCCTGTGGCAGTACGTCAAGACTCACAAACTGCAGGACCCCCACGAGCGAGAGTTCATCAACTGCGACAAGTACCTGCAGCAGGTGATCACCATTCCATCCCTTTCTGTCTTAAGCGAGGGTACTCGTCACTCGCTCTGATTTTTAAAATATGAGAGATAAGGAAAAAATGCATTGTCAATTATTGTGTGCTGCGTACTTGACATGACCACGTCGGAAAATCGCACCATTTCTCGTAGTCTGTTGAAGACTGGCCTGTGAGAGGCAACATGGTGCCACAGAGGGCATCCAGAGGGACAGAACAGAGAGAAAGGGAAACGGGAAAAGCTAGGCTAACTTTGTTTGTTTGTTTGTTTTTGTCATTATTTTTAAGGGATACAAAGCAACAAAGTAATCCAAAGATACACAGATATTAGAGAAAATTATTTGCGCGTTTTAGAATACACAACATCGCAACACGACCGGAAACAGCGCAACACAGCCAATGGAGAAACCTTGTCGTGGGAAGATAACTTTGGGTAGATTTTGCTGATTAAGTCATATTCCACAAACGTAATATTAATCCGAATACTGTGTTTGGACTCAAGGGGCCACAGAGAAGATATCGCAAAGAACTTTTTTTTTTTTTTTTTACTTGACTTAACCTTTAACCCTTGCCAAGGTCTCGGATCAAGACTCTGTATTGGCAGCTACTCAAATTAAGGTGACTCATACTTGGGTGCGAAAAATGTAATCGGACATTTCTAATCTTGGGTACTGTATTGAAGAGGTTTAACATTTACGATCATCTGTCCTTGAACATTTTTCAGCACATTGGAGTGTGTGTGTGTGGGGTGGGGGGGGGGGGGGGGTACACAGCACATACCCGCACCAGAGGGTAATTATTTAGGATTTGCTGACTTTGATTGGAAGTGGGGGACTCGGGCTCAAAATCTGTACAACTTGACTTTCCTCCTTCCCCGATGCTCACAATCTGCTCCAAAAGGGCTGACATTTACGATAGTCATAACATTTGATGTTGTACAGCACACTTGTTTGCTTTCTTGTGTCCTTGTATGGATGTGAGTCCCAACACGGGCTGAACTCCTCAGACTAAACATGACTGCTGCTTCAATTTTATCTCAGTGAAAAAAGAAATGCAACAGCGTGTCTGATTTGTATTATCCCTGGTAAAAAAAATTTAAAAAAGAAATGGGTTTTGGGGTTTTACATTACCGTCTGTCATCGCCTCTTTGCGCTCGTAAATAACAAGCTTCCCAAACATGCTGGAAATTGATCAAGTGCTTTAATTTATGTGACGCACTTTGGCGTTTGGCAAAGTGCTTTACAACTGGTGTAATTCCAACTGTTTTCACGACTGCGTAGCAGTCGTTGACTTCTTTCATGGAGAAATAAAACGAGTGGGGCGTGAAAAAAAAGTCGCTGCTGCAGCTCAATTTGAGCTCATTCTCTGTGCTTGTCAACGCTTTTTAAAAAATAGGTGAACAGAATTTATTGAAAAATCGTGGGGGTTTTGTCACAGGTTTCGGGGAAGCGCTAAATAAAGTAAAGCATTTCATTGGAGCCCAAAAAGCTCACTTAGTAGAAGCCGTTAACATTGTATTTGTGCGATGGTCATTATAGTTGCTGCTCGGAGGCCGCCACTTGAGGAGAGAGAGTAATTTGCCATGCTTCGAGGCACCTTCATATGAAGTCCCTGAATGTCCACTGAATAGCTTTTCCTTCAATCCGTAGATCTTTGAGACCCAGAGGATGAAGTTCTCCGAGATCCCGCAGCGCTTGCACGCGCTACTGATGCCTCCCGAGCCCATCATCATCAACCATGTGATCAGGTCCTGCCGCATCAGCCCCGTTGCAGCTCAGGAAACCCATCAGGCAAATTGTACCGAATGTTTGTACTGAATGTGCCCTCTGCATTGCATTAGCGTGGACCCCAACGACCAAAAGAAGACGGCATGCTACGACATTGACGTGGAGGTGGACGACACGCTGAAGACTCAGATGAACTCCTTCCTGCTGTCCACCGCCAGTCAGCAGGAAATAGCAGGCTTGGACAACAAGGTAATTAATCTACCAATGGTTTTGTAGCTGCGCCTTAAGTTAGAGATGAAACAGTCTGAACATTTCATAACAAGGCTATTGATAATCATGTTTTTGCTAAATGAAACATAGACAGAAAAATCAAATGGATTGAAACAAACTAATGAGTTATCAATTCTATTTTGAATCAGAAATGTTTGACAAAATAAACAATGTTTTTCAATTGAGTTGGATTTTGGCCAACAGACACATTCTATGAAAAACTGACTTTGTGTCACCCTGCTACATACATGCAGATTTTCAAATCCAATTACATATTTTATAAATATTTTACAGCTGGAAAGGGCTCCCGCACGCCTGCGATCTGAGTGAGGAGGAGCGGTTCGGATAATCAGTCAATCAATTAATTAATACAATTTATATAGCACTTTTCATACCTAAAGATGCTGTACAGGGACCCCCCCTCCCCCAACATACACAAATATATATTCCCACAAGCATGCCTATGCTCGCACACAAACATACAAAACTTGCGAACATACCATCATGACCCTGATATTAAAAAAGACATGGCAGGGAAACACTGTCGCTTTTTTTTTTAAGGAAATAAGTCTTAAAATAATAGAAGTATGGATGGAGGATTTCCAGAACATTTGACTTGAGACGACAAAATTCAGCCTCCATCTCCTAAATTCAAGCCTTTTTAATTTTTTGTCAATTCAAGCATTTTATCCAGGCAGCAAATATTCCTGCTCCAAGCCCCAAAGGAGAACACTGGCTGCTCTGTCTGCTACTTGAGTCAGAGATAGCTGCACTTGGGGGATAATTCCACGCTGACCTCATTGGTGCAAGAAACGGTTGCAATTTTCTCCATGAATGCACATTTTGTATGTGAAACGAGTGTTAGACGCGCGCGTAGTTAGCCTCGCACCTGTTGCTCAACCCTAAAGAGAGAGCACACACGGCAGGTGAGGCACATAATGCAAAATTAGGTTTGAACGCTAATTAAAATTGAAGTGGTAAAACTCACCATTTTGAAACGTGCCGCAGTTTATCGGCAACCGTTTCCATCGCTAACTCTACCGCAGCTCTTGCACTCTGTGTACCTAATGAAGTGTACAGTGAGTTCATTGCAATAATGGCGACGATTACGCAGCGCGTCGGGCGCAATGTAGACTGCGCCGCCGGTTTAAATGTGGCATGAAGGTGCAGCTCCATTAAACACACACTTGTTACAGCTACAGATGTGCCCAGCACACTGAGGCCAATTTCACACAAATGTGCTTTCGATGCAAGTCAAGTCAGGTCTGCCCTGCCTCCCACCAGCAGTCGTAAGTGGGTTGGAGTGGTTTCTTTTGAGGCTAGCGACTGCTACTGGTCGGTGCCTTTCTTTTCCCCGTCTCCCTGACAGTACTGTAGAGTTGAACACAAAGCAATGTATTGATAGGGCTTCACATATTGTCGCCTCACCTGTCAAGACAGCTGGCTCCTTTTGCTGCCTTACTGAATCAAGCGCATGATTAAGTATCCAATGAATCACAAGTCAATCCAAATCTGTTCAGATCCACGAAACCATCGAGACCATCAACCACCTGAAGACCCAGAGAGAGTTCATGCTCAGCTTCGCCCGAGATCCTCAGGGCTTCATCAATGACTGGCTGCAGTCGCAGTGCAGGGACCTCAAGGTGAGTGTACAAATCGATCACCAGAAGAGCTGTCTGGAAAGCATTAAGAGTCAAAAACGGAAGTTATTTTATTCAAAAAATCCATGGCATTTTTATAGCACAGTTGTCTATACAGTGATACCTCGGCTCACGAACGCTTTAGCTCACGAACTTTTCGCCTCACGAACATTAATTTCGCGAGCATATAGTCTCAGCTGATGAACTAGTTTTCGGCGGACGAACCAAACCAAGCGGTCGAACAGTGCCACGGTGGCGGCCGCGAGAAGCTGGCGCACGCTCACGGCGTCCCAGTTCGTCACCCCCTTTCTTTGAGTGCGGACGTGGTTTGTGTTTGCTAGACATTTTGGACCATATTGGGTGTACTTTTGCTATTATGGGACTGAAAAAGACCCAAACCGTAACTCCCTCCCCCTCCCACTCCATTCCGTCAAGCCATCAACTACGATCACAAAGGTAAATAAAACGACTTTATTATACAGTACAGTTTATTTCAATACAATAGCACATTTATTATACATAAAATAAGGTATATTTATGTGTAGTTTTAAGGCTTATTTCATAGAAAATTATGTTTATGGGGACCTGGGAACGGATTATTCTCATTTTAATGGTTTCTTATGGGAAATAAATGTTCGGAAGACGAACTTTTCGGCTCACACACACTTTCTGGGAACCAATTAAGTTCGTGAGCCAAGGTGTCACTGTATTGTACACTGCAATTCAATGGCAACCAGTCCAGGGTGTATCCCTTCTTCTCGCGCTCAGTCTGCTGAGCTCAACTCCGACTCACTAGAAATGAGGCACACACACATCTACGAGAACCAAAGTGCCTTAACGGAGGCTCTCGTTTATCCGCAGACCATGACAGACGTGGTAAGCAACCCTGAGGAGGAGAGGCGGGCCGAGTTCTATTACCAGCCATGGGCTCAGGAGGCCGTGTGCCGTTACTTCTACTCCAAGGTGAGTCCCGGCGTCCTCTCTACCCACAATGCTACAGACGAAAACATATTTTGTTTCTACTCCAGGTGCAGCAGAGGCGACAGGAACTGGAGCAGGCGCTCGGAATCAGGAACACCTGAAGTAATTGATTGGAGAATGTTGACTTTGTTTAAGCTCACACTTTTTTTTTTCTTCTTGTTGAGCACAAATTTTCAATTTAACCCCCCTCAGTCTTTACCGCCTAACATTCCTGCCCTCATGACACAAAGTGCCAACGTGAATGCGTGCGCTCACACACACAAAAGCTGAATAAACATTTAAATAAATGAAAATTCTCTGCCCATTGGCTTCTACATTCTAAAACAAACCCAACATGTCCTATACCTAATCGCTTTTTTTTTTGTCCAGCTGCCATGTAGTTTTCTTTCTTTTTTAATAATTAATCCTTGTTTATGAACTTTCTGTAATATCAATACGTACTTGTCTTGTTAGCTAGTACAAATGATGACCAAGGAAGTAGCTTGTTAGCTGTACCTCTAGCCCAAATAGTTTTTTACTTACTGAGCAGAAGAAAGAGAGAGATGTGAAGTCAAGTTGTACCTCTTTAACCATTCAGATGTTTTTTTTCTCCTTCTTTGCTTATGCTCAGTTAGTAGATTCTGTATTTATAATAAGAATAAGAACAGTCAGTGGTGGTTATAAAAGTGCAGCAAAGCCACAAATATGTTGCAAAGTTGATTGAGGTGATAAAATGATCGCTTTGGTTATGTGTGGCATGAACACTGAATTATTTGAAGCTTTTTGATGGACCAAAACTATTTTTCTGTATGTTCTTATGTCATAATAAAGCATATGTAAATCTTAGTGTCATTTCTTGACATTCATTTTGTAACTGGGAATAGCTGCACCATATACTTTTAAGAGAATGCTTTCTTCGGATGGGCAAAAAAAAAGGATTTTGGTGGGGTACCTTTCAGCTGTGGAAATCAGTTGTGAAATCATTTGAAATCAGCAATATACAACAGCACGTCAGAACAATTTAAAATTACTTTTGATTGGGGATTTTTGCTATACAGTACGCTGGCCAAACAAAAAGATGAAGCAATTTTAAAAATGTATTTAGAATTGAAATCATCCATGTTTTGACTATTCCCGTCCACCATAATTTGTCTATAAAATTAATTATATAGATTAACTTTATTATTGCCCATAATAATGAATGTCTAAAAAAAGATATCCATTGTCGTTTCTATTTTGTTTTCTTTATCTTGGTAATATATTTTATCTAAAAGGCTTTTTATGGATGGACATTTTATTTCTGTCCAAAATTATGAGTGTCTGTGTGTATATGTATATATACGGTGTGTGTGTATATATATATATATATATATATATATATATATATATATATATATATATATATATACGCAGACAATGCTGATGTAAATGGTTTCAAATGAGACACTTGGGTGCCTCTCACCTCCCTTAAACATACCTGGAGTTGAGTAGTATTCATCATCTGGTTTCTCAGGGCCTTGTTCACAATGTTGGGTCATCAACATGAGATGTGGCCACAGGATGTCCACTTCTACATCTTTCTGTGACTCTTCCAGTCTCTCGATATCTCTTGCAACCTGCTGATGATGCTCTGTGACACGCTAATCTCAGTGGCCACTTCAGGCAGAGAACGTCCTGTTTGAAGCAGCACACGTTAAGGTCCTCGTTAGATATACAAATAGCATTATTTCCATGGAATCTTGGATGACATATATACAAATAAATATATATACAAATATATATATATATATGTATATATATGTATATGTACAATGTGTATATATGTATATATTTGTATATATATATGTATATATTTGTGTATACATACATACATTTGTGTATATATATATATATATTTGTATATATGTCATCCAAGATTCCATGGAAATAATGCTATTTGTATATTTTTTGTTAAAATGCAGCGTTTAAGTGTATAAGTTTAAGAATTATTATTTTACTATTTATATATATATAAATATAAATATATAAGAATTATATTTACTGTTTTATTCCCCACCTGTTGACTATATGTCACAAAAAAGTTTATTTTAAAACCGTGATTTACATTTTAGTCCCTTTCATTTTGTCAACATATTCCTGTTCAATTTTAATTGTATCAACTTTTCTTGATGCTATTGGCTATGTCTAAAAAATTGGGCGCGTCAACGTAGAAAAAGTTGATGCGTTTTTGTACCGTGTTAGTTTTAACCTTAGTATGTTTTCAAAATATCCCAGTAAATAAACTCCGCACGACCGTGCAGTGATAGGTGACGTCATCACAGCGGAGGAGGGAGCGGTGAGTATAGGGGTGGGCGGTGGGGCGGAGGGGAGGGGTGCATGCCCGCTATAAATACCGGCGTCGCGCTTCAGTTATTTCTTGTGGAAGTTCCAACGATGGCAGCTCCAAAGAAAGTGTGCGTGGTGGGCTCCGGAAACTGGTAACTTGGTCGACAATTTCTTTCATGAAGTTTGTTTCTGTGCTATTGGAGGTTTTGTGGAAAGCTAAAAGTTGTGAAAATCAGAAGGCCCCCACCTCCCACCCCCGACCCACTAGTTCATGCATGCTCGTTTGCTTTACACGAGTAGGGATGTTTTGTGTCTGGCTAATTAGAAATAAAAAGAAATCAATCTTGTCTGATGGGGTAGTTTTGTGATGTCGAGCTTCTTTGGGCCTTTTGACATTTGAAGTGCAGCGGTGTGCTCACGGCCGCATGTCTTAAGTTACAAAGGCATTTTTTTTGACAAGCAGCATGTTGTAATGCCCTTTTGTCACCTGACAAGCTTGGTGATGTGGTTGGGGTGGGAGGAGGCTTTTAAAAAAAAACAAAGTCGTGAATTTAGAAATATAGTACTGTACTTAAATATAGTACTTAATCATAGAGCAGGTTTTCTAGAGCTATGGAGATAAGAAAAAAAAATAGCTACGCATATAGATTTTTGGTATTTCTTATTTGAAGCTAGATTTACTCATAAACACTCATAGACTCCGTACTTTAGAATGGCAGGTTGGGATTTTTAATGGTGGAAAAAAAAAATAATGTGAAATGCTCTTAGCCCAAAAAACACCTGTTGAGAGAAGCAAGGTCTTGGCAGACCACCAAGACCAGCATATCTTGAGATGTTTTGTCTTTGCTTCGATTTGAGTTTTTGCAGCACAACTCAAGCGCAGGGCTCTCAAATTGGTGCATGTGAGGAGTTTTTATTATTTTTTTTGAACTGGTAGGCTAAGTGTGACAAAGCACAGGTCTTCAATAACACCGGAAATATGTCTGCACCTTTCTTGTGTAAACATACAGGCCGCCACCATAATAACAAAGGTCCCACCCAAAACACGCAGCGACCTTTCCACTCACGTTTTGACATGCCGACACTGGATGACTTTGTAACGCGGTACTGTGCAGTATTTAAAGGAGATTTATTATTTTCCCACGTTAAAACTCAAAACTGAAACTCTTAGTCAAAGAATTAACGTTCACTTTGTTTCACATCGTTACCATGACGACGGTGGTCAGAACTAGGGCGTTGCGACAATGCAAGCAGCTACTTTAGTGTCATCAATATACTGACTTTCTTTATATTTAGCAATTTTTCCAACCTCTATATTGACTTTCCCCCCCCCTACACCCCCTCGCCCGCCAAAAAAAATCGACACGCAAAGTAGCAACGTATCCAGTGACATTTTGTGTTGTTGCAGAATTCAGGGGATTGTGAGATCAGAATTGTGTGTCTGCAGGGGCTCGGCCATAGCCAAGATCGTGGGCGCCAACGCGGCCGCCAACGCCAAGTTTGAAAGCGTGGTCAACATGTGGGTGTTTGAGGAAATGGTGGATGGACGCAAGCTCACTGAAATAATCAACACGGACCACGAGAATGTCAAGTACCTGCGCGGACACAAGCTTCCCCCCAATGTGGTAAACGTACCTTCGCAGACACGCCTTCATAAACAAAAAGAGGAAATCGTTATTGTCACTGAAGACTTGCCTTCTTTCGGATGTTTCGCTCTCTCCGAATGGCCAAAAATGGTGCCAAAGGCGTGGATGATAAGAAAGTCGTAATTGATGTCAAGGAAGTACATCGAAGTGATGGATGTTAAATGAGAGACAAGCCTTGAATGGAAGGGAGGAGCTTAGTTATTAAGCCTCGGTTGTGAGGTCAAATTACGAAGAATCAAATCATCTGCAATTTTTTTTAAGGTGTGTTGTTCCAAGATGGATTCAAAATGATATTATTATTTTGTATTTTTTAAATGATATTATATTCAAGTGTTTTGGGATTGTATATACAAAAAGGCGTCTCCCAGACGAAGCTCAGCTGAGACTAAGAATTGGAAGAGTTAACGATTTCGACATCCATTCATTCATCTTCCGAAGCGCTTGATCCTCACTCGGGTCGCGGGGGGTGCTGGAGCCTATCCCAGCCATCTTCGGGCAGTAGGCGGGGGACACCCTGAATCGGTTGCCAGCCAATCGCAGGGCACACAGAGACCAACAACCATCCACACCCACACTCAATCCGCCTGCCATGCATGTTTTTGGAATGTGGGAGGAAACCGGAGTACCCGGAGAAAACCCACACAGGCCCGGGGAGAAGATGCAAACTCCATATAGGGAGGCTGGAGCTGGAATCGAACCCGGTACCTCTGCACTGTGAAGCCGACGTGCTATCCACTGGGCTACCGGGCCGCCCACGCCCATTTCAACAACCATCCGCAATGGCAACAAAATCATGGCAGACTTCGAGGCCTAACAGATTGAAAGATGATCGTAAACGGCTTCAGGGCGCGGCACATCCTGACCTGAAGAAGGCAATTTTCATTTGCTGACTGAAATTTTTCTTCGTACTAAAGAGATATATTTGTAATTGTTCATGTTTTTACCGAAGAAATGTTCACACTGTAATATAGGTCATAGTTGGCGGCCATTTTATTGAATTTCAACAAACTATCGTTATAATGTACAGATTCGTCATAAAACTCGAGGTAAATGTAAGGAGGTTCACACACACACGCCAGTAAATGCTGTGATAGAACCACAGGATGGGTTCCCCCGTTGTCATTGTGGGCAGGTGGCCATTCCGGACCTGGTGGAATCGGTAAGGGGAGCCGACATTCTGATGTTTGTGGTCCCGCACCAGTTCATCCTCCGTGTGTGTGACACTATCAAGGGCCACATCAAGAAGGACGCTCACGGCGTGTCGCTCATCAAGGTACCCGCACCTGTTCGCAACCCGTCTTCTGCGATGATGTCTTGCTGACTGTGCGCGCGTCTAGGGTGTGGATGCTGGACCGGAGGGTCTTAAACTGATCTCCGAGCTAATCCGAGGGAAGCTGGGCATCGGCATGTCAGTCCTGATGGGAGCAAACATCGCCAGTGAGGTGGCGGAGGACAAGTTTTGTGAGACGACCATAGGTACGCCGGCAAATTTGGACTCCTGATTCCAGTGTTGCGAAGTACAAATTCTTTTTCGCTGGACCTGAGTCTGTTTTTCAGACAGTACTTTTGCTACCTCGACTTGATTCCTCACCGTTCAGGTTGAACTCAAGCGTTTTTTTTGGGGTGGGGGGCACGTAGGGTGCAAGGACATAATGCACGGGCCCATCTTGAAGGAGCTGATGCAGACTGACAACTTCCGTGTAACCGTGGTCCAGGAGTCCGACGTTGTGGAGATCTGCGGGGCGCTCAAGGTTTGTCCAAACCTGTTACTGATCCTCATGAGTCTGAAGAAGTTGGAGAATCCAACTGATGTTGTGCAACTAAATGATGATAACGAAAACAAACAGGCTTTCATGATCATGAAAATGCTAAAAGAACCACAACGTATCATATGACACTCATGGGCCACACATTGCCCACCCTGGTGCAGCTCCTCCTTTGAACCAAGACCTTGAGTTGGATGAGCGTTGACAGCATCAACTCACGTTTCCGCAGAACATTGTGGCGGTGGGAGCGGGCTTCTGTGACGGTCTGGGTTTCGGTGACAACACCAAGGCGGCCGTGATCCGTCTGGGCCTGATGGAGATGATCGCCTTCGCCAAGGTCTTCTGCTCCGACGGGCCCGTCTCGGCCAGCACCTTCTTGGAAAGCTGTGGCGTTGCGGACCTCATCACCACCTGCTACGGCGGCCGCAACCGCAAGATCGGAGAAGAGTTTGCCAGAACCGGAAAAGTACGGATAGCAGTTTGTTTCCCCCTGCATTGAGATCTCTCGTTGGTCCGATTGTGAATAATCCTTGTGTTCAGACCATCGAGCAGTTGGAGAAGGAGCTGCTGAATGGTCAGAAGCTTCAAGGTCCGGCCACTGCAACTGAGGTCCACCAAATCTTGAAACAGAAAAACATGGTGGAAAAGTGAGTCCCTTCATCTTTCTGGCTCTTAAATTGAATCTTAGGCCAAGGATGCTATTCGGTAGTGTATTGGTTCTGGAGTCGGATCTCCCCAATGCTCCATTCACCCATGACTGATAGATGATCAATCGACGGTGTCTTTCCTGCTAGTGCAGCTCTGATGCACTCCAACCTCGGCAGTGACTCTGAACGGGATACTTGGAATCAAAAGTGGTTTGGTGGATCTGTTTGTCCGTGTCAGAACTCCGATAAACAGGCCATACGTAAGACCAGAGTGTACCTAGCCTTTTGCACTGTCGTGGGTAGACTTCAGACCTTGCGGTGGAAAGATGGTGAGGATTCTTCTCTGCATGCGCCCGCTTCCAAACTACAGTTCGGTAGAACAAACATTCAGTCGGTTCATGGAAACCTCAACGACTCCAGGGCTTTTAGAGGGCCTCGACAGGATACATGGAATCAAGAGTGAAGGGGCAGATCTGTCGCTTTGTGTTGTGCCTGTGATTGACAGACCAATTTTCCACGGTGTACCTAGCCTCTGACCTTATATCCGCTGCAGCGCCCCAGATGGATGGCAAGGATTCTTCTTGCGTCTCCAGGGTCAGTCTTATAACTGACAGGCCAAGGTGTACCCCGCCTCTGACCCTGTTGCTCAGGGGTAGGGAACTCCAGTTCCTCGAGAGCCATATCCCGCCTGTTTTCGATCCCTCCCTACTCCAACACACCTGATTCAAATCAGCAGCTCATCAGCAAGCTCTCTGCAGGCCTGAAACGATCAGGAACAATTGCATCAGGTGTGTTTGGAGTAGGGAGGGATCCGAAACAGTGTCAGTCTTATAACTGACAGGCCAAGGTGTACCCCGCCTCTGACCCTGTCGCTCAGGGGTAGGGAACTCCAGTTCCTCGAGAGCCATATCCCGCCTGTTTTCGAACCCTCCCTACTCCAACACCCCTGATTCAAATCAGCAGCTCATCAGCAAGCTCTCTCCAGGCCTGAAACGATCAGGAACAATTGAATCAGGTGTGTTTGGAGTAGAAAGGGATCCAAAACAGGCGGGATGTGGCTCTCGAGGAACCGGAGTTCCCGACCCCTGCAATAGCAACCGGGATAAACTTCATCCCCCCATGGTGGATGGACAGCAAGGATTCACTCACCGTCCTCGAGCCTCCACCCTAACAAACTCCACCCCGTGCGGTATTCGTGCCTTGTTACTCTGTTTTTGCTGTCGGGCCTATTTTCTGTCAAAGATGCGGTCTTTCTTCTGAAGAGTACACTAATACCAGATTATAATTTGGTGGAAATCGCATAATCAACGAGCACAATCACAGGTGTTGTCGTTGTGGTGGGTTCAGCGGGCAACCCGTGGATACTTTGGGTTTTGACTTGGTATCTTGAAGGCTTGTCACTGACATAGTGCCATAGACACGTATAGGAAAGGCTTTTGATATATTACCTTGTTATATTATCACTACTTCAACCCTGTGAGTACATTTGAATCTGAAACTGCTTTTTGGTCTTTTAAAAAAACTCTGATGAGGAAGGAATGTGTTACAACTCACTAAAGTAAGTACAGATACGAAGTGCAAAGTGGCTAAATGTACGAGCAAGTGTTGTGAGCGGGCAATAGTGATGGGAATTCCGGCTCCTTTTAGAGAGCCGTTTCTTTTGGCTCAGCTCACTAAAAAGAGCCGGCTCTTTCGGCTCCCAAATGGCTCCTCAGTTTTTTTTGTTGCTTAAATTAATTTACTACCAAAAATCATGTAAAACTATGTGTAAAATGAATTACTAATGTAAAAAAATATACAGTATATCAAATATTTATTATTGATATGGCTTTATTTATATTCTTCTGAACATACTCAACATGGAGTGCTACAAAAAATAAATGACAAAGTACAAAAACAAAAACCCATCTCAAAACAAGGTCAACAAAAAGTTCCAATCTCTGATTGTGTATATTTAGAAGCTTTTAACTATTTTCAGTAAAACAACATAAGTAAGCTTTGATTAGCACACAACAAATTATAAATTAAAATTTGATATTGGATATTTTAACCTTGCACAGTCTACACGCTGCTGTTGAACTATCAATTACCGTATGTTGAAATGAGTCCAAATTTCACTGCGCTTCCTATCCATCTTCTCACCTTTCCACCGTGTTGTTTTTTTTTCTCTGTAGCGCTATCGAGCTCTCTCTCGTCTCCCCTGTTTGTGTGCTGCTCACAGTGTGCTGCTGTGTGTGTCTCTAACTCCTCCCCCTTCTCTTCGCTGCAGCGCGTGTGTGTGTGTGTGTAACCCTCCCCTCCCTCTTCTACCACGGATCTTGACCAATCACATGCGGCTTTATTTGAATGGGGGGCAGGAGTAAAAAAAAGTCGGCTCCTATTAGGAGCGGCTCCCTATAAGGAGCCGGCTCCCGTCGTTCACTTCAAAGAGCCGGCTCTAAGAGCCGGTTCGTTTGCGAACGACACATCACTAGCGGTCAAGACTTTTCATTTTCATCACTCAAGTAAGGACTGACTTGTTTGGAATTTAGCAGGGAGTCCACGTGACTTGCTTGATTTTTGCCACCGTAACTTGGGACTTGCTTGACCACTTCAAAGGGAAGACTTGAGACGCGTTTAGGGGCGTGTCTCTGTGTGTCCGTGGCGGGTCTGAGGTTCGTCGAACCATTTCAGACAAAAAGTCCAACGTGCCTAACTCTTTGTGAGTGGTCGATCATGTGACTTACTCCCCCCTTCTGCCGTTTATACGAAATAACAGCGCAGAGCGCGTAAAATGGGATGCTGACGGGACCGAGGGTGCTTCATTCTCATGGCTGTCACTGTTCACTTTGCGCAGGTTCCCTCTTTTCACTGCCGTCCACCGCATCTGCTTTGACGGCCATCCGGTTGCAGAGTTCGTCAGCTGTTTGCAGAACCACCCCGAGCACATGTGAAGGTCGATCCGTCCTGCTGTCGGCTGGCCGGACGGGCCATTTAAGACTTTGCCATCGTACAGTATTTTGGGCAGAGCGCTAAAGGCGAGCGAGGTGAGCGTTTTGGAGTCTCTTGCCAAGCTCCCCTTCTTTCTGAGCGTCGATGTGTAACTGCTCTTATCACGTTATGTAACGCCGTGGCCTTTCACGGAGTAGAAAAGGCGGCACGTCGTTGCATAAATCGTCGACGGAATGATCGCCAGCGCACAAAAGCAAAGCACAGTTGCACAAAACGGAATGCTAATACGAGGCGTTTCTGTACTTTTCTTTGGGATAGCAAAAAGTGCCTTTGTCTGTTCTTTGTCCTTGATTTCGTGAGTTATTGGGCAATAAACCACGTGAACTCTGGAGTCCCTTTTTAATGTCTTTTAATTTGTGTGTTATCACTGAGTCTCCACTCGCTTGCAACCTTGATGTAACCAGAACTGGGATCAGTCGAGGCTTTGCCACTCTCGAAGCGGTTCACCATTACCATTTTATAGACAAGCTGCACGGTGATGGTCGTGTTCAGTGCGTCTAGCTCACATCTCTGAAGTTAACTCATTCACTACCAAAGACGTTTTTAAACGTCTTTTAAGACTTGGTCCAGAATTGGCTGCTACCGAATGATTTGGATGTTTTACACGCCTTTGCGTGACTTTTGCTTACGTTCCAAAAACGTGCACGTTAGGTTAATTGAAGACCTGAAATCATCAAGGTGGTGCCCGCGATACCCCGAGGACCACGTGAGTTTCCCATACGGGCCTGTTCTAAAATTAGCTCACCGGTGACGGGAGATTATTTTCGGGGGAATGTTGTTGAAGTATCTTTTGAAAATGTAATCCCTGGCAAATGAGTCATAAAAATAATGTGTTGCATCTGGTATTTATCTGTTTCTGAATGATTGCGAAATCATGAATATGTCATGTCGTGTTCATGTCAACGAATATCATTATCGTCACAAATACATTTTATTTGAGCCAATTTGTGATTTCAGAAGTCAGTATGAAACGGATAGCCATTCGCATTCGTCAGTACCCAAGAACCGTGTGCCTTGCTATTGGATGGCGACCAGTCACGGGTGTACCCCACCTATCGCCCCAAAGTCAGCTATGACATGCATGTTCGATTCTTTTAAGACTCTAACTTGTCCATTGATGTGACTGTAAGTGTGAATAGTTGTTTGTCTGCATGTTCTTGTAATTTGTCGATGACCAGTCCAGGGTGTAGCTCTCTACTCTCATCCAAATTCAGCTTGGTTGTACCTCAGACATTTTACGCTTGGTTGTTTCGAGGATTCTCAGTCGTTCATTGGTGTAAAAATGAATGTGAAGACTTTGAGCTTTGCAAATGGCTGGTGACCAGTCAAGGGTGTATACCAATTTTCTTGTCTAAAGTGAGCTAACATGTTCACACTTGCATTCTACAACCAGTGAAGGGTCTAAATTGGCCATGAACGTGTAAGTAAGTGTGAATGGCTGTTTGTCAGTTTCCTGCAATTGACTGGCGACCAATCCGGGGTGTACCTGGCTTCTCTCACCAAAGATCACTTGTGATAGATTCCACACATGCATATTGGGTATATTGAACATAACAACTGTCCATAGGTGTGAATGTGAGTATGGATGGCTGTTTGTCTATATGAGCCCCGTGATTGGCAAGCAACCAGCCCAGCGTGTACCTCACTTCTCTTACTAAACATTCATTAGATTAGACTCCACACATGCATGTTAGCCTCATTAACGACTCTAAATTGTCCACAGGTGTGAAATTGAGCACAACTACTTTTCGTCTTTGTACTCTGTCATTGATTGGTGAACAGTCCCGGGTGTTGCCTGCACACCCGGGACATCAATGAGGACAAACACAGAGCAAAAGTCTGAATTTGAAGCATATGTGTGACTTTTAAAGGCCCCCCCTGGAGGGAACGTGGTGACCTGGTAGTCTTCCTGAGAATTCCCAAGTCTGAAGGAGTGTTACATAACCTTGCACTTTAGTTTAGAAGTTTAGAATCCTTTGCATAGCTTTTGAGTCAAGTGCCCAGCAAGATTTCTAATTATAACCTCTGCATGCAGAGCGCTAAATGTCCATCTAAAATTACACGGCGCTGCAGCTGCACCATCTTTCAGCCTATTACAGATTGTGTCGGGATAGTAATCCATCGTGAGGCTCGTCAACACTCATTTTCATGTTTAAATTTAACGTCAACATTGAGGGAATGCTTTGGGAACGTTGCATGTGTAAAATGCACGAGCAAGCCTTGACTCGGGTCATTTCGGTTTTTTTCGATTTATTTTCTTTTTTTTTTCCAGCTGCAAGACAATGTGTGTCCACTTGGCTGTGATGTCGTGCCACAATCAGGAGAGCATCCTTCTCATCATCGAAAACCACGTTTGCGGTGAAAGCCTTTGTTCGACATCATTTGATGGGCGTCTTAATGTAAAACAATGACATTGTGTGGTGAGATAAAGTAACAATAATAAATCCCAGGAGTAGGTTTTGAGGGAGTCAAATTGCTTCTTCAATTCCGTTTCTCATCTTTCGTGTAGCGACCTGTCAAGTTCACCCAGCACACCAAAAACGGGGCCTCATAAATCGTCATAATAAATCATCACGTTTTAGCAGCGTCTCATTTGATGTCGGGATTATCTCAATTTGCGTCAGACTCGCGATGTGACTCGAACATTGGAGTAGTTTTAAGAGCAAATGTTGCGGTGTCTACAGTGACAGAGGACCAATTGAATCTTCAATTCCACATCAACATGATGGCCATTCAAGTTTTATTTTGGAAGAAGTATCCGGAAAAAGGCCTGCCTCCCTCTGGGAGGGCAACTTGTCATCTTCAGACATTGTCGGAGGTGGCGCCGAGGAAGAACAAGGCACCTAAAACACGTTTCAAATATTATTTCCTCCCTTCAACAAGTTTACATTTCTCCTTTTCACCTTGGTGTACGAAGACAAGGAAGGACAATGGCTGCCCTTTCAGCCTGGTTCTGGAACGAGAGGTTCTGGCTGCCGCGCAACGTAACCTGGGCGGACCTCGCGGACCGGGCTCGCGGGGTGGTGTATCCCAAAGCTGGAGACTTGGTGACCGCCATCCCGATGGCCGTGGGGCTGTTCGCCGTCAGGATGCTCTTCGAGAGGTTCGTACCGGACGGTAAACGACCCCCTCAAATGGCAGTCTCGTCAGTTGGATAGGCGCTAGCGGTCTTACGGTGCTGTTTTCAGGTAGTCAAACCCCCCCAACTGCCACAAAACTACTATTGCTGTAATTCTTCACATGCAGTTTCTTTGCCCACGTTTGGACCGAGACATATATTTCTAATTTTGAGTCATAAATCATAACAATTTCATGACGTTGGACTCAAAACGACAATGACTTCTAAATTTATCATCTCTTTTATGACATTGGTTTATGACCACGCCCCCTTTAATGTGAATACTGTAAATATGAGGCGAAACCATCATTGACAGGTGTTTCGCGTTTTTTAAGATAAGATAAGAAAACCTTTATTAGTCTCGCAATGGAGAAATTCCCAATTTTGGGGGGTTGTGTGTGTGATGGTGGCTGAGTGTGTGAAAGAGAGGGAGATAGAAAAGTGAAATGGAAGGTGTGTGTGTGTGTGTTTGGGTTAAAGTGTTGGAATGTGATCATGTGGTGTCCGAAATGAAGTCTTTTGAAGTGTCCTGAAGTGGTGGACACTTAAGTGCTATGTTGTGCTCAACCCATCTGTTGATAAATGTATACAATATGTTTCAATGATTATTTCGAGTCTTTATACTGCACAAATGCATTCATGACTAGGCCTGTATACCTCCACTATAATAAAAGCATTACAATGAATCATGCTTCAAAGAATATTTCACATTTTTATTTAGCACCTGTATTCCAAGAGTTGTACTGAACACATCTGTTCATAATGTATATGATAAGTTTCATTGATTTTTAGCGTCTTTATACTGGACAAATGCATTCACGACAAAGACTACCTTCAATATAATAAAGGTATTGCAATTAATAGTGCTTCAAATAATAATTAAAATATTTATTTTGCAATTATATTCCAACAACGCACTCACGGGGGGGGGGGGCAATTAATTTTGTACTTTTCCGCTTCTTATTTAAAAATAAGTTTATAATATGAATTTTCTCCCACTTCATGGTTATCTCCCACTTGGTGTTGATTCTTTATTTAAAAACAAATCAAATCTTATATCTATGTATGAAGCTTGAACTGTGGTAAAATGTAAAAAAAAAACAACTTCAAGGAGCAGAATACTCTTGCAAGCCACTGAATGCATTTGGTATGGAGAGAAATGTGTCGTGGAAGTTTGTAGAAAGTCTCTTGCGATTGTGAGAAAAGATGATGTAGTTCATTGGAAAAAAATAAAAACGGAAAAGCCTCGTAAGATTATTTTTCTGGTAAAAGAAGTGTGTCTACTCTTTATTTTGCTATGTTGAGCCACAGAATGCAATATTCTGCTGGTGTTGAAAGATTAGTCAAACTATGATGATAAAAAGTCTTTTTTTTTGTTTCCTGGAGGCACTTTTTTGTGTGTTTGAATGGCATCCAACCAACAACATCGCCACCGCAGCGTTTGACAGGCTTTCAGTTTTTAGACGTGCCCTGGGGGCATTTTTTTTTTTTTTTTAATGAACTAAACCGGAAATGAAGTTTCTGGACTTTCCCTGATTCATTCATGTGACTTGTAGAATTGATGTGAACTGAATTTTTATGACTTTTTTTTTTCTGGTTCGGCCTGGCCTGACCTTCTCATTTCGCCGTGAAGATAAGGCCTTAATATGATTTAGTATAGAGCGCAGATTAGAAGGGAAATAGAGGAAGCGCTCTATTCAGGCAGATTGTGTTATGGGACGGCGTGTTGTAGGCGGAACAACCTTTTGCGGCAGAGGCAGCGTTTGATGTTTATGCTGTACTGGAGTCACTTGGTTGGGGTTGAATTGTCCTTGTTTGAGTTGGCTGAACTGATGTTTAATCTTGGACTGTATTGAATGTCTTAAAGACACAAATTTCACATTCATCCATTTTCTGGCTGGGAAAATACATTTTATTTTTAAAATGGACACATGGGCCATTTGTAGATGGGGGTGGGGGGTGGAGTTAAAATATGTAAAATTTGTAAACTTGTTTTACACGATAACATAGTAAGGCGTAGGAAAAAAAAGGAGTGTGTTTCCGGTAACCCGACCGACCGAGAATTTCTACCTCGAAAAAAAACTTTACGGTCGGCAGTTTTTTTTCAAACCTTCTACATTTTTGTGTAATAATAATAATAATAATAATAGTACATTTCATTTATACGCGCCTCTCAAAACACTCGAGGACGCTTTACAATCAAAACAAGAACAATAAAACCACAGACAAAATTATAAATAATAAAAGGAACGATGAATTTAGAGCTCTCTCTCGCTCTCTCTCTCTCTCGCTCGCTCACTCTCTTGCTCTCTCTCTCTCTCTCTCTCTCGCTCGCTCACTCTCTTGCTCTCTCTCTCTCTCTCTCTCTCGCTCGCTCTCTTGCTCGCTCTCACTCTCTCACTCTCTCACTCTCTCGCTCTCTCACTCTCTCGCTCTCTCTCTCTCTCCCTCTCTCGCTCGCTCTCTCGCTCTCACTCTCTCTCTCTCTCTCTCTCTCTCTCTCTCTCTCTCTCGCTCGCCTCTCTCTCTCTCTCTCTCTCTCTCTCTCTCGCTCTCTCTCTCTCTCTCTCTCTCCTCTCTCGCTCGCTCTCTCGCTCTCTCTCTCTCTCTCTCTCTCTCTCTCTCTCTCTCTCTCTCTCTCTCTCTCTCTCTCTCTCTCTCTCTCTCTCTCTCTCTCTCTCTCTCTCTCTCTCTCGCTCTCTCTCTCTCTCTCTCTCTCTCTCTCTCTCTCTCTCTCTCTCTCTCTCTCTCTCTCTCTCTCTCTCTCTCTCTCTCTCTCTCTCGCTCTCTCTCTCTCTCGATCTCTCTCTCTCTCTCGCTCGCTCTCTCTCTCTCTCTCTCTCTCTCTCTCTCTCTCTCTCTCTCTCTCTCTCTCTCTCTCTCTCTCTCTCTCTCTCTCTCTCTCGATCGCTCTCTCTCTTGCTCGCTCGCCCTCTCTCTCTCTCTCTCTCACTCTCACTCTCGCTCTCTCGCTCTCCCTCTCTCGCTCGCTCTCTCTCTCACTCTCTCTCTCTCTCTCTCTCTCTCTCTCTCTCGCTGTTTTTTTTTAAAGCAGCCAGCCTGTTGAGCAGAGGTAGTCCGACACCCTCCTGAGCCGATTCCCGGGACAGGAGGTTGTTAAGTTAGGAGGGCTACTTGCAGCCCAGATTCCAAAGCCTGTTGTGGTCCATTGTCTGGAAGTGAAGCTGGATGCCATTGGCGAAAATATTGATGCCATGTGTTAAACATCCTCTTCGCTGGCCTTTGCAACATTGTCTGCTGCTTCCTTCCGTGTTACGATTTTTTTTTCCACAAATCAATACAAGGCAAGGCAACGTTATTTACAAGGGTCATTCAATAAATAAGGTGAATTTTTTGGGTATAAGGACTCCTAATACAGATAGAAGTTTACTTCTTTGTCCCCCCCAAAGTTGTCTCCCAGCACCGTCACACACTTTTCCCATAAGTGCACAAGCTTCCATATTCCCTCAGCATAAAACTCTTTGGAGTGATGTCTCACCCAGTCGGTCACAACACTTTAGTGACGATGAAGTCAAAAATGTTGTGACCATTCCGTTAGATAATAGAAATGTAGTTTCTTTAAGTACATGTTCAATAATCACAATAATGATATCGTTATATTCAACACCCCATATCACATATCGCATATTTTTCCAAATCGTGCCACCCCAATGTACAATGTCACGTCTGTATGCCGGGGGTTGATCCTATCTTTGCATCATGCAATTTTTATTACAATACTGTACATATAATAAAATAGAAGTTTGTCATGATTAATGCATTGCTACATTCAACTGCAGCACGCACACACACACACACACACACACACACACACACACACACACACACACACACACACACACACACACACACGAAAATAAAAAGGGTTTGAAAACACACAACTGTCCTGTGGTTTTGCGGACTTGCATACTCCATCTGTGACCCCGACTGACTCCTGAATCCTTTTGTCTCATATTTGAAGGAGAAATGTCGTGTAATTCTCTTCATTTCAAAGCCAGGGACATTAACAAGCCTTTAACATTTGATTTGAACCTTTGTGGTACCTCACTGCCTTGTAATCCTTCCATTTAATGTTTTACATTTTTTGGCAACACGGGACGGGTGTAATTCAAATGTGACTTGGGAGCAATGTAGTCTATTTACGGTGCAGCAAAGTCACGTTATTCACGTTGTGACCCATACTAGGACCGTAACAGAAGTGCTAACTCGCTGGCGCCCGCCAACATGCCGCTGCAGGCAACTGTAAACAATGTCATTAGCCTGAAGCGATGTTGTAAATATACCGTCAACTCACTGTCTGCGTAGGGGGGGTTGTGGAATTTATTTACGCAGTTTGCATCCAGATGGTTTTTATTTCTTTCTTTTTCGCATCCGGACTTCAGTGCTGTGTAGCGGTGTGATTTTGTCAAACAAATTGTTTGCTGAGCGTGGGAAATGTTTAGCACGCCACTCCCCAATTCACCTGGTCATTGGCGAGGTGACGAACGGGGAACGCGATCATCCCTGCTTGACCTGCAAAGGATTTCAGCACCTCTGGCGGTCATTTGGGACTCAAGAGAACGACAGTTTCTTTGGGTGGCAGATTATGCTTTAATCGGTTAACGACTTGAAAATCATGACGACTCATTTGCATTGAATATTAAAACTCTGGGGCGGCCCGGTAGTTCAGTGGTTAGCACGTGGGCTTCACAGTGCAGAGGTACCGGGTTCGACTCTAGCTCCGGCTGCCCTGTGTGGAGTTTGCATGTTCTCCCCGGGCTTGCGTGGGTTTTCTCCGGGTACTCTGGTTTCACATTCCCGACAGTGTCAGTTGTTCGGTGTTTGGGCGATACTGTATATGTTCCAGGTAGTGATATAAAGTGCCATGCATCTTGGTGTGCTTTTCATGGCTCTGTTCTAAACAATAGTGGGAAACCGAGAGCTTGTTAATCTGGCTGCAGGAGACGATAAATAGTGGGGAAGACGAGAAGTGTGAATGCGGTTACCTTAGATAAAGGGCATGGTTGTTCTTCCAGCCTGCCTTTGGGCCCCCCACGCCCCCGACCCCCACCTCTTTCCCCAACCTCTGTTGTTGCTCAATACCCTAAGTACGCAGCTACATCAAACCCAAAAGAAAAACGGTTGTCTGAGATAGCACATATTTGTCCTGTGCAAGAGGTGAGCTAGTGAGCACATGCCCCGATTCCTGAAAAGGCATTCAAAGTGTTTCTTCAGCATGGTGGAGAATCTGTACAGAGGTTTAATTTGAACAGAGGAATTTTGCTTCAGGGTAAACTCTGCATGCATTTACTTTCACGCAAAATAGAGCTGAGAGTACAAAAGATGTACAGTAGAAACAAAAAGTCCTTTGTTTTATGACCTTATTACTTTGTTAATGTGAGAGACTATGGGGTCATTCCGATTTGTATCCAAACTCCGCTTATGTTGCCGCTGTGGGACCAGAATTGTGTCATAAACCGAAGACTCCCTGCGCACAGTCCCATGAAAATGATATTTGATATTTATTCTGACCATGCACCTTTTCTGTACACCTTGGTTTGGATGGCGGTCGTAGTGGGATGCTCTGAGAGAAAAGTGTCACTTTGGTGTTTTGTTGGAACCGAACTGAAATGAAATGGGAACAAAACATTGTACGTTGTGTTGACACAAATGGTTTAAAAACAGTGGATTACGAAAGGATTGAAAGCCATCCTTGTCAAATACAGTATCGCACAGATTCGAGTCTGGAGACCCTTGGTGATCGTTCGACCGAACTGTACGGAGCTGAACTGTAACCGCTCCAAATGCGGCTAATGTGACCATTTTAAAATGTTGCCTTTTTCGCTGTTGTTTTGTCAAGCGATGGCCATGACAACAATTTATTTCCCCGCATGTCGATAAAATATTGAGTTGCCAGACGCAGGCTGAGGTAGTGCCACTCCTGAATTCGACAAAAGGCTACAAACAGGTGCAAGTCTGACTTGCATAGCTGGCCTATGTTTATCTAACAATGCCTTGCATGGAATTTGAAGTCTTAATCAGAGGACAGTGTGCTTTCTGAGCCAACCGCTTATTCATGCATGGACTTCCCTCCACTGAAGAATGGCAGGTTCTTTGGATATCACCAGGTTGAAACCACAGGAATGCCTTTTCATCACCTTCCTGTTATCGTGTCGCTAATAATTGACGGGGGTCTTTTTGCTCTATTCAACAGTAATATTCAAAATATGTCTTGTAATGATAACAGTACATTTTCTTTAGCTAGACTGTAGACCAGGAGTGGACAATTCATTTTGGGAAGGGGCCACATGAGCTAATGTTAGCTAACATTCCAGTTTCGTGTTAGCTAACATGCTAACATTCAACTTTGTCTATATTTCAATGTGTTTGGAAAAAGCATAATTTTTGTTGTTGTTGTTGCTGGAAATAAGAATGTTGCTACAGTAACATTAGGAACTCTGTTGTCATTTTTAATAGTCTTTTTTTACAAAAATGTTGCAAAAGGGGTCAGAAAGGTTTGTCATGTTAGCAACACTGTAGACACAAGTTGTAGCTCTTGCTTGCTACCTCACTTGTCCTAGTGTTCACACATGAGCAGATGAAATAAAAGCACCACTTTCTAAATAAAATCACCACGTTTTACTTCAACTTCATGGTCACTGTGAGGGTTGGTCAGAGACTATGGGTGGCCAGGTGTGATGTAATGCTAAGTCAACGCTAAGTGCTTGGAAAAAAGATTTAAAAAATAAACTAATCCTCACCAAATGTGAACATGCATGTTTTTCACGTTTTTACATCTTACTTTTGCCACAGATTTGTCGCCAGTACATGTGCGAGGAGTCTCCATATTCATTCCGACGTTGAACGAAAAGCCCAGCCCAATGCGGTTTTGGAGAAAGTCTTTTTGTCCATTACAAAGGTCTTTTTCCGATCATTTTTGGAATTGCTTCCGTCACATTACATGTACTTCAAGTCCCTGTTTTTTTTTTTTCCCCTGGCAGAATCCAGACTCGCGCCATCTGGACGGCTTGTCCAAGCAGCTGGACTGGGAAGTGCGCAAGGTGCAGCGCTGGTTCAGACAACGCAGAAACCAAGACAAACCCAACACACATGTCAAGTTCTGCGAGAGCATGTAGGTCTACCGAGCATTACCCAAACTGTGGACGTGTTTGAGAAGGCAGGAATCTTGGGGGCCCCGTTCATCTCGAGGCTTGAATGAATTGGAAATTCAAATCTTGACTTTTGTGAGCCGCCTTCGTTTACACGTGATTCGAATAATTTTCTGCATTGTCCATTTCAGGTGGAGGTTGACATTTTATTCATGCATATTTACCTATGGCTTCCAGTTTCTCTGGCAGGTGAGCACATCACATGGACCCAGCTTCAGAAACCTGGAAAAAAATATGAACCCTTTCATGCACGAATAATGATAACCTGTAACATGATCACCTGATAAGCTGTCCACTGCAGTAACCGCCGTCCCTGTAAGGGTTAATGCATTCGATTTATATACAGTGAAACTCCTCTACAATGAAATCGTGTTTGCGGCAAGACATTTTTCACAACAGGGGGTTTTTCACTGTAGCAAATTTGTTCTCAGATGTAAGCACACACACACGCACACACACAAACGTATGTGTACACGAGCACACAAACGTATGTGTACTCTATTTTTATTCCAATAGTGCATAAGTATGAGCACACACTTATTTGACACTTGATATTGTCAGTGTAGAAAGAAAAAAAGGGAAAGAAATTGCGAAATTTACGATCAGCATTCACTTTCACTTCCATCAATTCCTTGGATAATGTCTTTTATTTTGCTTGCTCCGTCTTTCGTTTTGATCACTTTGACCCTCTCTTCCAGCATCAGAGCTCTTCTTGTCTTAGCTGCTTGACATCCAAAGGTCCGTTTTGTAGCCATTTTAGCATTATGACGTCCACGCTCGTCTGAATCTAACAATAACAAATACTTCTGGCTTTTCTTTCCACCATCTCACTGTCTCTACCTAACCCTACCCCAAGACAGCGTTGCTCAGCTGATTTCATGCAATGAACTTTTAAGCCAGCCACGGGACGCTTCGTCGTCCTCGATGGCCTAGTTAGCTCTCGAAGGCTAAAAACCTCACGCTAATTAGCGCTCCAGTTGGCGTTAAACCAGTGTGGTGGTTGCTGTTGTCGTTTCCGAACGAACCAGTAGAGGTCGCTGTTGGATAAGACTTCGTTGTAGTGAATTTTTTCACATAAGGGGGTATTTTCGCCCGTGTAGGTTTCGTTCTAGAGGAGTTTCACTGTAGTAGCAAAGGTTCATAGTTTTGTTTTAGATACATTCTATATTTTTAGTGTGTATTGTATGATTTAACATTTGACCTTGCTTGCTGAATTTTTCGCCGCTCTCTTTTTCATCATTTAGTCCCCTTGGATGTGGGACACACGGCACTGCTGGTACGGCTACCCTTATCAGGTATGTCTTAAAAGACGTCCGCCCACATAATGGACCCTTAAACTGTGGGCTCTTGCTAAAAAGCGGCTTTGGTTGTAGCTGACCATGCGATGGGCAATGAAACTCAGTGTGGGAAACCCCCCAAACGTGTAGACACGGCAGACTCTTTGACAGACTTTCAGAAATAGTCCGAAAGCACCAGATTTACCAAGACATGAATGCGCAATCTCTCTGTGTAACTGGTGAAAAAGTGAAATCATGAAATGTCACTTTCCGTTTTTGTCACCCAAGGTGTTGACGCCTGCTCTTTACCGCTACTACATGATAGAGCTGGCTTTCTACTGGTCACTCATGTTCTCCCAGTTCACAGATATAAGAAGAAAGGTGAGACGCGAAGTTTGGAAACAGCTTGAACCGCACCAACAATTTCAATGTTGAGTTCATTCTCGAGGGTCACATGTTTTTTGTTTTTCTGACAAGTAGGAGGGCAGGGGGGCAGGTTGTGCCAGTCATTCCGTGTGTGTGTGCGTGCGTAAAGCTCGAGGGCACCCACTCATGTGACTGGCAGGCCTAAATGACTCAATGATGCAAATTCCACAAGGCAGCAGCAGATTCTCAAGAGTGGCTTTGCACAGTGAAACAAACACACGGGCTCAAATGTACAAGACGAGATTAGGTCACGCCAGTCGTTTGTTCGCAAAATGCTGGTCCACGCCCTCTCTGAATGAGAATACCTTCAAGCCAATGTGGGCAGGATCACGCAATTAAAAAAAAAAGCACAACAACAAAAAAACGTCACGAATAGATGGACACCAATGCTTAACGGCAGTCACAGAAAAAGTAAATCATCATTTCAAGCCCATTAGCGACAAGAAGCAGGAAGTCGACATTATTGGAATACGTTTTTTTTTTTTTTGGTTTTCCTCGCTCTTCCACTTTTCATGTGAAGCGGTGACAAGAAGAAGGAACTGTGGGGTGAAAAAGGAGCACACACCCACAGTGAACGACGAGGCACTCTAAAGCAGGGGTCCCCAACCGCCGGTCCGCAGACCAGTAGCGGTCCACAGGGCATTTGGTAATGGGCCGCACAGAAAGAACTTGCCTTAATTCCGTTGTATTTATTTCGGACGACGAATTATATTTTATTTTGAAAAATGACCGGATTCTCCGTTACATCCGTCTGTGTCACGCTTGACACGCGTCAAGCTACGCTTCTCCGTCACGTGACCGTTTACGCTAAAAACGCCGCAGCTCGCAAAATAAGTTAAAAAAACTGCTGGAGATCGCAAATGACGGCGACCTTAAAAGTACGTTCGAGATAACTGGATTATGGCTGAATACTCTGAGATCGCCACAATAGCACTGTTGCTATTTCCGACATAATACCTGTGTGAGGCGGGGGTTTTCTGCATAACGGCAACTAAAATAAAATGACGAAGTAGACTGGACAGAAAGCACACACTTGAGGTGTCCTTGTCTCCCGTTACCCCGAGATGGGACCGTCTGGTTGCAGCAAATCGAGCTCGGGGCTGTGGCGAGTCGTCATTTTCATGCACTTTGAATTTGCGTTGTATCGTATTTTGAAGGCATTCCACGTGACCAGAGCGATCAGAGTGTTGCGGCCAGATTAGACGCTCCTCGTGTTTATTATTATATTTCGAAAACACCACAGTTTGCATGCAGCTCATCCCATATTATTTTGTTGTACTATTACCGCCACACCTTAAATGCCGGTCCCTGAAAATATTGTCTGACATAAACCGGTCTGTGGGGCAAAAAAGGTTGGGGACCCCTGCTCTAAAGCGCCCACGGCGGCGGGTTATCCAAATAGAAGGTGCATTTTGGGGTGAAGTCAGAGCCAGCTTGTGAATTGCACCTGATAACTGCTGATTGGAGAAGTGCGCTCGGGTGTTTTCACATAGTAGAGGGGGGGGGGGGGCTCATGCTGGGCATCCAACCGTCTCACCTGCTGCTGTTTTCACCATGCCCAAATTACCTGTGACGATGTAAAAAGTATTCCAAAAAAAAGATCGTTGAATTCACTCGACAAAATCTACAATATCCTTTTTGATTTGAATGCAGGACTTCCTGGCGATGTTTGTTCATCACCTGGCGACGGTGGTCCTGATCAGCTTTTCGTACGCCAACAACATGGTGCGGGTGGGCACCCTGGCGATGTGCGTGCATGATGCTTCCGACTTCCTGCTCGAGGTCATTGAGACATCAAGGCAGCTCGTTTGCATTCACGGGAGGAAGGACACACCGGACGGAGCTTTAGTGTTGACTTTCTTTGTCATCAGGCAGCCAAACTGGCCAACTACGCCAAGTATCAGCGCCTGTGCGACCTCCTCTTCATCATATTTAGTTTGACCTTCTTTGTCACGCGGCTCGTCGTATTTCCTATTTGGTGAGTTTGCTTGAAGTGGTTTGCTTTGACTTTTGCGTTTGATCTGAAACAATAACCGCAGACTGGCAGCATGTCGTAATAGTGCTTACGATGTTTGCCTCACTCCAACCTTGTTTTTTTTCCCCACGTCCCAAAAATAGCCATGCTAGGTCAAAGTTTGAATGATAGCATGAATGGTTGTTTTTCTTATGAGCTCTGCAATTGGTTGGGAACAAATCCAAGGTGCACCCCACGTCTCACACCAAAACTCAGTTGAGATATCCCATGGTTAGATTCTTCATAGGCATGAGCGTAAGTTCAAGTGTTGCTTTTGTTTTCTGTTTGTGAGATGGGATGGCGACCAATCCAGGGTACAGCCACCCACACCCCTCTTGCCAAAAAGTCAGCCTCAGTCTATTCCGCAACCCAGATGTGGGCAGGTGCTAGCTTAGTGCTTTAGCACCAACATGGAGGCCGACAGTCATCGATAGGAAACGTATGCCGCTGTTCGCTGTAACGTGATCGTGGATATTCAGTGTCAGTGTTCCTGCTCATAGGAGAAATGTACACCTCTCATAGGGGCAGGGGGCGGGCTCTGATAACAGTCTCCTGTCAATCAATTTGAGCTAAAATGGATGACCGCTTCGTGTTATTTCTTGAAGCATCTCAACTGGAAGTGATGTAGACTGCCGTACAGGCTCCAGCATACCCGTGAAGCTCATGAGGATAATGGATGGATGGATGGATGGATGGACAATGCAATACAGGAATGTGCAAGTTAAATGCTGGAAGGGCCCACAATTATTCATTAGCGTTACTCACTTTTTTCACAAAAAATCAGCTCACTCAGCATTTTAATATAATTGAGGTGCTGTTTGGTCCTGCATTTTATTCCATCCATCCATTTTCCTATCCGCTTTATCCTCACTAGAGTCGCAGGGGGTGGGGGGGGGGGGTCCTGGAGCCTATCCCAGCTGTCTTCGGGCAGTAGGCGGGGGACACCCTGAACTGGTTGCCAGCCAATCGCAGGGCACACAGAGACGATCCGCGCTCACACTCACACCTAGGGACAGTTTAGAGTGGCCGGTGTGCCCCTGCCATGCATGTCTTTGGAATGTGGGAGGAAACCGGAGTACCCGGAGAAAACCCACGCAGGCACGGGGAGAACATGCAAACTCCACACAGGGAGGCCGGAGCTGGAATCGAACCCGGTACCTCTACACTGTGAATCCGACGTGCTGACCACTGGACTACCGGGCCGCATCAGTAGATATAAAAATAGAAATAATTTATATGCTATTTTGTAAAGTAAAAAAAAAAATGTTGGACGATTAAATTGACCGGCCAATTACATTTCGGCCCTAGTTATCACAAAGAGGAGGGGTGAATGTTTCAATATCAAAGCCTGGATGTTGCGAAACAGAAGTTATGTGTTTGGTCCCAGTGATTAGACCGGCGAATGGGTGTTGTTGTTAAAATCCAGTTGGTGTTCGTTTGTTATACTTCCTTGACACCAATTACTGCTTTCCTACAGGGCGGGGCTAAATGGCCAATTCATCCCATATGATGTCGCTTGCATTGTTTTGGTCAACTTCATCGTGTCGTGTGTCCCAGGGTCCTAAACTCCACCATGTTTGAGAGTTGGCTCATCGTGGGTCCGTTCCCGTCGTGGTGGCTCTTCAATGTGCTGTTGCTGGTACTGCAAGTTCTGCACATCATCTGGTCTTACCTCATTGCCCGCATCGCCGTCAAAGCCGTCTTTAGGGGCAAGGTGCGTGAAAAAGTTGGGCTGCGCTCAGCACTGGTGGAAAGTAACCAAATACTTAAGTAGATTTCTCAGGTCACTACTTGAATTCTTTAGTTCTTCAATGCTTTTTTTTTTTTTTTTTAATGTTGTGTATGTTCAATATCTGTACATCTACCACCCCACCTCCCACTATGTATTTTTGTGTACGTGCATTTATTCCTATGCCGTCTTGTGTCGTCTCTACAGAAGCCGTTTGCTACTTCTCCCTGTGGACTGACAGACTCCCATCTTTCTTTCTGTTTTTGTGCTTTGACTGCTCTTCTTTTTCTTCTTCGCTTCTTTGTGTTCTCTCGCCACGCCTTTGATGACTTTTCGCTACTTTCCCGCGCTGTAAGTCTGACTGTAGTTAAAACGTTGGGTGTGCTATCAACGTTTTTGAACTTTTTATTACATGAATGAAGCCACCAAAACTCACGCCGGCAAGCGCCAAATTCATCCAAATGAGTTTTAATCAGATGCAGGTGTGACAGACAGATGGGATACACAAAAATGTGTACAAATACGGTCATACCTCGGTTTTCGACCATAATCCGTTCCAGAAGGCTGTTCGAAAACCGAAACCACGCTCTTTTAAAAAAAAAATCTTTATTGAACACGTCTGTTCACAATGGAACGCTACCGGGGAAGCGTCACTTCCTCGTGTAAGGAAGGCGAGAGGAGTCAAGTGGCGCATTCAAGTGCACTCAGTTTGCTCGAGAACCGAATTTCGGTCGTCATCCGATGTATAAAAAACTCAAAATTTTTGGTTGTGAACAGAGACGTTCGAAAACCGAGGTTTGACTGTAATAATAATTAAAAAAAACACACACAACACAAATGTAGATGTAACAGGATGCGTTTTAGGGATACACAAAATTCATCCATAGCACTCCCTGGAAAGTTCGAAGGCATCCTACAGATGATTAAGACTAAATTGCCAAGATTTTTCATCTTTGCCATGTTATGCCGGCAGAGGATGACATCAAAGTTAGGTGGTCATTTCGAGGAGTCAACATGAAAAAAAAGTGGCGGCATGACTCATTCTTGGTCAATTGCAGCTTTGATTTGTCGATTTGCTCTCTGAAGGTGTGCAATGACGTGCGCAGCGACGTGGAGAGCAGCTCCGAGGACGAGTCGTCATCGGCGGCATTGGACCAAACCCAGACCGAGATGATGAAGCATGCGCAAAAAGTAGAAAACGGCACCAATGGACACTGCGCTGCCACCAGAAGCAGACCGTACATCACAGCCACGTGACCTTGTTGGAGTTGTTTTATGACCTTTTTTTTTTTTTTTACGGTCTTAACTGGATCACATTCTGAGATGTTCGTTTTTAACCCGTCAAGTGACGTCCGATGGGACAAAGCACCCCACCACACTGACTTAAATGTACTATGTGCAACTTTTTACTGTTGTTTTTTTTTAAACTTCCTATGATAATATGAATGGATTTGCTACGGACTTGAAAGCAGTGGTTCCCAAACGATTGAACTAAGGCACGCTGTCAAACAAAAGTGTCATCAAAAGTATACATGATACCAGATTTACTCAGAAGTGGCCAGCCTCGACCTATACCTGGTCGTTTCGAGAGAAGGTGCACTTCATTTGCTGACCTAACTGTCCTGCTACCTCTTCACCATAAATTAGTGTATCATGCACATTATGGGCGGCACGGTGGAAGCTGGTTAGCACATCTGTCTCACAGCGCAGCGGGCCAGGGTTTGATACCGTAAATGGCCTTCCAGTGTAGTTTTCATGCTGTCCCGTTCCTGTGTGGGTTTACTCCGGGTACTCTGGTTTCCTCCCACATTCCAAAAACATGTCGATTACACCCAAGTTGTGATTGTGAGTGCAAATGGTTGTTTGTCTATGGGTGCCCAAAGACAGCTAGGATAGGCTCCGGCATGCCCGCGGCCCTCGAGAGGATAAGGGGATCATTTAATGGATGGATGATGCACATTCCACCGTGTTTGAGGCAACAAATTAGTCATTTGTGCCTATGAATTACAATTTTGTGCAAACAGTATATTGTGGCATTCCCCGCTATAATGTGTTTTATATATATAGGTGGATGATATCTCAATTAGCTCTCACAAATGTACTTGTGAAATGTGGGCCTGTTTAATTGTGCACAAAGCAACGTCAGTATTCTGTTGTATGAATGACATCAGGTGGTTGCACAGGTCATTTTTACCGACTGCCATCAAGTGGAATTGCATTTAATTCTGTCGATGAACAAAAAGACAATTTATTGTAAATAAACAATATTCAAAACCATTTTCAAACCATTTAAGTGAAATTGAACATGCATCAGATGGGTTTCTTGTCTTAAGTTGTCATTCTTTGTTGAAAGATGCTTTAATTTTGCACCAACTGTTGTGTTCAAAATCATTAAATTATACAACTGTCCCAATGGGGGTTTGGGTGATTGGAGGGTTCCAGGTTGGTGCGTCAGTCTTTCATCATCTCCGGATCCTGGTTTTCGGCGGCCATTTTGAGCTCTTTTTGCCTCTCCATGTAGCGGTAGGCCCGCATGCTGCACAGGTAGCCACCGTAGAGGGTCAGCAGCATCATGGAGGCCGAAAAGGCCCGGTACCCCATGTCGGCCAAACGTTTTCCGGTAACCATGGTTATGGCCTTGTTTTTAAGGAGAAAGTACAGATCTTCAGTTCACAAACTTTGACTGAAATGAACTCAAACTTGCTGAAATGTTATTGGACATTTAAAAAAATGATTGATTAAAACAATTAGCCAAATTCATCTGAGTATTTGAATAAAACTGTGAACCCCTGCTATTCACAAGAGATATGAACCAAGCCCTACCGTGAATAACCACAAATTGACGGTAATGGAGTTGTTATAGTTGCCTATTGAGGACAATGGAAAGTGAACAATGGACTACTGTACATTTGTCAAAATTAAGGTCTTCGCTTCAAATTGATTCCGTGCCACCAGATGGAGCTACAGAAAAAAGTATTTAGTACAGTAGCAAGAGGACGAGTTTTCAGCTAAATCACAGGATACGTTGCCCAAACAATTTGAAGCAATTTTTGCCAACGCTGGGAGGCGAATCAAAACGATGTCAGACTATTCAAACATGACTAACGCAGTAATAACTAAAATAGTACTTTTTATTTGCTGTAATAAGTTCGAATTGGAGGCTGGTGCTATGACGTTTCAAATTACTTTTTTGTGACTGTTAAGCTGTTCTGTGTTCAGTGTGAAACATAAATAGCACAATGACAATATATTTATTTCGTGTGCGTATCCGTGACACGAGCTTTTTTCTATTCTCAAAACCGATCAAAAACCTACCTGACAATTGTTTTACTCTGAAGTACCTGAGATCCTGAGTATGGTTCCACAAAGCTTAACACAACTGAGTACACTAGCAGCGAATCACTAATTTGCCAATTATACACTATTGTAACATTGGAAGTAGTAATTGAATAATAGTTCACCATTTTAGGGGGAAACAGCACACTACTGTATTTCCCTTCCTGACATCAGTGCAAACCAACCAAAGTGTCTGCAAAAGCGTGGCGTGTCTATGCTCATATCATGCAAACAAGTCATCGCGGCGTCAGAGAATTTTTTTCAATGCTCGTGATTTCCTTACCTGACTTTTCTTCAAATCAAGGTAAGTATTTTATGTGTTCAATGTCAGTGCGGTTAGCCGAAACGCTACCACCATTTCGTGAGGGGTACGGAAAGCGAGAAGGTAGCGCTCTTCTTCTACGCTTCTTTTTGTCCGTCGGGAAATCACATAGCGCTATCCAACGTATCCAATGCTGTACTGTATACCTCGATTTTTGTATTGATTGTTCTCAACTGTATAATGATTGTGCTTTGTTAAGATAATACATAAAGTAAAAAAAGTCAGTGACGTAATTTTGTTTATTGGATTCTTAAATGGATTTAGCCACGTATAGTACAACTGAATTGAATACAACTTTATTGTCAAAGGTGCTGTACCATACAGCACAGATGAAATTTCTTCCCTCTCAACATAAAACAAGAGGACTGCTTCAAATAACAAAGCCTACATTGGGAGTACATTGGGAGGATCAAAACAAGTTGTTTATATCTACCCGGAAACATTTGAGTGTTGCGCCACACACTTTCCAATGGCAGCATGTGTGAACGACGATGACACTAATGAGGACATCAACGACCCCGGCGCGGCTCCATATGGAAATTTTATCAATTATTACACTTTTAACCCACCGGAGAACAGATTAAGTGTTATTCCCAGAACACTTCTTCAGGATTTAGGCTACAACGACCCCCGTCAAACAACATTGCTGCTGGACGTGGGCTGTAACTCGGGGGTTTGTCGAATAACATTATATTTAATACCAATACAAATAATATAAATGCTGCATAGTGCAATAGGTTAAAAAAAATATGCAGTAAAAGTCATCCTAATAATAAGAATAAGACGAAAGGCTGATGGTGAAAAGTCTGACCTGCATTTGTTTTCCTCGACTGTCAGGAACTAAGTGTAGCCCTCTACAAGCATCTGGTGGAGACGCAAGGCGGAACCAACGTTCACCTACTGGGCTTGGATCTGGACGAGACCCTCATCCGGCGAGCCCAGGAGAATAACCCCTTCCAGGGCGGCGTCACCTTCGCCCTGTTGGACATCACCGGTGACTGCGCGCCGCTGCGGGAACACCTGGCCCGTCACGAGCGCTCCAGCTTTCACCTGACCCTGTGCCTGGCCGTCACCATGTGGGTCCATCTGAACCACGGCGACGCCGGCCTGCTGCGGTTGCTCTCACGACTGGCCGAGCTTAGCCGGCATCTTCTGCTGGAGGCGCAGCCCTGGAAGTGCTACCGCTCGGCGGCCCGCAGGCTTCGGAAGCTTGGGCGCTCGGACTTTGACCATTTCAAGAGCCTTAAAGTGCGCGGGGACGTGAGCGAACACGCCAGGCAGCATCTGGAGAAACATTGCGACATGGAGATGGTGCGCAGCTTCGGCAGTACCGCGTGGGACAGGAAATTGTTGCTTTTTAAGAGGAAGTGAGATGAAGTACTGTACAGTTTTTCGAGTGGAAACACGCAGTCACTAAAATTATTGTAAATGCTATTCTTCTCCAGTATCCCCCCCCCCCCCAACCAACAACGAAAGTGTTTCTCAATAGAAAAAAATAGCACTACGCAGTATTTAACATTATTAAAACATACAAAGTTAAGGCTAATAGTTGGTGCATCTTGATTTCATGTTTTTTTACAATAAAAACAAACTCACTTTAATTGTATTGTAATTTTTCAATGAGCCAAAATATTGCAGCATTTTTATTTTATCAATAGAATTTAAAACCATTTCAATCAGTAATAAAATACACATTTAAAACAACAAAATGCTACATTTTAAAGCTGTAAATGTTTTTAATTTTGTATAATTAATACAAATTTAAAACAAACGTTCAGTCATTTTAAACTCCATACAGCTGCAAGAATAGGCGTTAATAAAAAGAAATGTGTATGATTTCATTTTTAACATTTTATGGCTGCGGGTTATCAATGTATTTACCGTGGCTGTTTTTTAAGGTTGCTAATGTCTGCAGATTTCTGCAGTGAAAAAACATCTATCGTCATCAAAACAAGGGGGAAAAAAACAATTTTCATAATTTTAATTACAGAGTACTAAAAATAACATTACATAAAAGGTCTTTTAAAAAGAAACCATTGAATATTACAAAGGTCTGTAAATCTTGTAAAGTTAGGATATAAAATCTTTGAAACAGTGGTGCATAATTGAGAAGAAAAATAATTTCCAATAAAATGTACAGTATATATTAACTGTTCTAAGTAAAAAAAAAAATGAGATGGACAACACAAAACTCTGACATACGAGATGAGCCGCCGCCGCCATTATTGCGACATGTACATGCACAAAATTAGCTCTCAAGTCAATGAATGTAATCATTAAAGAAAAAACAACAACCCAAAAAGACATTTACAAGTGACAAGGTCCTACAAGGGCGCCTCAATATCAAACCCTCGCTACACTGGCCTTGGTTCCATCAAGTCATAATTTATCCGCAGGGTTTAAAATGGTATACAAATTGGAGGAAGAAGCCTTAAAAGTTGACGATTCTGCCACAAAGGGAGTGGAGAGAGGATGAGTCTGCTGTGCTACTGTACAAGCGCTCAATCAGATCCACTGAGAGCTCATTGGAGAGACTATACACACACAAAAAAAAGAGGATGGGGGGTGGGGGGGCATGCTTAAAATGTGCTCCAGCCCTTGTGAGGATGCTTTTTATTGGCTAGCCTGATGGAGGGCAGCAGCCATGTCCAGGAGGTATTTCGTCGATGTCACATTTTTAAAATTTTGTTTTGGTAAACTGAGGAGGTGGAAGATGAGGAGTTTGGGTCAGAAATGGCGGCGGGTAACTTGAGTCCCCCTGAGTTAGTGCGAGTGTCAAAGAGTCAAGGCAGACGCCATCTCTTCCTTTAAGATGCTCAAAAAGGAGCCCAGAAATACAAAAAAGGAAAAAAAAAGACTTCAAAGCTAAGCACACGCTTAGCATTGGAGAGTCAAGCTTGTTAGTGTGGAGGAAAAAAAACAAAATTGAGTCCTGCTCATTTCCTGAAAACTGCTCTTGTGTGTTGCATCCCACCACAGAAGGGTGTGTGCTCGTGTTTTTTGTGTTAGCAGTCACAAGGTGAGGTTGGATGAGGTGAGGGGGGTCCGGTTTGGGTGTGCTGGTAAAAAGAGAGTGGGTGGTCTGGTGTTCCGGAGACTAGATGAGGGGGGCCGTATCCATGGTCAGGCTTTTGCTGGGGTCCAGGCTGGCGAAGAAGCGCACGTCCCTGTCCTTGTCCGACTGGAGCGCCATCAAGGTTTCCTCCAGCTCGTCCGACGAGGTGCAGCCCGCCTCCTTGAAGTAGGCTGAACACAACACAAGGGCGGGCGGGTGATTGAGAGCTCGTTAGCTTAGCATTAGCTCTGAGGAGCGAGAATGGGCACCTCACCACATTCAAGCCATGTTTACCTTTCAGACTACAAAAAAAATCTGCCTTCAAATATCCACATTGCAGGCTGCAAAATCTCCACTTGACAAAAGAAAAAGGAAGCTCACATTCGTTCTGACCTCACCAGTATACAGTAGATCATGGATAGATTTAGCGCTGATGACGGAGTGACAGACTGACAACGACAGACTTGTAGATTGCGAAAATTTGATGACGATCCAAAAAAATAGCAAGTGACCAACTGTAATTTAGCGATGTCGGAAACGTGGTGAACATTCATGCTATAATTTTAAATGTGCTAAATTAGAAGGAAGTTAGCAGTTAATCCATACTTGAGTATTTTTTCCGCAACAGCATTAGCTCGCCAACGACCACCACAAGTGACAATTCACATGTTTGTGTTGTATTACATTGCAGTACTGCCTTCATTTCATTTGATACTGGGACATGTTACAGCAACGATGGGCAACTGGCGACCTGCACGTGCCCATACTCGGAGCGGCCCTCAATTAATTTCTGAAAATAAAAATGTTTGCATGTAATAAGCTGATTCAGATAGTTTTTTTTCATGTAAGTTTGAAATATTTTAAAGCATGTACAGCACTTTGAATTGCATTTTTATGCATGAAAAGTTCTATATAAATACAGTTTGATTGTTTGAATGAGCCATTGAAAGGTGTAATACAAGCGTTACCCACTGGATGGCCTCGTGAAAAAGAGCACGTCATGGCCGCCACAACTTTGAGCATAAAAATACGTAAACAGCGGCTGTGTCCAAATTTCTAACTGGGTCCTCCGAAGGTGGCATTTTCGGCCACATGGCGCCACTTCCGGCACAACTTGATCGGACGTGGTGTCCAAATCCATGTACAAATTTGCCACGTTTTATGCAGTCCACGGAGGCTACATGAGGGGAGCTTTCCGAAGGACTCGGCCTGCCAACTGTCTTTCTAGAATTAGGAAACCGCGTGTGGCTGAGTCGCGCCGGAAGTGATGTCATGCGGCCAACATTTTTCTTTTCCCAGCATTGACAGTTTGTTTTTGAAGTGCATGGGGATTGAGTAAATGTGTGTTCTATATACATAGACGCGGGCGCGCACACACACACACACACACACACACACACACACACACACACACACACACACACACGCACTTTGAAGTCCTGACGTCACCTTCAATTTGAGATACTGTTATTATTATTATCATAGATTTAGGATGTACTAACAAAAATCCAACCGACAAGAACGAAATGTAAGTAGAAGAGTGCCGATAGGTTCCAGTGTTCCAGTTGAGCGTCGTACCTTTCTCCATGACGCTCTGTCGCAGGGCCTTGGCCACCAGCACACGCACGTTGGCCACCGGGTCTGACGAGAGGCTGAGCAGGCTGGGCAGGAGGTGCTGGCTGAACTGATCCATGGGCATGCAGTCCTCCTCCACCACCGCCTGGAATCATGCAACCAAGTGACAAAAATCTAACGCATGAGGAGGTGCGGAAGGACTCAACACAGAGACGCCTTTGATGCCAAATCACTCACTTGGCAGATGAAGGCGAAGGCTTGTCGTCCCACCCACTTGGGACAATGGCAGAATCTGACAGTGAGCACGTTGATGAAGTTCACGGCCAAATCGTCGGCACCGCTCGAATACAATTTCTGGAGGATCTCCACCACCTGACCACACAAGGCAGCGGAATAGGATGATGTTTGATTTATAATACAAGGAAGTCTGGATCCACCCGGTGTATCCATCCATCAAACTGCTAGAGCAAAGAACCTTCACAGTTACGAGCCTAAGCTCGAATAAGTGACCCACCAGCTTGTAGGAAATCCACCTGACTTCCGAGACCTTGTCAGAGCAGAGTGTGAGTGCGATCTGCCGGAGGTAGTCGTACACGTCGTAGTGGCTATACAACTCGATGATCAGGATCAGCTGCCTAGAAGGGGAGCCGAGCCGCAGCAAGGAAGGAGGTTAATTCTCCACAAAGCATCACGGCGGGATTAGAAATGTCAGCCAGACGCACTCGGCCAGCTCGTATCGGAACCTCCAGTTGCGACTGTTGTCGGTCACCATGAACTCCTGGAGCTGGTACAGGTATTCTCTCCTCTTGTCCGCATTAAGCAACTGTAACCACAACATCAACACGTCTCTTCACATGGGGAAAAAACTTTGACAGGCTGTCAAGTGGGGACCGGGGCAACAGCTGGCACAATAGTTCTGAATATAACACAGCGGAAAACACAAAATAATAACAATGACAACGCGTGCATCGACAAATCTGGTGAGGTTTTTTTTCTGTTTAATAGATTAGATTAGATTACACGAGTGAATGAGTCTTAATTTGTTTCACTATTGACAATAGCTTGATGCCTGGACAAGCTGCCCATCGACCATTAATTTGGCTTACTAACTGGGCTGCCCATGTAGTTTTTCTTGCATTTTCTGGTAAAAGAAAATGAAGTTTATAATGGCAACATCAAACTGATCTGGTGATGTTTTTTTTTTTTTTAAACAGAATGATAATGTGATTATGCAATAGGAGTTAAGCAGGAAAACCCTCCTGTTTTTGTCAATCTCGGGGTCGGCCATTTTGCCACGAGCTGACATCACAGTTGCTCAGGGCTCAGGTAACGACCAATCATGGCTAAGCTTCAGAAAACAGGTTTGTCTGTTTGTTTGCTTCGTGGACATTGACCTGCGATAATATAAAATAAGGCAAGAGGAAAAAGTCGTTTCTATGAAGTCAGCTTTCCGAGAATTTTTAAAAAAAGGAGACAGAATCGTACCGTAATTTCCAGAAAACAAAGCCGCAAGAGCTAAATATATTTTTATTGGCCACGTCGTCGCTTTATTAGCCGCGGGCTCCCATGTTATAACAATATTTTGCTAAGAAAGAGGTCACACAGATAAACATTTCAAAACTTGTATTCGCCTTAAACACCAGTTAATACGTTAGCGTGGGACTATAAAGCAACTCGCTAACAAATGTCGCCATGGTCCTTTGTCGCATTGACAATGGGAAGAGCAGAGGGCTCCGGTCATACCTTGAGGAAGTCGTAGAGGTGCTTGAGGACACCGATGCGGACTTCATCCAGGTCCTTGAGGAAGCCGTTAAAGATGGGAACCAGATCCGCCGCCGTCAGCTGGTCGCCCAGGATGACCGCCAGTTCGTGGATGGAGAAAGCCAGCGTGCGGCGCACTTTCCACTGCGCGGGGCAGACGCACAAGTTACTTGGAAATCATCCAGTATAAAAGGCAGAGCGCTCGAACCAAAACATCTGGACTTTGCGGCAAGAAAATCCTACAAAAAAAACGATAAAACTGAAGTCCACAGTTACTGTATAATGGAATCATATTCTGGATATTGAAATGGATGAGTTTGCTTCACCAACTGGCTGTCCATTCCCCATTGAATTTGCTGTCAAATCAGGCAGTCGATTTATCTTGCTGCCTAGATGGGGTAGCCATTTAGCATTTATTTTGCCGTCTTAACAGACCGCCCATTTACCCGATGGTTAGCCGCCTATTTCACATTTAACTGGCTGCCCATTTGCCATTTAGTTCACTGCCGAGATGGGCTCCCATTAACCTTTTTAGTCTGCTACTGAAGCGCGCTGCCCATTTAGCATTTCACCTGCTGCCTAAACAGGTTGCCAAGATGACCATTTTAGGTTTCTTACCCGAGCGGATTATCCATTTTACTATTTAGTTGACTGCTTTTAGGAGCCCCGCCCGCATTTACCTTTTTCGGTTGCTGCCTACGAAGGCGGCCCATTTCTCTTCACGCTTGCACTCATCACCGGCCGACTATTTACCATTTTATTTGCGCCTACACGGACAGCCCATCTACCATCGATTTTGCAGCCAAGAGAGCCTGCTCACTTAGCATTTAGCTTGCTGCCTTTATGGTGACGCCCTTATCCGACTGAGTGGCGACTGTATGCAAATGTACTGAATGTTTATTTTTTTTTGTTGTTGTCAAGGTTCATTCAAGGTTGCAAATTTGTTTGTAATTTTTTTTTCTGTCAATGTGTTTAAATGTTGTCAATGAACAATCTTTTATAATTGTTGGAAGCTACTTTAGTTTTTTTTTCTTCATTGCTTCAGAGTGTCATGTCCTGAACGTTGTTTTTGGTCATGCTTGTGCAGGTTTCTTGGCTTTAGTGCAGCACATTTGAGTTGTCTTGCGTCTGAAATGTGCAACAGAAATGAAGCTGCCTAGTCTTGTCTTGTCTTCTTGCGAGGGCTAAAAGTGGTTTGACTCCTACCTGGACATCAGTGGCCAGCGTTTCGTAGGTGTCCTTGAGGCAGTGCCAGTTCTGTCGGCCCAGAGTGAGGGCCACGCCCGGCAGGCTGAAGGCACAGTGCTTGGCGATCTCCGTGTCCACCGTCTGAGCCCGCGCCGGGTCCGTCATGGAGAGGTACTGATCCAACAGCTGCTGGGGGATAACATTCTGCAGGCCAGCGAGACGAGTTAGCAAGTTTGCGGATCAGTTAGGGCAGTGATGACCAATCACCGTGAAAGGATAAGAGGCGGAAGCACAGACCTGGACTTTAGGCTTATCTTGACACACCAAATCATCTTTGCCCTCTTCCTCCACACTTTCAATTAGTTCAGAGACCTGAAGCACAACACCATGTTGTAAAACCAACAGGGATAACGCCAAATCTTTACATTTAGGAGTTCATCTTCAAGGACCTCATACCAGAACCGGGGAGTCAGGTGGAGACTCTTCCGCATCCTCCGGGGGTTCCGTCTGTGTCTCCACGTCTCCTTGCTCTTGGACCGGACACGTTTCAGTGACCGGGTGGCTTTCAGTCGCTTGCTCCTCCTCGGCAAGAATCTCGTCGGCCTCGGACTGAACCTCCACAGATTTGCTTTCAACAAGCGGGCTGTCTGCGTCTGCGTCTGCGTCAGCGTCGGCGGGTGAGTCGATCGGCTGGCTTTCTGAGGGACTGTCGTCGAGCTGAGCAGCCTTCAGAGCCGCAGACAATACCTGAACTTGAGCTAGGGGAGAACGGCAGCGCTCAGTCGGCATGGCGACACAAAGCTGCCACATTCTTCAGTGAAGCTGATTACATTATATCCGGAATATACAGGCCGCCACAACTCGGTTCATAGTGGGGCCGCCACTCAAATGCCGGACACTGATAATGTACCGTTGTTGCACATGCTGTGCGCTCACTCACCTTGGACATCCGGGTCGTCCATGTGCGGCTGCAAACAGTCTAAGACCATCTGGATCTGGTCGCTGGTTGGTTTACCAGGGTTGGCCTTGGAATCGGGAAGACTTTGGAAATCTTCTGCTTCTTTTGACTCCTCCTTCTTCTTCTTCTTCTCAATCATGTCTCCCATTTGACAGCTGAGCAATTCCAGTTCGCCGCTGATGTCTGGTAGAGGAGGCCTCCAAAAATGGAAGGAGTTAAAGTTCTCATCTGCCTGTGTGGTGTCTTTGGCGTTCCTGGCGTTGTTGCCGGCATGCGACAAGTTGTCGAGCGCCTCTCCGTGAGCGAAGCTGTGGCAATTGTCGTCGTAGTTCATCTCCTCGGCCGCCGGCACGTGCTCCGGCGACGGCGTGGCACGGCCATCTTGGTTGGGAGGCGTGTGAGCGATCGTTCGTTCCGTGCGGCGGCCGCTGATGTCGGCGCAATTGAGGGAGTTCAAGGAGCAGTCGCTAGGATGACAAACACACGGATGCTCAAAGCTTCCCAACATCAATCTGTCCGATGCAGGAAATGAGGTGGAAATGATCTCACTTGTCCGGTTCTCAAGCATAGGATGCATTCAAGGATCAGTTACCAACACATTTGTTTATCTCCATAATTTGCCAATTTTTGAAATGTTTTGACTATTTTTTAAACATTGACATAAGAGCACCACGGTGTCTTGTGTGGGGTTCACGTATGCTAACAATCGGGCCAAATTTGAGTATTTTCCCTCCTTTTCTTTCACAGTCAACAAAGGCTCAGCTATTGAATGTCTCTGAAAGATTATTGTGACCAATTATCCTCTGGTATTTGGTATGTTAAGTACCGGTATATATTTTTTCCTTGTCCTCTCTGCTTGCAAAACAGTCAGGCTTTAAAATCGCAATATGTTAAACCTGTTCAATATTTACAATCGCAAATCCTAACGTGTGTGTGGTCAACAGAGCTCGGCCAAGGCACGGACTCGGACTGAAACGTATTGAGAGCTAATCAGGAAAAGACCAGAAACCAAAAACTCGTGCCTCTGCTGGACACAAATTGAGTTGCAACACAACGGGTCTCACAAGTCATTCAACGCGATAAAAATGTTTGTGGGTTTGGAACCAAAATATAGTAACCAGATAAGTTAATATTAAACCTAGCTACTTTCTTTTTTTGTATTTTCCAACAGCCTGACTGCCCTGTCGTACAGTGCTGCCTCTCACAGGTCAGTTGTGGTACTACGTTGCTCATCTCAAGTACGCCCATACAAGAGCAGTGAGGACATACATGGTGAGTGGGTTCTCGTCATGCGAGAGGTTCAGTGATTAAAAATTGTAATGAGTGTTCCCTTCTTTACCTGTCTGACGTGCACCTGGTAACATCGAATAGCCCGCCGTCCTCTCTGAAGTGGAGGCCTGCGCTTGTTGGATTGGCGAAGGTGGAGATGAAACGGCCCAGAGACTGAAAGGCAGCCTGCCGCACCTAAAGAAAATAGTGCAAGAACGTTTTGTTCGCTATTTTGCTTGAGTGCACATTTTTATGACCTAAAATGGGTGAAATTGTTGTAATTAAATACAGTTTATCTATTTGAAGAGTTGCTTTTCTTACATATACACATAGAGGAGGAGTGTTTTTTTTTCTCGATTTGCTCAATGTGTAAAGTGCCTTAAAATAACTTACTGTGGATTGGCGCTATATCATTAAAATCGTCTTGACAAGCGAACTTCAAGCACTGGTGGCAACAGTGGTGTACGTTTGATGTGTGCTCGTCTTACCCAGCGGGATTGGTCGCTGATGAGGCCGATGAAGAGCGGGGACAACTTTGCACGTCGCACCTCAGGTGACGTCGAATTGGACACCATCATGAAGCACTCGGCGCAGGCTTTCCTGATGCCCCACAGGCTGTCTGAGCACAGGTCGAAGAACTTGGGAATCTATGTTAAAAGCAGTAAAGAGAATTGTTTTTAAGGGGGCTTGTATACGAATCATTTGGTCTCTGCCAGCAATCAAGTGCGAAACTAAACCAGCAAGGTAAATCTCTTATGTGCCCGTTTCTGAAAATAGTCTGAGGCTGAGCAATTCTGCGCAACTATTACACAAGTCTTTCCATGACTTGACCAGGCTGGGTGAAGATCCAGAGTAACTTTCAACAGCAACAGCACAATTTGGTTTGGTAAACAGTTGTGTTGGAGCTGCTGCCTCCGTGGGTGAAAATTATTTTCTATATGGGCACTTTCTTTTAAAACCCTATGCTCTGCTCTTGCACGGTTCGTCATATTAAACAAAGCCGGTCTTGTCAGTGGGTATTTCGACAAAACATGCCAGAGACATGTGATTAAACGACCTTGCAATTGATTTGATTTTTAATTTTTTTTAAGTCCATTGTATGACTCCTTTTGAAAAGGCCACTGTCTGCAATGGCCTAAGATAAACGCACAAAATCGGAAGAGTGACATTGGGGGGGGGGGGGGGGGGATTGTTTTAAAAGTCCTTACCAGTAGTTTTTCTGTGGCCTCCTGACCCACAATTGAACAGAACTCTCCAAAATTGGCTGCGCAGACCTAGAATATTAGGGGTGGAAAAAAAAAAACAATAACATTTGCATTTGTATCCTTTCAAAATTGGCACCTGTCATTGGGGGATAAACATTCCACAGGGATTTGTGCCTCCATCTGATGCGCAAAACTGAAATAAGTCTGACTTGCATATTGATGACAACAATTCCTCCTAAATGGCCACACACCATAACTGCATATATATAGAATCCCAAAGTAAAATAGAAAAAGCAAAATGCATTACCTTGCACTTGAAAGAGTCTGGCGTCGCTGCACAAGTCGCAGAATCGTGGCAGTAAGAGATGCTCCACCGTGTCTTTGCTCAGCATGGTCACCACTTTACACATGATCTGAACACAGACGCAAAGGCGCAACACGGCTCAAGATGTGCTGAGGCTTTCCCAGTAGAAAATGTTTTTGAGGGGAATGGATGAGGCAAGAGCACGTCCACGAAAAACATGACCCACAGAAAATGCCAGAGGTGCCTCAGAAGCCGTATGAAAACAAGGCCTGCTTTTGTGTGTGCGTAGGCTAAATGAACAGTTAAAAGCTCGTCTTACATACAGTGGCAAGAAAAGGCACTCAAAGTGCAGACGCTTTAACAGCCCGTTAATGTAGCAGCGAACCTGAGCTTGCGACAGCCAATTGCATCCACGCATTTGCTGATTCCCACGTCACTTAACAGGTCAGGCCCCATCCTTGTAAGCCACACACACTCAAAGTCACAGATATTAGTGTGGAACGTGATGATGGCGACCCTATGTGGATAACAATTCTACCTGCACAATTTGTTTTTAAAATCGACCGTATTTTCCACACTAAAAGGTGCGCTGGATTATAAGGCGCACCTTCAACGAATGGTCTATTTTGTTATTGTTTTCATATATTGGACGCACCGCATTATAAGACACAATCTACAATGCATCCACTAGATGGAGCTACAATCAAGGAAATGCCAACAGAACACTACCTTACACCCTGATTTATATAGCGACGATCAAATGTCAGGAAAACACATTTAATAAAGCAGCGACACAGTTCACTTAACCAACAGCAAGTTATAAAATTGACTCGTAAACGTTGAACTCTCTTGCCACCGCTCTATTTCCGTGTTCAACTGCGAAACCGATCGCCTTAAATTTGAACTCTGCGTTGTAAGCATGTCTCGAGCAAGGAGCCATTTTGAGGTTGACATATTACCGTAGTATGATGATACTAATGCAGCGTGTTATACCGGAGACAAATTCCTTGTGTGTTCTACATACTTGGCCAATAAAGATGATTCTGATTCTGAAAGACCATACACAAGGCGCATCGGATTGTAAAGCGCGCCGTGAGCTTTTAAGAAAATGGAAGGCTTTAAGGTACGCCTTTTAGTGCGGAAAATACGGTCTTCTAAAAATAATTGCTGGCAGCAGTCCTCGATCTGACCTTCAATTAAGTTGTAAGCAATAGACAAACACAATTTTCTTCAACTATTACCATGTAAACAAGAATATTTAAAAAGGTTTTACTGAGCACAATATGCTCGCTGGCTTAAAAAAATAAATAAAAACAAGGCGGGCCAGTTTTAACGAGATGCTCCAATCACCACCACATTGATTGGACTGACTCCTGATTCCAATCACTCTTGGAGAAGTTGGAGAAATGTGATCCGCGAGCATCCTCAATCAGACTATGGTCGACCTTGTAGTGATATACTGTGAGTTCTGAAACATTTGCATTTGCCTCTGTGGGACACGATTGTGTTCAAATTACTCACAGCAACCGCCTCAATCTTGTAATCGTCGTCGCTGCTGGGTTCTGTGAGGTCCAGCAGAACCGGACAAACTTTGGACTCCATGTCGGCCTTTGAGATGAGGCCCTGCTCCAGCAGCACCAGTAGTGCCGTCTGGCTGGTCTTTCGAACCTGGAAGACACAGTACGCAACAATAGCGTTTGAACGGTTTCTTAAGACGCCAGGGGAAACAGTCGTTTGGAATCCTACCTGGTTGTTGGGATCGGTGAGATATCGGACTACGATGGGTACTAAGTATCTGGAGAAAGCGGCGGGGAAGATGGGCCGACTTTCGTGTAAGAACATGGCGATGTTTGGGACCTGCTCCATCAGCTCGGCTCGCACGGTCGGCTCTGACAAGACACGCGCGTGCTTTACTGAACACGTATGAGGCTTGCACTTGAAGCTCCAAACGGCATTTCTAGTGATATACTGAAACCAGCTAGTATATACGAGGGAAAAGGTATCTACCTCCATCTTCTGACATTCTGGCAACTGTCTCCATGACGCTGATGAAGTCATTTTCGTTATCGCTGAACTCACGGAGCACATCGAGCAGCCCGCGGGCCACGATCTGTCTAAAATGCAAGAGGAGCGTCGGGTGAGTAAACTCGCCGACAACTTGTGAGAGCAGGCAGCGTTCACGCGGTGAAGTCCATTGCGCATACGGGCACGCACACTCATTGCGAAATCAAATAGTCAAGCATTGAGAAGCTGGTTGCGAACAGCGAAAGGTTTATGCAAAGAACAGAAGTTGTTCCTGTGCGCTTTGTTTTCTCTAACCTGCAGGACGTGAATAAGTAAATAACAAATGGTGGCTATTGTTGTACCTGTGAACCCACATTCAGACTGGAACTAACCTCGAAGTCTTCTGTCAATACTCTGCTTATTGTGTGAAGCTTGTACAAGTATGTGATGAGCGCTCACACTGGAATGCAGAAATTCACTTCGGCGTCACAAGCAGAGAAGACTTGGACGCCGTGTTACAAAACTCCGGATGAGCACTTGAGGAAACGTCACTGAGCGATCATTGAGGAAAATTAGCCTATTTGTGAATCATTCACGAGCTGAGTTGTATTTATTTTGAATGAATGATTGCGGACCATTATTGAGGGAGCAATAGTTGCTGCCAATTTGTGAGAACCATTAAGTCTCTCCCATTCGCACCATCAACCCAAGATAAACATCTCAATTAAATTCCACATCTTCCACAACTTTTCTCTTAGTGTCCAGCAAAGACAACATGCGCCATGTCACAATCCACAAACAAGTCTAACAACCATGATGCAGAAGAGCGAGCTGACAAGTTCACATGAAGGCTCTGACTTTTTATCATATTTCCTGCCAGATGTGGCACCACTTTGCAATCAGCACACTGACGATGATGCCATTTCCTACAGCAGGGGTGTCAAAACTCAAAGCGCGCTTTGGGTAGCGAGCCAAACACGCACGACATTTTTGGACCAAAACTGAATCCTCTTGAACGTTACGCGATTTAAAACCAGACAGGATAGTATAATATACTAGATTACATAATATACTATAAACCCAAAAATAAATCAAAATCAATTTACAATAACTTCAAATAGTTTGTTCCACAAAAGGCTCCTTATATGGGCAAGACGACTAAATTGCAATTGAATCCGCCAGGTGGTCACGAAACAAAACACCTTGCTCAAAACAAGAGATGACAAAAGAACATGTCCAGTATCAACACATGGATCTGAACAACTATTTAAAAAATGCCACTAGGCATGCTGAGAAGTCCATTGCAACTCCCTGCGGTGCTCTAATTTTCATCTTAGCCAACAGCTGCTCACACCGATGCTGCCAAAGATACATGTGTTAGAGCGGCATGTAGACAGCGGTCCGGAATGATTGCAGGCCGGCGATCGCATTATGGGTTTTGTAGTTCGTGTTCCATTAGCAGTTCTGGAATTGGAGGAGGCGGCGGCATTTACCGGCATGCTTTTCTGTGGTCACAATTGGCGCATTTAACTGCTTTTTATTGTGTTATTTTGCACACGCAGAGTGCAATCGTTAAAAAATGTGGCATTTCATTTGCGTACAGTTTCGTTCGTGCTTGGAGGTGCCACCCATCAAGGGAGGAATTACAGAGTTACGTCTCATTTTCGTGATTCACTAATCCTACATTGACAGATTTTCGTTTGTAAACCTTTTGGGGTGATACTGATTTTTCATGGATTTTTACTATTGGTGGCAGGGTTTGGCCCTGATGCCCCACAAATAGTGGAGGAGCAGTATATACAACTAACTAAACTGGCAAAAAAACAAATAAACAAACACAAAAAAACATTTGCAGTTTGTCAAAGAGAGGCAAAGCACTGAATCAAAGCCAAAAAATGTCAGCAGAGCTGCAACAAGTTTTTTGAGCTGTCGTCAGATGTTGTACACAATGGCGGGATTATCTGCTAAAGGAAATGTTTTTTTTGTTTGTTCTCGTCTCTAAACTCCTTACCTGTCAAAGACATTTTCACTGAAGGCGTACTTCTCCAGCCTCCCAAGTGGAGTCAGGTTGTCATGGCCTACGTCGAGGAAGGCCGTGATGCGGACGCTATCACACTCTGAACCGTAGTCATCAAATCCAACTGCAAGATAGACAGGAGTCGCTCCTTTAGCGCCAATGAGCACGAGAGTCCATTTTACAGTCCAACTGGATTTCATTTTGTTTCACAAAGCCGCGGGGATGGCCTACAACAGTCTGGGGAGCTGCTTGTCACAAGCCTTGAAAAACAATGAAATTGTTCACTAATACCAGAAGAACAAAGCGAGACAATCACAAGAATGGATGGATGGACAGCCAGTCTACATATTTGTTAAAAAAATAAAAAATAAAAAAAAGAGGCCCCTAAGAAATGTGACCAATACTTTGAGAATGAAGTCACAAAAAAAAAAAAAAAAAAAAAAAAAAAAATGAACGAACCCCACCCCTGCCCGTAGACAGCTGGGATAGGCTCCAGCACGCCTGGGACCCTTGTAAGGCTAAGCGGTTCAGATGGATGGAAGTCAAAAAATTCATTTTTATATACCATATACGTCCATCCATCCATCCATCCATCCATCCATCCATCTTCTACCGCTTATCCGGGGCCGGGTCGCGGGGGCAGCAGTTTAAGCAGGGAAGCCCAGACTTCCCTCTCCCTAGCTACTTCTAGCTCTCCCCGGGGGATCCCGAGGCGTTCCCAGGCCAGCTGGGTGACATAGTCTCTCCAACGTGTCCTGGGTTGTCCTCGGGGTCTCCTCCCAGTGGGACATGCCCGGAACACCTCACTAGGGAGGCGCTCAGGAGGCATCCGAATCAGATGCCCAAGCCACCTCATCTGGCTCCTCTCGATGTGGAGGAGAAGCGGCTCTACTCTGAGCCCCTCCCGGATGACCGAGCTTCTCACCTTATCTCTAAGGGAGAGCCCGGACACCCTCGCGGAGAAAACTCATTTCGGCCGCTTGTATCCGGGATCTCGTTCTTTGAGTCACGACCCATAGCTCGTGACCATAGATGAGGGTTGGGACGTAGATCGACCGGTAAATTGAGAGCTTCGCCCTTTGGCTCAGCCCCTTCTTTACCACGACAGACCGATACAACGTCCATATACGTATTTAAAAAAATATATTTTTAAAAGTTTTCATATAGAAGATAAAATTTAACTTTTATAAGAAATATATTGGAAAATAAGCGCCAAATAGAGTCACGCTGTCTTAACAGGAGAACCCCAACTCAAGGAAATTGTACAATACAGTATGAAGGGCCCTAACAAACATTGACGAGACTTAATTTAATTAGAACAATCAAGTCAAAATACGACAGAATAAAATTGAAATTATGAGAATAAAATGGGGATTTTATGAGGGAAAAAAAGCTTAGAATTTACACAAATAATGTCGCAATGTATTTCAAGAATAACCACCACCGGATATTTTACAGAACAAAAGTCAAAGCAGTGTGGGAATAAAAAGTCATAGTTTGCCAAGGAATAGTCATTGTATGTGAAGAGAATGAATCCAACAACTTTGTTCTTCTAATATGACAACTTTTTTTTTCTGATGTCAAGTACTCACAATCGTCCAGATCGTCATGGCCATCTTCGAAGTATAAAGATAGACCTGCAAAGATAAAACATTTGAAGAGGGAAATCATCACACAAAAGTGAGAGAAGGCCAGGGCGAATCAACGTACAAAAGCATCACTTTGTGAATGCAAATTAAATTCTCGGGGTACGAGGCAGTAAACAATTCTGAAACCAAAATGGTATTTCCCAAATGTCCAAATTCGAACCGGAAGGTTTTGGAATTGTTCATATGGTGTTTAATTGAAAACTGCAGCGTCTACATGACACTAGAGATGCAAGATGTCCAGTCGATAAGCACATCCACAAAGCCTGACAGACAGAAAGTCAGTGTTGGCAGCTGGGCGGAGCCTGTTTTTTTTCTTTTTTTCAAAACACAAACTTAGGTAACAGGTGGAAATCAGAGCAACAGACAAGCGGGAATAAGTGATTTTTATAAATTAAAACAAAATCTCTCACTCTATCTCTCGTTATAGAGTTATGGAATACAGTCATAAATATAAAACACAGAAAAGAACATTTCACATTTACAATTGATACACTTGGAAGCTGATACACTTCGGATCAAACTGGGGAGAAAATGAAATGACTTTTTCATTTGCTCCAGCCCAAAAGAGAGACAAATAAATTACCCGGAGGAAATGAAGCAGTACGAATAATACTTTTACCATATTCTTCATTTATGAGAGGGGAAATGGTGAACTTTAACCCTCCTGTTACAGTCGTTTCTCTGCAACAGCAATGGGATTCCTGGGTCTATCTGACTCGTGTCATTGTTTATTATCCAAAAGTGTCCAAATGAAAACGTAATAAAATGAATTTGGTTTGGATCTCAATATAAACTCCATCACTAACCATTTTAATCCAGTGCTTTACATAAATATAACACTTCTGTTGAGGTTACCACAGCAGAAGTCTTGTATACGAGTGTGTGAGATACATGACTCGGAATGTTCGTCACACTCCGAGATGGCCTCCGATTCTGCCTAATTAACCGGTTTAAAATAACACTGTCAGCCAGTCTGTGATCATGACACATGGCGGCGCAGCCTGCTGAAATATTCATTTGGTGTGAAAGCTATCAAACTCGCATACTCACAATACAATCGCAATGGATTTGACGAGTATGAATGAGCTTTTGAAAGATCGATTCGATGGAAAAGAAGTGTTGTATGGGATCGCGAGTTGTGCGCAGGGTGCCTCTAAAAGTATGTGAAGAATCACATAAATAAATAGCCAAACTATGTATGTTACTGTGACTTCATTTATTTAATGCAATACACTATGTTTGTTCCGTTCAGTTGTATTTGACTTTTAAGTACTATAGCAGTCACATTTAATCTTTTCAAGTGTTTATTCAGGCACGATTTTTATTTAACTTGGGTGGGATACATTTTAATTTGATCTTTTTCAGGACCAGTGTCTATTTTTGCCATATTAGACATGTTCAAACTGCACACACAATTACATAGGCTTTCAACAACATTGAGTCAACTTTTTAGGAATAAATTTCCTGCCTAATGTTTAGTGCATTTTAAATACGGTCTTGATGAAACGAAAAGAGGGAGATAGAGAGAGATATCCATTGCATACCGGTGAGGGAGATTAAGTTGTCACACTAGCAATACTCACACAAATACATCCATATTTAAAATACAAACAACCGAATACAGCTTTAAAATTGAATTAAAAGAAATGACTAAGCGAAAAAAAAACAAAAAAAAACGATTTGTTCATTAATTGCGTGATTTGACACACGCGTGACTTCTGATGGAAGAGACCAGAAGGTGTCAAGAAACGTGTTTACAGCTGGTCATCGCAGGGAATGTGCTTCGAATTAAAAAAAAAAAACAACTCGTACAAGATTCGGTATTGAAACGCGGGTAAACACCGCATTAGGGGTCTTGACACTCGGTGTGTTTTGTTTGTTAAACTCACAGAAAATACCGGTAAAATAAGTAAGGACATAAAGTATTTCGCCTTGGTATGGGGCACATTAGTGTATTTTGGTCATCTTATTGGCTGAAAATGACTTTAGCATTCAAGCTAACGTTAGCTAGGTCAACACGCTAGCCTCTGCTATGGCAACAAATGGCTGTTAAATGCATTAGAGACAGGCGAATGTATTAGCTAGTGTTATTTTACATGAATATCGGTACGTACGAATTAGTTGTGGTGATGCATGCCTCCATAAAGTGAGTCATTTCGACATCCTCGGTCATCTTTTGTTAGCCGATTGGCTACAATTGTTGCTAAGTTTGCTAACAGTATTCGATCCAGCCTTTTCACTCAGCACTTTTTTTTCTTCCCGGAAGCCCACCGCAAGCAATCGGAATTCAGCCATTTTTAGTCACCAAATCGTAGCGTTAGAAAGCAAATACACACAAAGCATCGATATCCACAGTAGTCCATTACCTGCCATGTTGAGGCTCGGCTCGGCTCTGCGGGCTGCCGTCCCGTGTGGGCTGTCACCAGGCGCTCAGCTGTCACTCAAAAAAAAATACAAAAAAGAGAAAAGCACTTCCTGAATGTACTTCCTGGGGTCGATCGATGTTGGTCGTTTGAACACAGATTGTGATAATCAGCTTGGGTGCAAAGTCGACATAACTCGGAGCCGAACGCGGAGGGGAGGGTTGGGGGCTTTTGTGTTCGCGGCGATCTCAGCCCGACTAAAGACGCACGAAAAAATAGCAGGCGGAGTCACGTGACCGCGCTCCCTAGTTCCAAGATGGAGACTGTAGTGTGATGTGCCACTTTCGCTTTTTAGCTTACCTGCTTTTCACAAATATTATCGCACCATGGCGAACAAGGACCTTTAACTAACTCAGTTACTTCTTTACTTGTGACCACCCCCACCCCCGACGAAGTGGACAGGTGTCGCCCTTGAAAAATATTGAAGAGAAGTTCGCTCAAGGAGGAGAGGTGGGGGGGAAAACAAAAGTGCCAATGAAGATCAAGTCAATGTAAAACAGGAAGCTGCCATGGCGTTAAGAGAGTTAAAGGTTTGTCTTCTGGGGGTAAGTGAGCAGCTATTTTTTTAATCAACGCTTTACTATTTCCATTTGTTGTTGTACATGTATCATTAAATGGACTTCATCGGGTTATGCAAATCTTAGTAGCGCGATGCAATTGCGATCTAATTGGAGAGATGTGTTATAAATGTAAGTATTTGAATTAAAGTTACAGGAGATAGCGAATTAGCTCTTATGCTATTTGTAGATTCTTACCTCCCCGTTAAACTTTACTACAGTACAAGAATCTTCCAAATTGAGCTCATCTTAGCTCAGCATCTGTTTGCATTTTTGAACAGTAAGCAAGTAGAGATGGGTAGGTACTTGTTACACATAAAAAGTAAGATCCTAAAAATATAAAATCAAGTCAAAAATTAACGAAGTAACTTAATTTTTAGTATAAGTTGATATCAAGTCCTGATCCGTAATTATGTAGGCTAATCAAGTAGAGCACATATACCAGTATCTGAAAACAATTCTAAAATACAGTAACAAAGTATTTACAGTTTTTGGTTGCTGTCCACCACTGTAAATAAAGTGTATTTCTACGTCGCACAGAGAGGACTCACAAGGTGCTTGATATGGACTAAGTGTACATGCAACCCTTTCAAAACCAGAATATTAGTAATATTCCGGTTGCACAAGGTCATCTGGGTAACCACAAAAACTCTAAGAAGCTCATATTTGGGTTTTTAAATATCCGCAGACCCCTGGGTTCTTCCTTGAAGATCTCAATTGAAAGGAACTTTAGTTTGTGTTTGGCGCATGCTCTGTCTACAAGGAATCTCGGTCTTTTGAGTACAGGAATTACTTGTATCACGACATTTGGCACACAACCCACCGGAAATACACAAGTGGAGGTGTGGTACTTTATTACTGTAGTGAAGGATATGAATAGAATGTCTTTTATGGTAGAAAATAAAAAGTGGAAATCATGACGTTGTGCCTGCATCATGGTTTAGATGGTGGCGTATTTCAATTGATCACAATTAGTGTGTGCAGTATTCAGGAGTATCTTTGTTTGCTCACACACGTCAACGGGTCATTGTGAACGTTTCAGAACGCAGATTTTTTTTTACTTTAACCCAAATATTGATGGCATAAAATGTAGGTGCGTATGGATAAAATCACAAGCATTCTACAGTTAATCTGAGTAAAATACAAACCATAACAGTCAAATGTGTCTTTAAATGCTTTTTAAAAAGCGAAAAAGGCAGCTCTTTGCTCAAATGGAAGTGCATTCCACATTTTGGGAGCAATCAACTGCAAGGCTTTATTACCGTTTTTTTAATCTTGTGCGAAATACATTATGTAAAGGAGGTCAGCAGACCGCAGTGACCTAACAGAATGCTCTCTCTCTCTCTCTCTCTCTCTCTCTCTCTCTCTCTCTCTCTCTCTCTCTCTCTCTCTCTCTCTCTCTCTCTCTCTCTCTCTCTCTCTCTCTCTCTGTGTATGTATGTGAGTATATACAATATTGTGGGTTTTTTTTGTTTTTGTTATTTTGCATCACATTCTACTTTTTGTATTTGGTTTCTCTGTAGGACACTGGTGTTGGCAAGTCAAGTATCGTCTGGAGATTTGTGGAGGACAGCTTTGATCCAAACATCAACCCAACTATTGGGTAAGTTGCACGGTAGTACATAGTGCAGTACATGTGTGTAACGTACTTCTCATGAATTATATTTATGATCGTGATTGATACTTATTTTACCTTTCGTCAATGATTGGCTTTGCACCTTGTCATGAAGAATCCGTTTTGAATTATCCAACAGTTTCTTTCCTGATAAAAGTACTACTGTAATCATAAAAAAAAAAGCATCGTCCTACATATGTTTTCTTCTCTGTGTTTTGTCACGTATCACCAGGGCATCTTTTATGACCAAGACGGTGCAATACCAAAACGAGCTGCACAAGTTCCTCATTTGGGACACGGCAGGACAGGAGCGGGTTAGTCTCTTTCACTTGCAGCCTTGTTTGTTTTATTTAAATAAACTAGTCCATATTCTCCACTTCAGCCGTGTATACACGTGCAGTGAGCATTCGGTCTAAACGCACCCCTGTTTAAATGTTTTCAAGATATAAAAAAAGAAAGACTAAGAAAAATCATTTCAAAACATGTCCCACTATTTGACCACTAACCACTACAACTCAATTGGAAAAAAATACATCTTCTCGAGGGGAAAAAAAATAAACAACTGAAAAAAAATTCCTTTGCACAAGTGTGTCGTCAACCAATCACATTCGAACTCGTGTCACCCGGAAGGACAGCACACACCTGCCACAATTTAAAGTGCTTCTGATCACCCCCCAAATAAAGGTAGCAGGCTTTTCCTCACTTGTTTTTTTTCTCGAGCAGAAGAGGTGTTTGGAACTGTTCCTACAATTCCTTCCACCTTGCCTAAGGCCTCAGTTCCAGGTGAAGAAAAAAACATGACAAAGAGTTTGCAATTGCAATGTATTTCTGAGATTTCTTCTTATTATTCTTTGTAGTAATCGAGTCGCGATTTCAGGTGGAGATGTGGCTATGTCTGCTGTGTTGGCCATTTTGAGCACGACACTATGAAATCAGTAAACACATGCCCCCGTGTCCCCCCCATCCTTTGAGGAGTTTGCACGTTCTCAAAGGATGCGTGGGTTTTCTCCGGATACTCCGGTTTCCTCTCACATTCCCCAAAAATGTATGGCAGGCTGATTGGACACTCTAAATTGTCCCTTGGTGTGAGTGTGAGCGCGGATGGTGGTTTGTCTCTGTGTGTGCCCTGCGATTGGCTGGCAACCAGTTCAGGGTGTCCCCCACCTACTGCCCGAAGACAACTGGGATGGATGGATGGTTTGAAGGGCAGTGGCTTGGGAAAGTGCACCTCTGCGTTATTTCCAGGCGGGGGCAACATTTCCTTTTCCGAGAGCCAAACATACAAATTGTTTCTCTTGAATGACTCTACCAGAAATATGTGACAAATGTGATGCGATTTGCATTCCTCGCAATACACAGGAGGCACAGAACTAATTAAAAACATATTCTATTCGTGTATTAATTGTCTTGTCAAAGATAACCAAGAAGAAGGTGCCTCGTTCCTGTTTGATTCCTGTTTTGTTTGCACTGGAGAATACTTGCCATTTCTGCACACGCCTTTCTCTTTCTTGCCCTGCTTTGGTCCCACTGTCGTACTGTCCTGACAGGTGCGATAAGAAGCACCTCGTCTTTTATCCCGCTCCTCCTCTTCCTGGGGGCATTTGTCACCTTTGCAGTCTTCAGCTGCGGTTAAGATAAGAGAGGAGGATGAAACCCAAGCTCTGTGTTTTACCGTCGCGTGTCAAAATCACTGTCGCTTGCTTGTCCTTCTCTTTGATTAATGCCCACTTTATCGTTCAACATCCGTTTACTTTTTATAGCAGCAAAGATCCGTTTCCTGAAGTTGGTTAGTTGTTTGATTTTCACTGTGTTCCTTCTTGTGTGGTCTCTGACACTTTCCGAAGTGGCTCTGCTTCCTTTTCTGGACGAGCTCCTTTGGAGCTCATGCTTGTCAAGCTACTGTATATGGATATTTATGTGTATTTATGATACTTTGTGGACTCAGTTAACAATGTAATTGTAAATCAGTTGTCTTGAGAAAAGGGCTGCCAGTGATAGATATGCCATTACAGTATTAATTTTTCAAGTAATGCAATAGGTTTTGGATTAATTACACTTTTGCTTTCAAACTGAGCAGCCAGATCCATTCCTACGCAAGCCACTACACAGAGTGAAATAGTTACTGATTTCGACGACAATAGCTTGCAACAAAAAATAAATTCACCATATGCATAAAATGAGAAAAACAGTAATCAGGGTTGTTTTTTTTAAATACAGTGGTGCCTTTAATTCATTCTGCGTCCCCGCTGTTAATTCAAAGCACTCTCAAATCTTCTTTCACCTTTGAAATGAATGGAAACGCCATTAATTGTTCACACCGGGCAAAAAAACAAAAAAAAAAGTTGCAGATTGGCTTTTAATAACAACTACACTATGATATTGTACTTCCAAAAAAACATTCCATCATAACATAATTCTATGGAATGTCGAGAAATGTAACAGTTTTGGCAGTAAACCACAGTACTATTGGTCATTCTTTGCAGAGGATAAATAATCTTGAGTATTTTTACATTATCTTTTGACATATCTTTCTCCAACTTTAGTCGTGTTCAAATATCCATTGCTTAAAGAGTTACAACACTAAAACACAGTTGCTATTCTTCCTGCCTTTCCAGAGAGAATTTGGTTTGGATTGAGCTGAAGGTTGTGATGAATTAAGGATCAAACGCACGTGCTTTTCCACTCAAGTCATAATTGTGGCAGCTCTCCTGACATCCTGCTCGTCTTTCTCTTGATAACTTCCATGTTTAGCTTTTTTTGTTTGTTTGTTTGTTTGTTTGTTTGTTTAATTCAAACCGCTCACTGTAGCAATGTGCTGTTGTGGCATTTCTGTCCAATTCTCTTTGGTTTGTTGCAATTGTTTTATTGAATCCAACAAAACACACTCTAGTGTTCAGTCTGCAAGGGATTAGCTTCAACCCATACAACGTACGGGTAGGAGAAAAATGAATGCCAGTACAGCTAAATACTAGTGATTTTAAGTTGTCCCCATATTTATAAAACTATATATTTTTTCTCCACGTATTGCCTTTTCATGTATTTTCGTATTGTTGTCCTCCCATAGTTTCGAGCTCTGGCACCAATGTACTACAGAGGCTCCGCAGCGGCCATCATTGTTTATGACATCACTAAAGAGGTATTGTTTCTATTCCCAGTTACCAATTCCTGTGCAGAGAGTCTGGAAATAACACCTGCATTTATTGACTAAATTCTACAGTAGATGTGTAACTGTTTGTTCTGAACCATGTGAAGATCTACGTACTTGGCAGTAGCACGTCCTTCCCACAGTTTGTATTTCTGTGGAGGGAAAGGTTGAGGCATTTTGGAACGTGGATCCGAAAGTCTCTCATTTCATCTGTCTGGAAAATATGAAGTTACAGCTAGCAGCTAATTATCCTAGCTTAGCCAAAACAACTGGAAACAGGAGGGAAACTGCCGGCTTAGCTTTCGCCAGCGATGGCAGATTTCACCGTGCTGGCGACGATGCAACATTTGTATGTGTTAAAAAAACAAAACAAAAAAAAAAACGTTTACAGACGTAATGGCGGTCTTTTGATTATTTTCTTTTTAACACTGGGAGCAGTGCTCGGGTACCGCTAGTAGAAGCTTGTCAATGCGCAGTACATATTATTTGCTTGTGCCACCAGGAGTCCTTCCAAACTTTGAAAAACTGGGTGAAGGAGCTGCGTCAGCATGGCCCTCCCAATATCGTGGTGGCGGTTGCTGGCAACAAATGTGATCTGTCAGACGCCAGGTGAGCCTCTGAGAAATGGGAAAAATCTAGTCTAACCCCCAAACGCTGGCCTGTTTCTATTTTTTTTAATATTATATTTATATTACATTTATATTTTTATATTTGTGAAATAGTGAACCCCCACCTATTTGTGGGTTACTTTTCACAAAGTCACCATTCTTTTCCTGCTGTCTCTAAAGACATTAAAGTCCTGACCAATAGGAAAGTAGTAACTGCGTCAAGGAAGTTCTGTATTGTTAAAGTGATACATCTTGACCGCTTAAGTTCTGTCTTGGAAGAGCGAAATTTCGTCTAAATGCAAAGGAGAGTCTGCCACATGTTCATGTGCACATGCATACATCTGGTGCAGTTTTTTTCTAAATCAAATCGTCTGGAGGGCATTCATGAATATTTCAGTAATTAGTTCCCGTTTTTAAACAGAGAAGTCTAAACAGAAATGTTAGCTGAAAGTAGTGACGAAAGGGCCCTCGCACCTACCTTTTGATGGCAAATCCTCAAAAGGATAATCAAACTTTGACACAATGCTCTGCCTACACGATATGCTAAAAAAGATTTGAAATCTATCGTCTATCAAGTAATTTACCCCAATGGCGCCTTTTAGCTAAAATAACCAACAGCCTGATCAATTTCAGGCATCGGTTATTGTGATTTTTTGTGTGCATTTTTTGATTGACATGCACACCCAATTAATTGTTGATTATTGATACCCGTGTCTGCGGATCATTTTTTTCTAACTTTAGAAGGGGACGCTACTGAGTGAATTTTGCGAGATCTTGTTCGAGAATCCCTCTGATGTACTTTTTCATTAGGATACAAACGGTTACCAAAATTGGTGAATTTTCAGGGAACTTGAGAAGAAAGTCAGAAGAATAATAAACAGCAATTCCAGGCGAGCCCTTTGCTACCTATTAATATTTTAAGAATGATGAAACACTCGAGAACAAAAATGTTGTTCCAACAACATCATTTCCCGAGTTTTAGAAGACTCTACTGTAGTTCTTGCATCATGTTTTCCTCGAGGAGGGAGCTCATCTATGTATCTTAAACTGCAGAGTTACAACGGAATCTGTCTTGGTCATGGTTGAAATTGGAGAGTGCGTGCGTGCGTGCGTGCGTGCGTGCGTGCGTGCGTGCGTGCGTGCGTGCGTGCGTGCGTGCGTGCGTGCGTGTGCATACATAACCATTTTGGCACGTACCGGTTGCAGGGAAGTCTTGGAGAAGGACGCCAAGGACTACGCTGATTCCATCCATGCCATATTTGTCGAGACCAGTGCCAAGAACGCCATTAACATCAATGAGGTGTTTATAGAGATCAGTGAGTATTCCTTGAGACTTGCAGAGAACAAAAAGACCATTAATGAAGCACGTTACCGATAATCCAGTTCTCAGGAATCCGATAATCCCAATTGTGAGTCAGGGCCCAATGTCAGGGCAATTATTGTTATGATGTCCATTTGTCGACTGTTGACTTACACAACAAAAATTAAGGGACAAAAAGAAAAAAGAAGTCCTTATCTCATTCAATCCCAGCCATTTTCACTGGAGCAACCCCCTCAATCCCAGCGTTTTACTGGATTTTGACTGATCTTGCAAGGCCCACAGAATATTTGGCTCTAATGTTATATAAACATGGAGCCTACCAAATGTGGACTCTCTTCTTTCAGCAGAAAAAATCATTTGTTTCTATCTTTTTCCATTCTTCAGCAATCGGCATTACAAAATGGCTAAATTTCATGAAAATGGCGATTCCTGGGCAAAAAACGGAGAAAAAGAGCTTTTTGTCCAAGCATGCATTTAAAGCATGTGAGGCACCACTGCCACCTACTGGTCGCTTTATTACATGATTTACAATGCAAACGGCTTATGCAAACCCTCCTCCTCTCTATGACCCAAAAAAAGACTTAGACCTAGAAGTACGTCCTTGGTAGGCGGAGCCTAATTTTAAAAAGACGTACAAGTACGTCTTGTGGAATGAAAGAGTTAAGTGTAGTTAATCAGGAAGCCACACCCAATGATGAGGAGATACCAGGATGAGGAGTTACTGGATAAAATAACAGTTAGCCTAGCTACTTTTTTAATGTATTTTCCTGCAGTCTTGATGCAATGTGGCACTTTGCTGCCCCTCACAAGTCACTCATGGCACTACGACCGACATCAGTGTTTGAGGAAGTGTCGAAACAATTGTTGGTTGAGTTATCCTTATGTGTGTGGTTTTTGCTGTGTCGTCATCTCGAGCACACAGCGCATGAAAAGAGCAGTGAGCCCATACCATTTTTTCCCCCCTTGTCATTACGAGGTTATAAATTGGTGTGTGTTTAGCCCTGTTCAGTGTGCGTTTCTTCACACAGGTAAGCGCATCCCCGTCACAGATGCAGCCGGGGGAACATCGGGAAAAGGTTTCAAACTGGGGCGGCAAGAGTCAGAGTCTCGCAGGACATGCTGCTGATGATGCCGGTGACTATTTGTAACGTTTTCCTCATTCTTCCATTGTACTGCGACATAAACAATGCTCACAATATGGATTTTGGAAGTGACAGACAAAAGCCGACAAATAACCAGGCTGGTGTCGCAATTCTGCCATCTCCCACCCATAAGGCACGTGAGAGTGATGACTTTTGATAGTGGCTTAAATTATTGGCTTTAATTATTTTTTTCTCACCATCAAGAAATAGACATCCCTGACATCTGTGCAAACCGTCATTTCGTATGATTCATTCTTCACGTTGGAAAAAGTGCATGTCAACTGCAAATTTCGAAATTGATAAACGATGTCAACTGAATTTGACATTCTCTGAACTTTTAAAAACACGTCCATTTGTTCAATGTTGCAACACTTTTTGCACAGCTTGCTGTTGTCCAACAAAGTGTTTCCAGTACATTTGTGGGTTCAGTTACAATTTGTTTTTAAGCAGTCCTATTGATCATGCTGATCACATTTTCACATCATGAGACCAAGATGACATGTTACTCCTGAAAAATGGTAACTCGCAATTCAAGGCTTCAATCAGGATGTTATCAGAGTAAAGTGGCCTCTGGTGTTCGACTTATTAATACAGAGACCCTGGAAGAGTCACAGAAAGGCATGGAAGTGAAAATTTCTTGGTCATTTCATGACACTTATTCTGAATTTTGTTGTTCAGGTCCTTGTTTGAGAACAGCAACTTGTGCAAAAAGTACTTAAAAACTTAAGCATTTCAAAAGGTTAGATTAGGCAGCACTGTGTATACACATCCATCCATCCATTTTCCCATCCACTTTATCCTCACAAGGGTCGCGGGGGGCGCTGGAGCCTATCCCGGCCGTTTTCGGGCAGTAGGCGGGGGACACCCTGAACCGGTTGCCAGCCAGTCGCAAGGCATGTATAAACATTAAAAGTGCAAATATCAATAAGATCTTCTTCCCTGAAAAAAAAAAGGGTAAACCAATGACGTGTCAAAATACTGAAATCCCCTGCACAGAGCCATAGTGACCAATTTTGAACAGTTCACATATTCACTGTGACGCAAAGCGTGCTATAACATGGCACTGTTCAGTTTTGACTTGTTTCCTGGTCTATTTTGCTATTAAAAAGCGTTTCGTCTGAAAAATGTGATGGATCTTCCCCAAAACTTAGTTGTCTATTATTGTGCCCGAGTTGTATTCAGAAAATATCAAACAAAAGGATCAATATTTTTTTTGTCAGAAGTTTTACCTACTCCCATACCTCCTTACAGAACAAACTTTGTCATTAATGTACAAACACCGTGTTCGATTGTCACCAAAATGTATTCGCAAATAATATGCATTCCTGCTTCATATTTAGAAAATGTTCAAACGATCGGCCGAATATTGTGGATTTTATAGAGATCGTAAGGTGTTGCCGGTGAAGAAAGCAATGTTGGGAGCCGGCTCTCATTTATAAAAAAATAATAAAAATAATAAATGTTGCGACTTTGTATTCAATATTTTCAGCGTATGATTTGGGCACGCATATACATATAGAATTTTGGTGAGAATCGATGATGTTTTTGAAGCTTTTCATAGAAGGCCCATTGGAGGCACCCAGACTATCTGCATTCGCCAGCCACTGCCGTTATAAATGTATTTTTTTTATTTTTTTTAATTTAATTTCTCATAGTTATAATGGATAAAACATGAGATAGTTATGCATGCTATCTAAATTATGGGAATAATTGACGATGCCGTCCCGCATTTTGTAGCAATATAGATAAACAAGTGAAAAATGAACAATGCCATTTTAGAGCACACATTACATCACAGTGATTACATGGCTCTGTTCAAAATTGTTCAAGGCGATGCTGCGCAGAGTATGTTTTTATTTTGATATTTCATCGACTTAACTTTTTTTAATTTTAGGGAATCGGATGTCATTAATTTGCACTATTAATGTTTTATGTATGCTGCCGAAAACCAAATGAAAGACAATTCATTTTCAGTGGTGCGTTGCTTTAATAACTGCTTCCCCGTCTGCATTTCATTCTCTTTTGTGTGCAGTAAAACTGTGTAATGCCTGACCTACATTAAAAAACAATAAAATAAAATAACGAGCTCAAGAAGCAGACGTGGAGCCATGTCAAAACACGCTTTGACCCCTGGATGAACCTCTGCTTCTGATTGGCTTTTTTTTCCGGTCATGAATTAGTTTGTCTTCTGCGGTGTTTTGTTTTTTTGTTTTTTTTTCCGTGACTGAAGCTTCAGATACTTCAGAGAAGTCTCATCTCACACAATGATTTGATCATTTTTATTTGTTTACTTGTCAGTGGCATGCCAACCCAACATGTCGCTTGTTATTTTCATCATGTGATTCCGCGGAACTCCCAAAGTTGAACACAATCCCTTCCGTAACGTTGGTTGGAAATCATGTTGAATGAATTAGTTGGTTTCAAGCTCAGACTGCCGGCCGGCCATCACAAAACCTTATCTCCACAGGCAGTTTTTCAAAATAACATTTTAAAATTCCTAAGAAAATATCAAGAGTATACAAAGTGTACCAAACTAAGTATTAAAACTAAAGTAAAACTGCCAAAAAAAAATGTCGAACTCTTGCCCCATTGAAGATGCCTCGCATGTAGGTGTTTTCTTTTTTTTTAGGTGTTTTCTTTTTTTGTTTGTGAGCAAGCTTATGTTCCTCTTCCGTCTTTACACAACTTAACCCAAGTCTAAAATATATGTATTAAATAGTACGCAGTCCATTTGCTTACTGAATCTTATTAGTACCGGTAATTGAAGGTCCTCCATGTGCTTTAAATGCTAACTTGAGGACAATATTTCCACCCTGTCATTGCCCACCCTGTCAGCAAGCTCACATATTTTGCTATTTGCATATATATTGTCTACTTGCTGTTGATTTATTTAACAAAAGTGTGCTAGCGTGAGTCATATGCAGCACGACATCTCCTTAATACAATGAATATGAAGCTCACCGGAAGGCTCCAACTCACTCGCAATGAGTATTAAAGAAAATGGATGGTGGGACTTTGGCCGTTTTGGTTTTTAGCTACCGCTACTTGCTTTTTTACAGTGCATCCGGACAGCCACCACAGTGCTTCCCTTTGTCGACATTTCAACTTGCAGCCCTATTCCAAAATGTACATGGACATCGGATGCAACGTAAACTGTTGAAAACGTGAAGCCTTGCCGATACTTTCCGAATGCACTTTATGTTAGCATTTGTTTGATGACTTTGTGTATGCCAATGGTATTTTTGACATTCTAACAGCCACACCCCTTCCAATTTTGCGTGTTCTATTTCGGAGGCTGCCGTTATCTCATGGACTTATCTGCTCGCTAACAGCCAAACAGATTGATCAATTGTCATGGACAGCCGACACCATTTTGCATACACAACCCATTCATTTAAATCAGATCCAAACAGCACATTGACACAAAAATCTCTTCATGCATCACGATTCTAAACGTTGCTTGTTATTTAAGTTTGTTCCTGCTTGTATGACGAATGTTTTGGGCAAGATAGGCATGCCTGTGAGCATTTTATTTCATGAGACCATACATGTGGATGATATGATAAACAATGACTTCTCGGCCATGTTTTTGCTTGATAAGATTCAGATTCAGATTCAGAAAACTTTATTTAACCCCATGGGGTAATTTGGACTTAACAGGCACGCTCTGCACAAGAAACATGAAAAAAACAATGACGAACATGGGATACAGTGCAAAGGGCCTGTCGGTACTCGCCGTATGTACAGCGCCCCGAGATCTTAGTTGAGAAAGTAAACACTAGGGAAGGAGAGGGAAAAAAAAACCATGCTCGAACTATCCTCTTCTGAGGATAATTTAAGTCTAGGAGAAAAATACCCTGCACATCAAAGCATATGACAGTTGCAACAAGTCACAAGACATAACATGTGATGAGGGGGCGGGTGGATGGGTGGGGGGGAACGCGACGCGACCCGACCAGCGTGCTGCCAGTCCATCCAGCGCACAGCAGATCAGGTCACATCACAATACAATACAATACAATACATGCTGATTTATATAGCGCTTTCACAACAGCGGCAGCTGTAACAAAGCGCTTAACAAAGCAGTTAACATAAAGTAAAATAATAAACACAACACACAACATAAAACACGAACAAAAAGTAAAATAATGAACACAACACATGACATAAAACACGGACAGTCGTGGTGAAAGTTATGATTTTGATTGATATTGACAGTAAGAATCAAACATTCTTTACTACAGACAGATTTTTTTTAGAGTTTGCATTAAGATCAATTTTAAATTTGTTCTTAAAATATACCGTTAATATAAATACATTTGGGCAGAGTATCAAGAGATCTAAAAATACTGCGCTATGGGGAAAATGGCAGGAAAGTCACAGGTATCAAAATTTCCAACCCTGGCCATGACGTAGCTCTCTGCCCCTGCGTCTTGAAAATGCAACAATGTTGATGTTATTTTGTCGTCCGCTTTTACTTGATATGAGCTGTTCAGGTGCCAATTTGGAAGCAATATTTTTACCAACGAACGTACATGTAACACTTATGATTTCAAGTGAAAATACCATAACCGTGTTCAATTGTTGGAAGTGTATAATTGTGAAATTGTGATTGCAAAGGCTGCTTCATTCTGTAGAATGGGGAGAAGCTGTGTGTGCCACTGTTGCATTAAATACAACGCCAATAGTCTTGGGCTGGCCCCGGGAACATGATTGGTCACCGTTATGTACAGTATATTCTACTTTGTATGGCATTGCATTGCACAAAATTAAATAACTATAATCTGTTTTGAAACTGTTTAGTGACAATGTTAAAGCATATACATTTTCGATAATATCAGCACTGTCATGGTGGTAATTATATTTGCCTTTTCAATGTGTTACGTACCGACTGCGACTAAATGCCTGCAAAAAATACACTTGCTTGCAGTGTATTTCCAAATGTGTACAAAGGGAATTGTCAGTTTCTTTGTTAATAAAAGGTTGACAAAAATTGTGCATCTTTGTTTCACTCTTACACACTTAAGGTGCTTTTTTTTTTTTAATTAAATGCCAGGCATAAAAATGGAGTGGAAGGAGATATTGCACTCTTATCTACTTGGCAAAGTATTTTATTTAATATTTGGCCCTGTATTTTGGTTAGGAAAATATGAGTGGTAAGCCAATTTGACAGGTTGAAGGTGTTTTGATTTATTAGGTACAGTACTATGAGTTGTTACATAGCATAATTGACTACATGTAAGTCATATTTCTTTGTTTTTCGACTATGAGTGACGCTGCCATGCTGCTGACCATATTATGAGTGCAATAGCATCAGCAATTAAATAACAGTGACCAAAAAAATTTGTTTTCAGATGTTGCAACTGGGCAGATTACGCGGGGCCTTAGGGCCCTAAGCTCTAGGGTCCCCCCCCCACAAGAGACAACTCATTTTTGCCGATATCAGTGACAAAATAATAGCACTGCTTTGTGCAACAACATCATGTTGGGGGAAAGTGGCCTTCTTTCTCCCGCGTGTTCGTTGAATTTCAGACGAGGAGGATGTTGGTTATCCAAATACAAGCTGGAGTCGACAAACAGTTTCTTCGAAGCTTTTAATAACAGAATATTCCGAGCACCTGCGGTTTACAGACAATGGCTGCGGTGGTCACGAGTGCGAAGCAGGAAGGGATTCACATCATATTTATGTTATCAGAAGGGCGGTACCAAGACACGAGTTGTGACATCATAACTTTCCTTTCAACCGTTTCTTCGCTTGTATCAACTGGTGCATTCCAATGTTTGTGTGTCTCCAGTAGGGAGTGTTCCAGTTTCAAGTGATGATTGCTTCAAGGACACCAAGCTATGCTGCGGGCATGGGAAAGTTATACACCATGACTGAATATGAGCAGAATACACACTTCATGCTCTGAGAGACAGCTGATATTTGCCCATATCAACGACAACACTGGAAACCCCCATAGACAGTGCTTTTATTTTCCTACAGTTAAGCGCAGTGCTAACGCTCAAACTGTGCATTCTGTTTCAATGTACTTACAGAAATATTTAAAAAAATACTTTTTTCGAAGTACTGTATAGTAAAACCGCTGACTCAGGTCTATATAATTGTTGGAGTGACATTTGTTCATTCTCATCACATCACAGTAGCCCCCACAGAGCCTGTCGTTGCTTGGGTGTTATCCAGCAGCACCCCGTCCGTCACCCTTCGTCACCCTGTCACCCTCCCCGCTGGGTGGCAATGCAGAGGCAGTGACGTCACTGGCCTGCTTCTCTCTCGCTCAGCTTCCAGCCCGCTGTTGCCGCACCACAACAGCCGTCGCTAGCTCCAGTGGTGACCGGGGGGCCGGCTCGTCTTGTCACCGAGTCCGTGACATCCAAGAACCTTCCACGAGTGCGTCCCCAGCCCAAATCGCCGCCGCTCCAGCTCGTTGGGTCATGGCCAGGCCAGAACAGGTTCTGCTCTTGGAGCCTCAACACGAACTGAAATTCAGAGGTAAGGAGGCAGGGAGGAGGGCCCTGTGGATCGGACGGGAGGGTTAGGACTCCAAACGTTGGAGTCGGATAATTCTGTGGGCCATTTTTTGTTGCTATTGAGGAGACTGCGGAGACAATCCGGTTGCTTCGCGAGTGACTGCGCGTCAGGTGACGGCAGATAGCCGAATTAGCACCCGACGGCTAATATACACAAGGCCCTGTCGCACATTTCCCCCAACGGGACCTTCCCTTTTAAAGTAAAAAGCAGACACACAATTTCGTGAATTCCCCACCATAATGGCGAATGACGGAAATGTGTTTCAAATCGCATGTCTTTTGGACAGTTTGTTAATTTCGACTTCTCGAGCAGGTGTAGCCGGCTAACATTAGCTCGCCCTCTGATTGGCTAGCTCGCCCGAGTCGGCTTGACAAGTTGACGCCTTCAGGGATAGCAAAAGTCTACACACCCTTGTTCTAATGCCGGGTCTTAGTCATAGAAGATATAACAGTGACACTTATGACGAAATAATAATGAAAATGTGAACGATGTTTACGAGCCACAAAGATAAATTAAACTGAAGTAATGTAGTTGCCCAAGTGTGCACACAGTATTACAACTATCATGTAGCTAGGGCTAGGTATTGCAATGGTACAATGCGTATCATGATACAATCTGTATCGTGATACATGACCTTCAAGGTGATGCATATTCTGATATTTAACATTGCATACTATTTTAAGAAGACAGTTATACATATACCCAAATTATATTTTTATTACGCGACATGTCAAATATGTCTTTTTCTACTGTTAGCAACGCTTCCGTTTTACCTCCAGTGCTGTGCCTGGTCGAAATGTGTGTGCACTGCAGAGCAAGGAGCAATTTTCAGAGACACGCCAGAAAACGTTAAGAATGAGTGTGCAATATCAATTCTGCCGCTTCTGTACTGATACATGTATTGTGAAGAGGCCTGCAACGATTTATTCCTGTTTCATTTTTTTAGCACACCCCAAGCTGTGTTCAAAATTAACCAGTTACATCTAAACTCATGTAAAACCTGCCGCCATATAAAGTTTGTCTGATTAACACCAAATATGTTTCAGATGTACTGGTTGGAGTTGCTTTTCCTTCTGGCAGAAGCAACATTTAGTTGATTTTGATTTAAAAAATAACAATTCATCGTCACTTTTTAACTCATAATGATTGCAATATTTTTTTACATTGATACAGGATGTCCTTGTATTTTCAAGAAATATAATTTCATTTTATTTATTATACTAATGGCAATATGCTTAAAACAGTGAATTTTTAAAGTATTTGAATTATACAGGCAACTCAGTCTTGACACAAATGGTAAAAATGTGTATTTTCAAAAACATTTTATTACATTGTAATATTAACAAAGAACAAGATCTAAAATGGTCAATATTACTCCTAACATTTTTCATAAATTAATTCATACAACAAATGGCCATTAGTGTTATTTTCATGTTATCTTGCTTGCATAATGACTACTTAATAGGCAGGGGTTAATATCAATATTTGTAGATGTCATTGTCAATCTTATCAGTGTGAGACTTCTTGTTCAGTACTTCCTTATTTTACATAGTCACCCTTTCAGCCGTATCACACTGCAATTATTGTCTTCTATTTCAATTTTGTGTCGTAAAAATTTTGAAATAGTATTTTTCTACGTTGCCTTATCACATGCTTTCAATAACTTAGCTGATATTCCTCTGAATTGATTTGGTAATCGGGCATGTATGATCACTTTACCTTTTCTGTACTTATTTGTGCCACACTTTTTCTTTGTCACATATTTTCATGCTCCGACCAATATTTGTTCCCAAAAAAAAGCTTGCTACAGCAAAACCTTTTGCAAATACATCTTTGAAAAAAATACAGTATGCCAATTGAGACGATTATACGTTAGCAAATTTTTTTTTCTCCTAGTACTCTAATTATCCTCAGAAGAGTATAGTTCGAGCGTGTTTTTTTTTTACCCCTCCCCTCCCCTTGTGGTTTCCTTTCTAACTAAGATCTCGGGGCGCTTTACAGCGAGTACCGACAGGCCCTTTGCACTGTATCCCATGTTCGTCATTGTTTTTTTCATGTTTCTTGTGCGGAGCGTGCCTGTTAAGTGATGTTTCGTTGCACGAAAGTGTAATGACAATAAAGATCCATCCATCCATCCATCCAAATTTGGTCATTCTGTCCCGCTCCAAAAAAGGCGTGCGAGCACTTCCTGTGATAATCCGACCAACTGAAAAAGTTAGTCGTACAAGTGCTCCAAGTGCAAAAAGTTGGTGTACAACCCTGCACCTGGCTCACTAACTATACAATATCAAGAAGATAAAACCTTCGCTGGAGGCAACATTACATTTTTCACCAAGATGTAACATGAACAACGTAGCAGATCAGGTGCAGCAGTCTGCGGCATAGCCATCAAGTAAAAGCTTTAACTTGAAGGGGTCTGAACCACCATACCGCCATCTTTAGTTAGCAGAAGAGGGGAAGTATCTGTCACTCTGATGTTTGCTGAGCCTAATGAAACATTATCTGGGAGCTGATGCTAATTTGGAAGTCGAGCCATGTGCAAAATACATCTGCCCTTCACTGTTGGAGCATTGAGATGTAAAAATAAAATCTGTGTGAAACCGGTTATCTGGGTTAATGACGGGGGAAAGCGCTCAGGCGAATTGAAATATCAAACAGATCAATTTTTGAATTATAGTGGTCGTCGACCATGTGGAGTCAAACATAACAAAGGTCATGGAATTCTCAAGTTGTCAGCATTCGAGGGCTTCAGACTGCCCCTGAATGGCATTTAGCTCCTACTCAAAGAGTGAAAGCGGTCTGACATTACTTCTTTTCATTGAAAGAACACACCTTTGTGGTTTTTCAGTTTTATAAACCAAGTGCTTGCATGCAACGATCGATAACTGCGCGGAAAAGCAAAAGAAGGCAAATACTGTACTCAAGGTGCATTCGGGGACCACTCGCATGGTAGGACATCTCAAACACCCATAGAAATACTCATTCAATGTACTAAACGGCAATGGCTAGTACGTGAGCAAATTGTAGGGGGGGAATATGGAAACATTTTATCATTGATTTGAGGCAGCAAAATCAGAACAGCCGCATGTTAACTCAAGTTGCAGGGACAGGGGGATTCTTTCAACAAAATCAAGCAAAATAAAATGGACAACGGCGAGTGCATTGGCTTGTTCAGTGCTGTTGAACTCATCATTTAGCATGAGTTAAAGTAGTCAACACATTGACTAGTAACAACATTTGTGATAAATAGTCGCTGGTGAGAATTTGTTGTATATTTGACTATCAGGAAAATTGTAATGTATCTGTTTTAGTTTGGCAGTAGGCAACGATGCAAATAGGTTAATGATGATACAATGAAGCAATTGATTGTATTTTACAAAATGTGTATACCCCGTCAATGGAAGGAGCACTCAATATGATTGTTGCTAAGATTTCATTGATTGTTTTTCCCCCCATGTCTTGACTAATTTGACCGATCCGGTACTGATGCAGTACCTGTCAGGCCCCTCACTTGACAGAAGGTGACTAATATACTTGGCAGTTTTAACCATCAGGGTACTGGTATACATTTCACTAGACAGTTGATGGAAATCCTGCAGTCTTTTCTCAGGTCCAGGGGAAGCTGTCAGAAATAACCAAAGTGATGATAAGTCAAAGTGATGGGGGATTGAGTGTCGTGGGGCTGGCCTCCTGCATCTGGTGAATCCCTAATATCTTAAGCAGGAGCATGACAAAAGACACTCAGATCCAAGTCCAACTCAATGTATCCTTCTGGGATAAACGAGCTGGTTAAGGCGCCTCGAGTTCTTGTAGTGGCTGTTGAACGCAAGTAACAAAAATAGAAATTAATCATAAAGAAGCACCTTGATCTCATAGCTAGCTGTCACTCCCAGTTTTGGCCAATTGACCTCAGTTCGGAAAGACTGAGTAGTCTAGTCACACGCCAGCTGGAATACTGCTAGGAGAAATCCAAAATAGTGTCACCTCTTCATCTTCTGTTCAAATATTTACCTGCAATGGAATTTTCAATGTTTACAATGTGCGTTGTAAAGTTGGATATTTTGAAGGAACCAATGAGTATTATGGTTAATAGTAATAGTTCAGTCAGGCCCGAACAAGCCATACCTTTATTTCCTTCACATGTCCGCCTCTCTTGCAGGTCCATTCTCCGACGTGGTCACCACTAATCTCAAACTCGCCAACCCTACCGACCGGAATGTGTGCTTCAAGGTAAAGACGACTGCACCACGCCGGTACTGCGTACGGCCAAATAGCGGAATCATCGATGCAGGCACCTCCATCAACGTCTCGGGTAATTACAGGTCCTGTTTTGTGTCCAGCTGGATTTACATGTGGGTCGAAGTGCCCAGTTTCAGTTTAATGACTGTATGTATATTTCCAATCATGTCTCAAGTGACATATACTGTATCCCCAAAATGGCTGTTTTTATTAAAAGGGATATTTAAAAGGGAAGTCAACCCCCAAATTTTCCTGAGAAAAAAAATAATTGCAGCCCCACTCAACTAAACATGGTGTCCTGGTTAATATTGCATTAGTAGAATAGGAATTAAGCAGCAAAATCCAGCTCAGGGGCGGCCATTTTGCCACTTGCTGTGAACTGAACATGACATCACAGTCCCTCAGGGTAACGACCAATCACAGCTCAGCTTCAGAAAACAGGTGAGCAGTATTTTCAGTCGACAGCACGTAGCAAAATGGCCGCCCCTTGAGATGGATTGAAGCGCGTGGATTTTGCTGCTTAATACATATTCCACAAGTGCAATATTGATCAGAATGCCGTGTTTAGACTATTGGGGGTGGATACAGCGTATTATTGTAAACAGTATTTTGGAATTCACTTCCCCTTTCATGATGGAAACACCTCAAATGTAGCATATTTCGACCATACTTAATTGTCGATGCCAGAAATCGGGAACCCACAGCTTTCTTTGACCCTTGCACGCCACTGAGAGTACACGCAATAAAAATACGACAGTGCAACGACACAGATGGCATGTTTGGATTGTTGCAGTTGAATAATTTAAGTTTGGCTTTCATTTCATGAATATGAGGACTCAAATTGATTATGTTTTTATCACGAACAGAAATCTAACTGCACGTCATGTAGAATTAATTTCATACATGCAATATACACGTTATACTATTTCAGGTTGTTGACCAGTGGTCGACGCTGTTTCTATAGTTTACCGTTGCTTGTCTTCTTTGGGCAGACGTGGGGATGTGTACTTCACCAATACTTTTCCTCAACCTCACACGCTGTAATTTCAGAAATCAGTCAGCAGTGGGCGACAAAATTACACGGTCCACTCTGCTACTGTAGTTGCCACAGTTGAGGTTAACATGAAATTTCTCACACCTTTTCTAACCCAAAGTTCGATTTTTCCACAAACTGAAAGAATTGTCTGTGTATTCTGGGTTTTTTTTTTAATGTCAGATATAAATAGATCAGGTTGTTTTTTGAGTTGCCATAATTAGCGCGTGTCACCATAGTAACAGACTCTTTTTACAAACAGCCCCAAGCAGGAATTCTGTCCTCCTCACAGCATTTGTGCTGGGCTGAAATCGGCTCTGCTACTATGTACAGTCCTTTTTTGACGTCACATCAACCCACAGCATCGCGCTGACCTAAACCCGAGATGTATAGTTACCAAGGCGACTTCATAGAAAATGTTTGCCTTGTTGTGAAAATCTTGTGAAAACGAGCGGTTTCTAAAATAGCATCACGCAAGCTGTCCTTAAGGGGGCAAAAATAGGAGCGTAATGATGCCACACCTAAAAATACTTAGAATTGCCTATAATTGCTTCATTTTTTCCCCTCCTGGTTAAAACCAAACATTTCTGCTGGTATCAGAAAGGATGATGTCTTGACTCTAATTGAGCGATTAGAGTCATCATAAACAGCGCAGTTGTTCACCATTGTTGTGATCACAAAATGGACTTGGCAACTCTTTTACCGCTGTTATTGCACTCAATCGACCGCTTTCCCTTTAACATCGATACCTTAGCACACCGTGCACAAATGTGATGTCACAGTAGAAGGGTCTCATGGACAGCTTTCATGTGAAGACTGTATTTTGGCGCACCGGCATGGAAAATATTGTAAACAACTGATTAATAAAATACCACTTAACTATCACATTGAATGTAGTTGTAGTTAGTTGCAGTCATGCCATTTTATTTTTTTTCTATTCAAAGAAGCTGCCGGTCTCACCTCAGGTTCCCTAGTGTAGTGCATTGTCAGGCACAACGTCATTTCAGTTGTGTGTTTTATTGTATTTGGCTTACAATACAATACAATACAGTACATCTTTATTTATATAGCGCTTTCACGACAGCCGCAGCTGTAACAAAGCACTTTACAGATCACTTAACATAAAATAACAAAACGGCTTGTTCGCATATGCTGGCCATATGCGAAAAATAAAAAAGTCACAATGTTGGTGTGTGTTGTATCCTGCAGTTTCCATGATGAACAAAGTTATTATTAGCTCAAACAGCGCATAACAGGACATAATATTTGAGCGGGCCAAGATTTGGCTTCGATTCGCGCCTTTGCCCTCGTTGCTGATCGACAGTTCCCATCCTGATGCTGCCATTATGCGTTATTTTTTTTTATATATATATATTTTTTTGCTGTTTGTGTACGAGGGCAGGAAAAAAAAGTTGACAAAAAAGTTTGTTCAGTCTCTGTGCAGCCCCGTAACCGTCTACGGGCCACTGTTTGGAGATACCTGCAACATACTACTTGTAAGACAATATCATGATATTGGGCTCCATTTACTGTTGCACAATTCCAATAAAGCAAAGCATGTTAAATGTAGCCTTGACCGCAGGAATGTTGCTGCGCTGGAATCGGTGTTATGTAGCATCTCGTGGTAAAATATGTGCCGCGAATGTTTGAAAAATGTCTGTCCACAAACACCCAAGTTTCCTCAGGGAACGTTCTTGTCTGACATACTGAGACGCGCTCACATCCTGAGGGAGGCCATGAGCGAAATAACACGCAAGGACATAAAATAACAGTTATTTTATTGCCGAGTAAGCCTCATTCGCTTGTCATTAGCACAACAAACGGGGCTATTAGAGACCCACCGACCTGTAGCCCAGTCCCTCCGCAGGGAGGCAAGTTTAAGTGCTGTGGGCTGTGTTAAATCCCTGCAATCCTGTTTTCTTTAACTTTTGATTCACATTTGGACATGGTGCACCCGTGAGACTACAATCAGGAGAAAGAGATCCTGCTCAGCTGAAGGGCCCGAATATGAATACATATTGTAAACGGGAGTGCTTGTATGCTGGCAGGGTTTCCCGACGGTCCAACGAGTCTGCTTCACTTCACACATCTTTTTTTCTTTTTTTTTTTTTTTCCTCACTGTAGTTCAGTTCCACATTGGGCTGGCCTTTTGTCCTCCGTGACAGAAAGTCACCTATTACGTAATCATAATAATTACAAGTGCGGTGTAGATGAGGTGCATGTTGCAGAGTGCGATTTAAGTCTTTTTTTTTTTTTTTTTTTACTTGCAATGTCTTGATCACATGTTGCGCGTCCGAGGCTTTGGGTTGAAGGATCTGCTGATTGCTAGTCCTGATCCGATACCTCAGCATTATTTTGCATACAAATGGACTCAAATTAATATAGAAATATACATACGGACATGTATCTATCTACAGAAATGTGTTCTCAACCAACCAATCAATTTATATAGCACTTTTCAGACATAAAACTGCAACTCAAAGTGCTGTACAGTTAAAACATTTCAAACTTACCACATAAAAGACGACCCCCCGCCCCAACATACACAAATATATCCCCACAAACAAACCGATGCTCGCACACACACATGCACACAAACATACAGAACTTGCACTAATAAAAGACATGGCAACTGCACAGAGAAACCATACGAGGGGGAAATTAATACATTTAAATAAGTATATAAATAAGTTATTTAAAAGCCAGGCTAAAAAGATGCGCCTTAAGCCAGCCACCTCTTAAAAACATCAACGGTCTCTGCAGACCTGATGTTCTCTGGCAGGCTATTCCATAGCTGGAGACCAAAATGGCCGAATGCAGCCTTAGCACGTGTTTTGGTCCTCACACTGGCAATAATTAAAAGGCCACTGCCAGAGGGGGCCTCAGGATCCGCGACGGTTGATATCATAGAAGGAGGTCAGATAAATAAGACGGCCTAACACCGTTAAGACATGTCAAAATGAGTAAAACCACTTGAAACTCAATCCGAAAACACACAAAAGAGCCAAAGCAGCAATTTTACATGTTATTATATTTTGGTTTTACATTTAATTATATGCGCCAATCCACAAAATCAGTGCCAATTGCTTTTTGTAACACTCTCAAAATAGTTCAAGTGTATTTCTTTTTCTGTCTCTCTTTCTTAATTTTTTTTGGGGGGGGGTTAGCTCTAAATTTGATGATACATTTATTGAACAACTCAAAATGCTTCCTGGTCCATCTGACACATTTATGACTCTTTGTCCTTTTTTTATTCAGAGGAAAGGAAGACACCCCCCCCCCCCCCCATGTTCACCCTTCTAATGGTTCCATTCATTATGACCGTGCAGGCTAGTGATCATCCTGCTCCCCCTTGTTACCTGTCCAATTACGCCCTACGCTTTATAAACGATTGAAAACACCAATTCATGCAGATTCTTTTTTTTCTCTCTAATCCCCCAACCTGTCCAAATTCCCTTACTATGGGAATGTTTCCCTTCCTTGGGGTTTTGGCTAAGGACCTTTTAATGTGATACTGTGTTGCCCAAAGAATTTACACGCTTTCCTGCCTCCGTTCTACAGTGGCGTCCCCTCGGACCCAAGTTGGATTGCTTTGTAAATTGGGCTTGATTGAAACAGGACGTTCCCAATCTGTTCATGCCATCTGTTTCTGCTTTTGTGATCCTGAGCCGCCTTGATGGCTGTAACGGTGCGCTTACATCTCTGATCGAGGGAGAATTGGCTCGTGACACAACTGAAAACTCTTGATGGCTACACCGGCTGTGACATTAGTCGCTCATTTGATTTTTCGGGGAAGCCACAGAACGGGATTTTGGGACTTGGATGGCGCCAATGTCACAATACGTCTCAAAATCACAACCACATTACAAAAAGAAAGATAAAAACACGGTCAAAGGAGAAATGGTCCCTCCATTCGCAAGTATTGGAGCCATCCACTATGCACTGCCAGACCCGGCCGGCTTAAGAAAGTGATCATGGTAAATCAATGTTACAGCTTTAAAATACCTTCGCAGCTGTGGAACAACATCAAATAGCACACCAGCGACTGATGTGGCCATCGGTGGAAGTGGAATACCAGGGCAGCACCTGCTTTTTGTTAGGGGGATATGTAATGCTGGGAAAGAGGCGACGGGTAACGGGCTTGGAAGCTGTTTGAACGATTAACTCCTCGGAGCATTTGTAGACCTGTCACTATTTCACTGTCATGGCAACATTAACGTGGAATTAGATTAAAGGCAACGGTTATTTGGGGGGGGGGGGGGATGAAGGTTTCTGAATGATTGGCTGGGCAAATCAGACGATCACTGCTACCAAAGATTGGACTGGAAAAGTGAATGAGTGAGCGAGCTTGATTTTTGAGACGGGCCCAGCAAGTTAACGTGGGAAAAAAAATGGTGCAACATTTTTGATTAATCAACGATTACTATAATTATTAGTGCTGGGTGATATGGCAGTGTGCACAGAAGTGAGTACTCGAAAAAATGCATTTATTTTTTTCTAATCATCGCACCCGAATTACTCAAGGACTTAACCCTTATATTAATATCAAATTTCCTGTTTAGTTGTGTGTCTAACATTAGTTTATATAATTTTCTCGCTAGACACCTTCTATATTGCATTCTATTTTGCTGATCAAAGTTGGATATGCCCCAGTTTAACGCGGTTCCAGCGAGACCTCTGTGAAGTATACACAGTCACCCAAACACTGTATTCCGATCTTTCAATACAGACATCCCCAAAAATTTAAAAGAAAACAAAAATTTTAAAAATTAACCTAATAAAGACATTACCGTAAATTCCGGACTATAAGCCGCTACTTTTTTCCCAAACTTTCAACCCTGCGGCTTATTCAGTGATGCGGCTAATTTGTGTAATTTTTCCTAACGGCCGCCAGGGGCGCTCGAGTAGAAAAGGTAAGATTAAGACCGGTGGAATATATGCGTCGAGGAAGACTGCAACTTCTTGTCTTGTGCATCAATTAAATTAGCGTGAACATACCCTCATCATGGAAAATGCAAAAAGAAAGGCATATGACGCAGATTTCAAACCAAAAGCAATCGAGCTGTCCGATAAAGAAGGAAACAGAGCTGCTGCACGTAAACTTGGCATAAACGACGGCTCACCGTGATTTTTACAAGTACCGGTATGTTCTTTTACCAGACCTGTTATACTGTGTTGCTATTCTGTTGCTAGCGTGTTGTTACCATGTTGCTACCGTTTTACTGCCGCGTCACAGGCACCGTTTGGGAAGAAAGTTATATTATTATGTTTTAATGTGGGCACATGCGGCTTATATACGGGTGCGGCTTGTGTATGTACACAATTGGTTTTCCTCTAAAAATGTAGTGGGTGCGGCTTATAATCAGGTGCGCTCTATAGTGCGGAAATTACGGTGAATTGGCCTTTGGACTGTCTTTCTGATCCACAGGGGTTGAATTTCAAAATGTTGCCTCCAGCTTGTGTTATCGTGTTTCCATTTCTGTCTGTTTTATCTTTCAGTCATGCTTCAGCCTTTTGATTACGACCCCAACGAGAAGAGCAAACACAAGTTTATGGTTCAGTCCATGCTCGCGCCCCCAGACATGACCGACATGGAAGGAGTGGTGAGTGTTCATTGTGTTGTCATGAGTGAAATCAATGCCTTATTTGACAGTTGGTCGTCATTGAGTTGATCCTTCTCTTCTGTCCTTATTGTGTGTGTGTGTGTGTGTGTGTGTGTGTGTGTGTGTGTGTGTGTGTGTGTGTGTGTGTGTGTGTGTGTGTGTGTGTGTGTGTGTGTGTGTGTGTGTGTGTGTGTGTGTGTGTGTGTGACCGTGTGTGTGCGTGTGCGTGCCTGTCTTTTCTCCTTAGTGGAAGGAGGCGAAGCCGGACGAGCTGATGGACTCCAAGCTGAGGTGTGTTTTCGAGATGCCAGTGGAGAACGAAAAAACAGTAAGCACTTGGTTTTTTTTTGGCTTCACCCTCTTTTCCCCAAATCACGAACCAGTTGAGACTCATATGTTGTCAATGAGTCTCACTTCCCCATGCGTTGTCAACATCTGGACCTTCTTTTCAATTTATCAGCCTAATGAACACTCGTCTTAATTTGTAAACGTGTGAATATGAGACACAAACTTCATGAATGACAAACCCAATTCCAATGCAGTTGGGACATTGTGTTCAACATACATGACGATATTTTGCACCGTAGATGATTAAATCCCTCAATTCCTTGCAATTGTACATTGAGGAACATTGTCCTAAAACTGTTTTGATTTTTTTTTTTCTCACGTAGTTGTTCACAAGCCGGTTTTCCTTTCCCTATCTTTGCTTGTGAATGACTGAGCAATTCAAGTAAGCTCCTTTTATACCCAATCGTGGCACCCACTTGTTCCCATTTAGCCTGTTCACCCGTGGGAGCTTCAAAACAAGTGTTTGATGAGCATTCCTCGACTTTCTTTGTTTTTTTTTTGCCACCTGTCCCATCTGTTTTGGAACGTTTTGAAGTCATAAGATTCTAAGTGAATTATAATTTCCACACAAAAAAACCCACAAAAGTTTGTATCAGTTTGAACATCAAATATCTCTTCGCTGTCGGGTATTCGCTTGAATTTAGGTTGAACGTGATTTGCAATTCATTGTATTGTTTTTATTTATTTTTAACAACATCTCAACTTCACTGGAATTGGGTTTGTAAAAACCGCTCGTCTTAACTCTGTGTAACCAGCACGATATTGAGTCCAACAAGATGATGTCGTCCAGCTTACTGAAGTCCGAGTCCTCCTCGCTGCCGCCCAAGTCACTGAGCTCCACCCTGGATGACGGCGAGGTGAAGAAGATCATGGAAGAGTGCAAGAGGCTCCAGATGGAGGCTCAAAGGCTACGGGAAGAGAACAAACAGATCAGGGTGAGTAGCGGCCATGCAAACATTGGGAGAAGCCGTCCGTGTCTGACCGCTAGCCGCGCCGTGAACTGTATAACTTTTGCCCGTCTTCAACCACCATCAACTGTTATGACTCATGAAGTGAGGTCACTCTTCTGTTTGGTATGAGTCATACTGTGCATGTCACACGTCGACCGACACCTCGAAAACGCCCCCCCCACACCCCCCTCCAGCCTCTTTCCAGAAGACCAATAATGGCTTGGCTACTCCTGCCATCTAGATTTTTGAGCACCAGATTATAGCAGGATGCAGTGTTTTTCCTAGCTGCCCCCCCGCCCCCGCCTACCCCCTTTGATTCAAACAAATACTTTTTGTGAAATGTGTCCATTAAATCTTTTTCTGAAATCATATATTAGACCAGGGCGGCCCGGTAGTCCAGTGGTTAGCACATGGGCTTCACAGTGCAGAGGTACCAGGTTCGATTCCAGCTCTGGCCTCTCTGTGTGGAGTTTGCATGTTCTCCCCGGGCTTGCGTGGGTTTTCTCCGGGTGCTCCGGGTTTCCTCCCACATTCCAAAGACATGCATGGCAGGCTGATTGAGCACTCTAAATTGTCCCGAGGTGTGAGTGTGAGTGTGAGCGTGGATGGTTGTTCGTCTCTGTGTGCCCTGCGATTGGTTGGCAACCGATTCAGGGTGTCCCCCGCCTGCTGCCCGGAGACAGCTGGGATAGGCTGCAGCACCCCCCCGCGACCCTAGTGAGGATCAAGCGGTTCGGAAGATGAATGAATGAATGAATATATTAGACCAAAATTTAAAAAAAGGAATGTTGCACTCGAAATAAGCGGCAACAAAAGTGCATGTGTGGACAGTTAAACAACAAAGTGAATAAACTTTCATCCGGCTAAATAGTTGAGCATTGTCTTGAGCCATTTCCTTGACACGTTTCTCAGCCCGGACGTAAGCTTTTTATTTTGGGAAAATTCAATGTACCTGTACTCCTTCCAGTTTAGTGTTTTTCCCTAAAAAGTAAAAACACAGAAAAGCATTTAATTAAAAAAAAATAGGCCTGAGAAATTACATGTGCGCGTTTACAGAACCAATTTACCTGAAATTGTCCGACACATTTGCAGTAGGAATGAAAATTGTTCATTCGTAGCTCTTCTTTGACGGTGTTTGGAACGGCTTCCGACTGTTTCCGATAAAGTGCTGCCCTGTCACTATAACGTTAATAGAGTTTCATTACATCAGAAGTGTTCGAGCCTGAGGTGGCCCGAAATCAGGCGCGGGTGGCCATCTCCAAAGTTTATTTGCAGGAAAAACCCTTGGAGGACGAAACAATCATCTCTTTTCTCCATGTCTGCCATTTCATGTCCTCTGGACCACGACCATTTCATGAATCATCCACCTCCTTCCTTCCTCCCACCCTCCCTTCCGTGCCTGCCGTCCTCAGGAGGATGACGGTCTGCGGATGAGGAAGAGCAACGTCATGTCCTCCCAGCACTCCTCGGCCGGCCTGAAGAAAGACGAAGGCCTAAGCGCCCGCTCGGCCGCTCTCATCATCCTCTTCTTTTTGGTGGGCATCATCGTGGGCAAGTTGGTCTTGTAGAGCGCTGCCGTAGTCGGGTTTGGGATAGGCGGGGGGAGGGGGGGGGCGGCAGCATGCTTTTTTTTTTTTTCCCCTCCTCCTCGAGGGATGAAATAAAACGCAGGGGACTTGCAGGATTTAGGATCAGAGATGCCATATCTGCTGGGAATGGGAAACGGGGACGTTGTTGGGAGCGTGGCGGCGTTTGGATTCAGCCTCATTTCTAGTTTGAAGAAAAGAAAAGAAAAAGGTCATGCCGAGGTGGAACAAACAAAAACAAAAATGATTCACCGTCTTCTGAACAAACGGTTGCAGGTCTTGCCTCATCGCCGCATTCAAGTCATTGTTGTCCCTTTTCACCAAAGTTCACGAGGGGCATAGCAGAAAATTGGCATTTGGTGTTTGTTTGTTTTTTTTTTCCTCTCAATGATCAGAGGAGCATAAGCCTCACCTCCACTGTGCAATCTATCCAAATTGGAGCCTTTCACGTCAAACCCCCTCACGGGAGAGATTTAACTAATCATCCAGACAGGCGACACTCACTAAAATCCACTTCGATTGGAAAAACAACCTTGATCGGTGTGCAAGAAACCGTCCCTTTTAGTTTCACTTTTTCCTTTCACTACCTCCCCCCCATTGGGGGGAGGGGGGTCTTCATTGCATGTCTTCACAGCCGAATGTTGCATCTTGACTTTTTGGAATCTAATTTAATTTCTTTTATCGATGCTTTGATGTCATTATTTGTAGGTTTGCACAATTCTGTTTTCGGATCTTTTTATTTCCTCTCGTTTGTGTGTCATTTTGATGATTCCCCTTCATTTTGTTAGCGTTGTTAAAGCGCAATAAAGAGTTAATGCCGTTGGTTGCCTGGGAAAACCAGCTCCAGTTTTCGAGGGCGTCTGCTGATATTCACCAGGCCAACGCTTTGCTTCGTGATCTGTCGGGGCGGCTTTGTCCCCCCCCCCCAAGGCTGATACCACGGTAAACGTAGACGTATGCACAGAACACACGCCTTGAAATCTACACTCACATGAAAGGTGCAGAAACGAGGGTCATTTTTTGTTGCCGTGACAACATTGACAACAAAATCTTTGCAACGTTTCCTCATCGTTTCCTATTGAGCCATACATTTGTTAAATGTGATTGTCCGGACAAATGTATGTTAGCAAATGATGTCATGTTGCTTTCACCTGATTTTTTTTTTGTTGTTGTTGTATCGCCACTACATGAGTTCCATCGTGGTAGTTTGTTCACACACCTGTCCGTTTTGCTTGTCCACGTTTGAAGTTTATTGCACTAAGGTGAAGAGTGTGATCTTCTTGTATCGCTATATTGATGCATCTATACATACCTATAGAGCTAAGACCTCGAGGGACCACTTGTGGAGAACGCACTGTTCTGGAGCCACTGATGATTTTTGACTTAATAAAATTGATAAATCCCATTCAAAATGGTTTGATCGCCCAAATTTGCATAAAACAAAGAATTTAAAAAAAAAAGAAGAATTTGCTGCTGAGGAATTTGAAAATTGTGTGTTCCTAAAACGGTATCTTGGCTTAATGGTTCGTTTGAGGATGACTTGCTGAGGGGGAGGGCAGAACAGAACTGAAATCAACCCAATAATTGGAATGTCGGACCTGCATCATATAGTATTTGCAGAACAATGTCTTTTTCACTGAAGCATGGAAACAGCTGACACAAGAAAAAAACCGCAGACCAGAATGTGAATAAATTTAAAAAAAATGATAATAATAAAGATGTACCACTACTATCCTGCCATGACACACCACCATTTTGCAAAAAGGCTGAGCCACACGATGGCAATTTAACGTGTAAATACTCGTCGATCCAGGCAAGACACTACAGTAACCATCACCTGAAGCAGTCGAGCAACTGTTTTGTATGTATGTAAACAAATAAGTCTATCGGAGAAGAAGATGAATATTCCTAGTCAAGTAGTCTCTGGTGTACAAAAGCAAAATTCCACCTGGTTGGACTATGTAGCATCTTAATAAATTCAAAGAAATTAAAGTCCCAACCTGGCTGTGTGAACTCATTTCCTGTGTTTGCTTATGAAGCTGCTGGGGTCTTTTTTATTTGCACCAGCTTCCTCTGATCTCTTTCCACGTGGAAATTCCTGCAGAAGAGTACCGCAATTCCCGCACTATAGAGCGCACCTGATTATAAGCCGCACCCACTACATTTTTAGAGGAAAAACAATTTTGTACATACACAAGCCGCACCTGTATATAAGCCGCATGTGCCCACATTAAAACATGTCAACATATTTACAAAGAAAGACGGTACACAGAGAGTTTTCAAAGTTTTAATAATATAACGTAACAATAATAATAATATAACTTTCTTCCCAAACGGTGCCTGTGACGCGGCAGTCTTACCTTTTCTACTCGAGCGCCCCTGGTGGCCGTTAGAAAAATTACACAAATTGGCCGCATCACTGTATAAGCTGCAGGGTTGAAAGTTTGGGGGGAAAAGTAGCGGCTTATAGTCCGGAATTTACGGTACACATATGAGTTTTTACATATCAACCTTTTTTCCCCAAGAGACAAAGATTACACACATAAGGGGGAAAAATGTCAAGTGTGTCCTAAATGCACTCACGGTGTGTTTTTGGTGCACTCAAATTCACCAACAAGGCACAGCGCATATCTCCGCCAGCAGCCATTTTCTACCATTATTTTGTCCAGACTCACCTGTGAGAGGCAGCATGATTGTATCGAAGTTCATATATAAAGGTGCTGATTGCACACGTGTTTATTTTGTTACCCGTTTGCTCAATGAAGCAAACCACTTGAGGGGCTTTCCACTACTTTTTGGCTAGGCCAGCAGATGCGATGTTACTTTACAGTAGATGACTTGGGTACCTTGTCGATCATAAACATGCTGTGGCGTGTTCTTTGCATTGATTAGACGCATTGCGCTTGAGCTTGTTTATTAACTCATTCACTCCCAAAGACGTTTTTAAACGTCTTTTCAGACTTGATCCAGAATCGGCTGGTACTGAATGAGTTAAGTGTGAAATGATCACTGTTAAGCCATTCTCTCTAGAACGGACTCTTTTGTCCTGGTGGCATGCAACCCGCGTATGTGTTTGTTTGTGACGTCAGGAAAGGGCGTGTTAGTTTTGAATTAAGGGGCATTCGGGGCGCATTCAGAAATAATCTCCACGCGCGCAATGTTTTACTGCGACCGTTCGGAAACTTGGAGCATTGCTCAACTTTGTCGAGTGCCCCAAAAACTGGGATGACTCACTTGGCGCCCCAACTGGGGGACACGGTGGGCCGGTGCTGACCGCAAACCGAGCGCACAACACCTCTCCAAACACCCCGGCGGCTCTCAGAGTGCCACGTGGACGTAAGAGTGAATTTCCCAATGTGCCATAAATTACAGTGAGTCAGCTTGCAGTCAGTCTCAACAATGGATCGCGTTGTTGAATAAAAAGAATAATACATTCCATCCATCCATTATCCAAAGGACGGCACGGTCCGATCCGAGGCTGCGGCCTTCTTGTGTGGAGTTTGCATGCTCTCCTCGTGCCTGCTTGAGTTTTCTCTGAATACGTCGGTTACGTCCGAACTGTATTTCCAAAATTTGCGCCCGGAGGTTAATTGTGATCATTCTAAATCGGTGGTTTTGAATCTGGGTTCGATCGAACTCCAGGGGTTCGGTGAATCAGTCTCAGGGGTTCATTTGGGGTATTTCCCAGTATTCAGTCACCATTTGTGTGTGTGTGTGTGTGTGTGCGCGTGCGTGTGCGTGTGTGTGTGTGTGTGTGACATGTACCTGTGAATATTTTTGATGTAATCAGGACAAGAAAATGCGCACAATGGGAGTGTTAAATGGCTGAGAGGTAATAAACTAAAAAAAAGTATGGTTGCAAACAGCCGCTTATAGTATCCCACCGAGTGGCCTGTTAACTATGATTGCGTACCGTATATCTGGCAGGAAAGTTCTTCAAGAAAACAATCAGCTCCCAGTAATATATTCCAACAACGCGAAACGTCTATCTGTCAAACATGATACGAGCGGATTTATTTGCGAGCGTCCTTCAGGTGTGGTCCACATAAATTACAGAAATGGATCACATACTTTTGGATCGTCTTATTGATACAGTTTCCAGTTGAAATGATATAATACAATGTTTGTTTGTTTTTTTAAACGGCCCTGTGGTTTTAAGAAAGCTTGGAGGCTGGACAACTGGAAACGTTTGCAACAATAAACCTTTTCAATCATTTTGGTGAGTCCCACCTTTAGAACAGAAACATACCGCCACGTATTTGTCATATTGATACCTAAATCCAACAAGTGTTTAAGAGGGTGTCCATCACAAATGTTTTTACATGTCCTTCTCTGGCTTTTCTATATTACAGTTGGATTACTTGTTGATGTGCTGAACTTAATTCGTTGTATATTATACTAAGCAGTGAGACCACCACCAGTGTTGGTATCATTTTCATCTCTAAACCTTTCTTCTGTTTTTTCCAGTCCCCAGTAACTGTCCAACATCACAAAAGTGGATTTTTTAAAAAACATTCTTATGCGTCAAAAGAATTGTATGACTTTTTAAAACACATGCTAAAATACACCAGAATAATTTGTATGTGCTCCTTTCTAATTAATTGTTGTCGACCCTCGTGAGGATAAACGGATTAGAAAGTGGCTTTTCTACGGGTACTCCGGTTACCTCCCGCATTCCCCCAAAAAATCCATGGCAGGCTGATTAAAACTCTAAATTGTCCCTAAGTATGAGTGTGAGATGGTCGTTTGTCTCTGTGTGCCCTACGATTGGCTGGCAACCAGTTCAGGGTGTCTCCCACCTACTATCCGGAGACGGCTGGGAGGGGCTCCAGCAAGCCCTGCAACCCTTATATGAGGATAAAGCGGATCAGAAAATGGATGGATGGATGGTTGTATAGGGTGGCCCGGTGGGCCACTGGTGTAGTGCGTGGGCCTCGCAGTGCATTGGTGCAGGGTTCCATTCCGGCTCCGGCCTTTCTGTGTGGAGTATTCATGTTCTATATACCGTTGTTTACAAAATATGTTTTTGACATGATACGAAGCAGAGAAATGCAGTTGAAGTGCAAAATAAAAATGCATGTAGCTCACAGAGCCAGTCATCCCAAGGCTTATGATGTCTTTTAAGCCACAGCTGCAGCTCATATTTGCGTTTGAATTTTTCCTTTTTTTTTTTTTTTTTTAAACCAGTCTGAGATTTGAGTCGAGTGAAAGAGTTTGGACGTGAACCACACGGCTCAAATGATGTCATGCCAATTATGTGTTTTATAAGAAGGCTGGAGATTAGAGGTAAAGTGTCAGTGAAAGAATAAAAGAACCCCCCCCTCACCCCCCCAAAAAAGCCTACATCCTGTATATGTGCCGTCCAAATATGCTTCTCTTTTTTTATTTGATTTCTTTTTACTTGTCAGAGCCTTTGTTCGCTTCATCCGCCAAAATGTTTCCGATTCAGCTGAAAGAAAACTCCACAGGGCTTCTTTTCTTTTCTTTTTCATTTTATAGGAACACATGCCCCCCCCCACCAAAAAAAGCCTTTCTGAATTTTGATCCACTTCAGTGCAGCCTTGAGAAATATATGAACATCAGGTTTTTAATCTGAAAGGAAACGTATGATGTCTTTTTTTCCCACAGTCTAAAACATTTCCAGCTGTCTTTATATATCTGTTACATTTTTCTTTTTTTTTTTTTTTTTTTTTTTTTTCAAAAAAAACTGAAGGATAAATAATTAAGGGACACTTTCCACCCCCTTATTTCTTGTCTCTCTGCAGTGGCGCCCCTTAAAACCAGTTTCAAGGGGCTGGGTACAGAGACCTTGCTCGGGTGGGCTCCATTAACCCAGAGTGTCAGGAAAAGGGTGAGGACCGACCGAGACAATAAAAGCATTTTAACATGCGGTGGCAGGACTTAATACATTGCATCGTGTTTACGTGGTGCATGGACACACCACCAAAAACAAATATGCAGGATTGAAACGGTTACTTGAAGAATGTATTTTGGTACAGTTAATATAGTTACCTGTTACAACATTTAGTTAGTGATGTAATCCAAATACTGTATTCATGTTATGGAATTATCTATCCATCTATCTAGCTAGCTATCCGTCCGCCCGATCGCCCGGCCACCGACCGACCGACTGACCTACCTACCCACATATCTAACTACTACACAACTATTCAAAGCTACCTGACCTTGTCTAAAAAAGTCAGAGCTCTCTGCCTTGTTAAATCATGAAACTATTGTGGCTAATCACAATTTTCCAGTTCATTTTCACTGACCACAACAAAGCCTGATTATCTCCTGTTCAATCCAGAAATCGCCTAAATAGAACATATCTGACAAAATGACTGAAGAAACCACTGCTCACCAAAAAAACAAAGGTTTGTGTTTGGCAAAATGCATCTGAATGATTGCTGAAGTCTTTGGGGAGATTAATTTTGAACAAATATCTTGTGAGACAAAGAACAAACATACAGCATTTTGTCCTGATCTGAGATTTTCAGTCTTGGTTGGATTTATGCTTTTGCGGTGTCGCCGTTACGTTTATCGTTTTCCAAAGTGATTTTATTTCCATGCCCAAAACAAGAATCTTTTGTCTTTTTTGAACATCCTACTTTCTCCATCGTGATGAACTTCCTCCAAGTGCAGTCATACTTTGCCGTTTTGACACACGTACTAAATCCCGTCTGTTTTCTGTTCTGCTTCGCTCGTTGACTGGACTCGCTCGGCGATCCTGTGAGGCCTGATTGCTCGCAGGCCGCCGGGCGCTCCTTCCTGCCTCTTGACACAAACCACAAGTCAAGACAATGAGAACCTCCCCTCTGTCCTCATCGGGGGTCTGACAGTATCTGAAGGCTTAGCCCCCCCCGTCAACCCCCCCCCCCTTCCGCAAGCCTCTGATCTCCTTTTTCTCTTGATCTGCGCTCGAGCTTTTTCGGTCTTGGGGGGCTTCCAGACTGATATTTCCCATCCAATTTTTGAAGGATGACCTCATGAGCCTTGCAGCTGCCATCGCCATTCTCGCACGAGGTAATAGAAACAGCGTGGAGCATCTGGAAGGGAGTACTTGGCACTTTCTGTCTCCGTTCACTCCATCTGATCAGATCTTGAATAATTGTAAAGATTATTGTCAGGACAAAAATGTGTTCCAACCCCCAAAACATCATTGTTCCACGACCATCGATTTTTTTTGGGGGGGGGGGGGGGGTGTTCATGGTCTGAATTGAAAAGCCTCGAATTATTTGACAGAGTCAGGTGTTTTCCAAGTGGTTCCATAAATCCTAATGCTTCACTTGCTTCAGCCATAACACCGAAAAATGTTGACACTGTCGATTTTATAGCCTCTGCCCGAGCAAAATCTCTTTTCCGCCAACGGAGTGTTCTGTGCATTTTAATATTCATGCTATTTGATAATTATGTTAGTGAGTCGAGCTGTTTGTCAAGTAAAGTATTTATTGACGGGATGGGAAAGGAATTGCAGCTTATCACACAACGCGATAATGAAAAATACTGTACCACTAGTATCCATCCGTCCATTCATCCATTTTCTGATCCGTTTTATCCTCCCAAGAGTCGCGGGGGGTGCTGGAGCCTCTCCCAGCTGTCTTTGGGCAGTAGGCGGCCAATCGCAGGGCTCACAGAGACAAACAATCATCGGCGCTCACACACTCACACCTCGGGACAATTTAGAGTGCTCAATCAGCCTGCCATGCATGTGTTTGGTATGTGGGAGGGAACCAGAGTACCTGGAGAAAACCCACACAGGAATGTGCAATCCAACATAGGAAGACCGGAGGCGGGGATCGAACCCACGACCTCTGCATTGTGAGGTCGACGCACTAACCACCCAACACTAGTATCATTTTGTCTAGTTCGACTACCTAGTCATCTGTACTAGGTTGTTAAACATAGAGAAGCCTGCTCTCTTTCACATGCAGGGGGGCATTGCTTTGCTCCTCTTCGGTTGTTTTGAAGTTATGAACGTGTGTGAATTGCTACAAGAAGACCAAGTCATGTGTAACTGTATTTATGAATTTACTGCTGCATCAGCGGAGGTTGGTGATAGACAGCGGCATGTTCCAGTTTAAGTACAAATTCGGGTTACGTCTCCACTGTATGAATGGAAGTCAGTCCTGTACCTTTCTGAACATTCATTGGTCCAGAAAGTCATGTAAGTAGCATTCATTCATTCATTCATCTTCCGAACCGCTTGATCCTCACTAGGGTCGCGGGGGGTGCTGGAGCCTATCCCAGCTGTCTTCGGGCAGTAGGCGGGGGACACCCTGAATCGGTTGCCAGCCAATCGCAGGGCACACAGAGACGAACAACCATCCATGCCCATACTCACACCTAGGGACAATTTAGATTGCTCAATCAGCCTGCCATGCATGTCTTTGGAATGTGGGAGGAAACCGGAGCACCCGGAGAAAACCCACGCAGGCCCGGGGAGAACATGCAAATTCCACACAGGGAGGCCGGAGCTGGATTCGAACCCGGTACCTCTGCGCTGTGAAGCCGACGTGCTAACCACTGGGCTACCGGGCCGCCTGTAAGTAGCATTTAGCTCCAAAATGTAAAAAGTCATCAAAACACAAGTTATGTGAAGCCGCTTTTAATACAAAAGAAATCAATGACATCTGGTATTGTTTACAAAAAACAAAAAAACATAAGTCTTAAAACAAAATAATTTACAGTATTTGTATACTGTATATATGGCGATAAAATAAATAGTCATTATACTAGCTTAAAGGCTTTTTCAAAATAAGAGCATCTTATACCACAAAGTGGACTTGGACCCATCAGGATGGTAGCTGTTCGGAGTGATTACACAAAGTCTGCTTGTCGGCTGCTTTTCTTTCCAGTATAAACAATGGCCCGTACAAAGTGCATTAGTTCTACTTGCATCCTGGCTCCAAAGGAGCACGCTGCTGACCGACATTTCAGCAGTCATCTTGATTTGTCATGATGGCATTTCATGAAAAGAGCGGTTTCGACAATATATGACAGGAGAATCTTTTTTTTTTTTCCCCCCGTACTGAAATGATGGTATCAGTGGTTTGTGTGCAGTTGAATTTTAAGGAGAACCGAAGCTGGAGCTGAGGATCCTTAAAGTGGAACTAAAGGCACCACTGGAGGTCCAACAAGGGATTGGATATGCAAAGAAATATACACTGGGACCATGATTTACAAGTATAATTCATTCCTTGACTAAGATCATCGGTCGATTTATTCACGTATTAAATCACTTGTCCACATTGAAACGAATTGAAACGCCATTAATCCATTCCATCCTGCCAGAACGTAATTTATTTAGTTTTTAATCAAAACAAATAGCATCATATTGTATAAAAAGATAATGAAAGACAATGTAAATGATCTGCTTTTATAAAATGTAATTACTGTATGTACTGTTGTATCAGTGTTGAATGTGTGCTAAAGGGGTAAGTTGGAGTGACATCAGCATTTGTTTGTTTGTTTTTCAGTGTGAGGGTCTGGGTGTGAGTTATGCTCTTTGCAAGGTTTCTCATTTTGTGTTTGACTCTTTGTCCCAGAACATAAATTGCTGAAATTGCTGCAGGGACTTTGACTGTCCTTGACCCAGATCAAGGTCATAGCTGCGTCTAAATTGCTTCAATCATTTTGACTTTACTCAAGCAGCAGTGGATATGAAGCTTGCTTGTAACTCAAATTTTGAATCATACCAAAAAGGAAAAAAAAAAGATGAGCAATCCATCAGAGAATCTCATAAATTGGGGCAGTTCTAAGTCAAGGTAGCACTGAACTGTCTATTTGGCTCCCATGAATGTCTTTTAAGAAGGAAGAACCAGTCCCATCAGTGCCAAGTCTCTAAAGAACCAAAATCCAGCTGCACAAGGCTGATCCAAGGACCACCAGGAGGATCTGTGTCAGCCTTCCGGTTCCGCTGGTATCAATCTGGACTTCTTTGCTCTTGAACCCTGACCCGTAGCGACTTGGGGGCTGTGTCTCTGCGCCCCTGCAAAGCACCAAGGGAGCCTGAAAGGAAGTGGGCCTCCTTATCGGACGGTCTGGGCTGGAACCGTCCGTTGGCCTCTCCCAACATACAACAGTGGGTGTCTCCTGTAGTCCAGCTCAACCTTGAAAAGCTCATATTCCTTATGCGGCAGCTTGATGCCAAGCACCGTGCACCCATGCGTCTCGCTCAGGCCCTGTTCTGCTCTGACCTTCCATTTTCCGGCCTGCCCGCACTTCCCTGGCTTTGTCCTGTTCAACAACTTTGCTGTGGACTCGTCTTCAGCTGTCACTCTCACTTCGATCACCTTGAAGACAAACTCTGTGGCTCCCGGTACCTTGACTGAAGGGTTTCCCTGAGCATAGTGACCTGAAGCCCTCATCGTGAAGGTGTTCTGGGAGCAGAGGGGGTCCGAGTAATGGCGGTAAATCCCCTCCCACGCTTGTTGGTCAGGATCAAAGTGGAACTCTCTGGTGAGGAAGAGAACCGTGGGACGGGTTTCACACTGTTGGCTTACCCAACGTCCGGCCAAGGAAATAGAGGCTTGCGTTTGGCGGGGCAATACCGGGGGGCGTTGTTCTGTGGAGCGGTACACCAGGGCACACACCGGGCACGGATGGATGTGATGCTGAGGATGGATCAATGGAAGAATCATTAGTGTGGCCGTACTGCGTGCCAGACATCAAATGCTTAGTTGTCACTCAACTCACCATGGCGCTCTGCAGCGGCAGCTGGTACCCTGTCGGTCTGTAGTGAGTTCTTTGGGCCCAGTCAGTGTGTATGTCCCCCAAGAAGAGTTCCTGGATTTCCTCCCCATTGTTGTGGTGCTGCGTCTCCACCCTAACCAAATCCAGCTCCATCATTGAGAAGCCCATAGCCACCAGGCACCCTCTTCCCGCCCGGGTATTAGAAAGGTCTTGCGGCTTCCCAGGAATCAGCCGAGCCAGGCTCACACCCACGCAGGATGGGGGCAGCCTGGAGGTCAGCTTCTGCTGGGCTGCCAAGCTGTGGACGACTATGGTCACCCCGCTGAGGTGATGGTCGGCTTCCGTTGCTCCGCGGGTAATCCAGGAAGCCTGGCGAAGACGGAGCTTGCCTCGGATCGCCAGAGAGTAGGCGGGATCCTTGCACTCACTGTCGGCATAGTAGTGCTGCAGCGCCTGGAAATGACGAGTGGGGTGGAAGGTGTAGGAACGGGTGAGGAACTCTGGACCCGGACGAACTTCACATCTGAAAATACCAGAATACAAATTGAGATTTTTCAAGGAAGGAGTTCCTGATTGGTACGTTCAGTGATTCTCTTTACTTTCCACGCGAATCAACAGGAATGTATCTGAAGAAATGGGAATGCATGGAAATAAACGAGGACTTTACAAAATTGAAGGTTGGCTCTTAGAGAACTTAAGTATTGTTAGGAAACATATTTTAGCATTATCGGGACCAAAACAGCCAAATTTCATGATTTATGAGTGTCACAGGTTTTTTTCAAATTATGTTTTTGCTTTATGATGTGAGCCAAAATTTGATGTACCGGTGCTGTCGTAGTGTGGGTAAATAAGATGCAGTCGGTTTCAAGCAAGCAACAGTTTATTATCGGTCTAGCTTTGGCAAGCGTACATCCTGTTAGGTCGCTTTCAGAGTAAAAGCATTACCACAGGTACCAGCAAGTTTACGCCACCACTGACGTGGAAAAAAAACAGAGCAATTAACATAGTCGTGTCCTGACATAAGGGCGGCACGGTGATTGACTGGTTAGCTCGTATGCCTCACAGTGCAAAGCTCATAGGTTTGATTCCTGTGTGGAGTTTGTATGTTCTCCTCATCCCCACATGGATTTCCTCCAGGTACTTTGGTTGCCTTCCACATTCCAAACGCAGAGGCACCGTAGGGCAGTTGAACACTCTAAATTGTCCCACGGTGTCATTGTGAGCGTGAATGGTTGTTTGTCTACGTGTGCCTTGCGATTGGCTGACAAACCAGTTCCCCTTGCCGTCCAGATCAGATTTCTGTGGGGCAGACTCCTGGAACGACGGTTTCCAACATTTCGAGGTTTATAGTGGTGCTCATTTAACTAGTTTGTGCTGCGACGTAAGAATACAGAACTCGGTGTTAAACCAAGAACCTCCTGTAGCGTCTGCTTTCTAAAGTGTCACTGTGTTTGAGAAAGGTTTACCTCGTTGATAGCCAGGTACCATCCAGCCTTGGTGGTATTTGCGCTGTGATCTTCACTTTGTCCTGATGGTGGCGGGCATGGCAATGCGGCTGCCATTGCAGCAGGCTTTCGCTGAAGTTGGAGGAAGTAGCGGGAACCTCCCAGAGTTTACTCCCTGCCGCAACCATCAATGCCACTACGAAGTAGAAATGACAGCAATTCATTCACTGCGATGACCCCTGGAGAAAATTGCTGGTTTTCAATCATAAACAGCACTCCAGTTTTCATTATGGTTACACTTTCGAAAGGTGTGTATCATGCTGAAAACGTTTTTTTAATTGGGGACCCGAATACAAGCCTCCCCGGCTCACGTCGTAGCGTTCCTTGACACTCATTTCTATCTTAACAGGAGGCATGAAAATATCTTCAGCAGCCATGCTTGAATTTGTACAAGAAGAATAATTTTGAACATTTTGATTTGAAAGGGCCGTTTGGGGCAAATTCCAGGGCTAAATCTGGATTTCATCCAAATAAGCTCAAATCCGAAGCAGGTATCCTCGACATAGGGCCGACGCAAATTTCCCAACAATCTTTTGTGTATGATTTTTAATGCACATGGTCCTTGTCTGTCTGAATCCTCCAAAATCACTTTCTAGGAAAAATGGAGGCCATCTTGCTTGAGTTGCCAAACACGGCTCGGTTCAAGTTGGTATTTGACCTTATATTGCTATCATACAGTATCACACTAACATGAGCACAAAACCCCAGAATAATGTTCAATTTCTAAACATCTGCTCAAGATCTGCAATTTATGACACTTTGATTAAAATGGTAGGACACATCGCCCCTGCTAGCTACCACATTAAAGACTCGTGCGAACCCCTCAATCAGACAAAAAGCCTTCAATGCCTCCTGTTCTTGTGTGTGTCCAGCAGGTGGCATACGAGGGGCTTCCGTTCAGTGTGCACACCTGCTGCCATTGTTCATTAGCCAAGTATTTAAGGACTGACTAGCTGCCTCCTGCTTGTCCGAGTATTGACTTTGTTGCAGCTCTTGCTCAAGTCTTTGTTTTCTAGACCCCTCAATCTCGTTCTCATCGTAGCTATTCTTGTTCCATGTTTTTGTTAGTATAGTCTTTGTTTTGTCATTTGATTTTGCTTTTGTTTTTGCGTGTGAATTTGACTATTGACATTTTGTTGGTTTTCTTGGGTTAACTAATTCCTTGCCTTTTGCAAACGCCTTTTGTTCTTGTCTTTCCTGGTTCTTGTTGACCAGCGATTTCTGTTCATACTTTGTCGGTGCGCTTTGTTCTTGTAAATAAATATTTTTGTGATGGAGTTTTTGTTTGGCGTCTACATTTGTGGGATCCGATCGCTATTTAGTTCGTTCCAAACTGTGACATCAGGACAGTGGGCGATGTCGTTTTCTGATTGTATGTGTAACAGGGCCGGTTGAAAACTTGCAAATACTTTCTACACCGCATTATAATTACCAGAATAAAGCAGTGCATTTATGAGAAAAAGGTTAGATAGAGTAAAAGTTTTCTATTCTTTACATCCATAGTAGAATATATAAATATCTATCCATCCATCAATTTTCTGATCCCCTTACAAGGTTCGAGGAGTGTGCTCGAGCCGATTCCAGCCGCCTTCAGGCAGTCGGCGCGGGACACCCTGAACCGGTTGCCAGCCAATCTTTCTTTTTCAATGAAATAATGGAAACGATATGAGAGAAAAGGCAGGGATAGTCGTATTTTCCTCCAAAATAAACAACATGCTATCCTTTTCACATTTTCCTTCATTTTTTTTCCACAAAATGTAATTGGGTTTTGCTCCAAATTCATATAATTCAGCCAAGGTGAGTGTCTGGACTCTACCCAGGATCATAGTTTGACAGAATAATATAAACAGTCAGTGAAATGTGTTCATGTTTTCTTCAGTAGAAACTTTTTTTTCAAACGGCATTGTGTTGCTTTTCGTATTCAATCCTGCTAAAATTCACGCGGAGTTAAGACTCCGTTGGAAGCCGATCTACGGAGACTCCCAAAAAACAGAACCAAGTTCTTTAAAAGTCATCCGGCAGGTCTGTTTGATGTTAGCCATCGTAGCTACATGCTACATCTTGTCCCAAGTGGTCACAGTGGTGAATGAACAGGGCGTCAAAAAAGAAAAAAAAGTCAGGCGTCATCATGTGGGCCTTTGCTATATATTTAAGTGTGTCGTCGGTGCCAAAAGCATGAAGTTGTACGGAGTGTTTCCCGAGGTCATGTGTCATTCACTCTTGGATCTTTTGCTGTGCTGCATATGGTTGCATTTATGACAAAAAGAAAAAGGAATGAAGAGAACTCGTAAAAAAGCAAAGAGCTGAGTAAAACAAAATTGCTCATTGAGAGTTTTTACAAAAAAAAAAAAGAGAGAGAGCGCCGGTCAACCACAAGTGAGACGACGACGTCATGTGTCAAGATGCGACCCGCGACTCCATTTGGAGATGAGGGCAACTTTTTCTGTTCATTTTCTACTCAGCCAGTCAAACGGAATTAGACTTGATTTGCATTTCGACTTGGGTCTTCTCCTCTTCACGTGCAACTCCTTGTCGCACGTGTTTCATTTGGCAATCAGTTCCCCTCGCTGACTAGTCTATAAATAACTCCTTCCTGCTGTGGGTCAGAGGTCAACAGCTAACATGTGATGCAGGTGCCGTCTTTGTTGAAGAAAATGAAACAGCTGCATCTGGGTGGAGCGCTTTTATTTTGCAGGCGTGGCAGGACCACACCGAAAAGAAAAGAAATTTAGACACTAGAATAAAGATATAAGCTTACAGGAGAATAAAGTTGTATTTGTTTGAGGGAAAACAATCATAAAATACTGTCGTATTTTTTTTTTTTGCGAGGAAAAAGACGTGAGATATTCCTATTCTTCAATTACAAAAAGGCCTTTTTTTTTTAGAAATATCTTTTTAGGAGGAAAAAAATTTGTCTTCAGCGATATTATTATGAGGTGCAAAAAAAAAACAAATTTGTACGACCAGAGGAAAGTTTTTTTTTTCTGTTTTAAAGTTTTTTTTTAAAACAAAAGAAATAATTTTTAAAGTCATATTTGTTGATAAAAACATAGTTTTAGGGAAGTGAAGTTGGATCTTAAAGGAAAAAAGTTATTCAATAATGTCTTTTAAAACACCAAAAAACATTTAATATTAGGTGTGGAAAAAGGCCTGCTTTTTTTTTTAAAGATTTTATTTTATTTATTTATAAGTTTTGTTCTTAATGGATAAAAGGTTGTAAAATCTCATTTCATTATGAATACATTCAGATTTAAAAAATACTTTTTCCGTCCAACATTCGGTACAGAGTCACATAGGAAGACAAAAAATATTAGATTGATCATAAGATTCTGAAAGAAGTTTTATTTTGAAAATCCGGCATACCCCCCTGTGCCTCTGATGGAATGCTCATCTTGGTCATGTGATACAGGAAAAAAAAAGTACCAGTAAGTCCGCAAGCTAGCAAAAATGAGAGATTAAAAAAAAAAAAGTGTCTGAAGTGTAACAGACTAAATAGTGAGACCGAAGGAAAGTCAATAACGTCCAAGAAAAAACAGTCTACTGTATATTTAAGAAACAATATCAGCATTCCTATTACATTTTGACGCATATGGCCAGTTGAAATCTGCTAAATTTGTGCCAACAGGCTGGCGAATGAGTCAGTAACACCACCAAATCTGCTTTGGCATATGGAGTCCAAGCACCTGGCATTAGATGTGGACTTGGGGGTCGGGGGGCTGGTGGGGGACTGAAACAAGCAGAGGGCCTGCAACAACTCTTTGGTGTTTTGGTCTATTGATGTTTCTATCTGTAAAAATATGTATTTTGCTCATAGTGAAGAAAAAAAAGACTGCTGTGTTCCAAACTACATACACGAGATGATATTTTGGGGCAAAGTCAACTCAACTGCATTTATGGAGCACATCAAAAGCAACCCCCACTGTACACAAAGTGCTGTACATGGAGCGAAAATCATATATGTATGGTGAGTTTTAAAAATGGGCAGCGACGGGGCTTGCCGAACGCTCAGCGGGAGGTCATTCCAAAGAGAGGGACCGCTTCTTTTGATCGCATTTGGGAGTCTTTCTTCTTCGAAAAACAACTTGGAGGTGATTGTCTTTTGTTCTTTCCCTCAAAGGGACACACATCGAGCATGCGCTGGAATTGAACCAAATCTGTTTTCCATGTGGAGACAAAAGCCTCCAAATGGGGCCCTGATGACACGCCAACATGTCTCATTGCCTTTGCGTGTCTGTCAGAGATGGACACGATGATGGAAGATGGTGTGTGTGTGTGTGTGTGTGTGTGTGTGTGTGTGTGTGTGTGTGTGTGTGTGTGTGTGTGTGTGTGTGTGTGTGTGTGTCCTAATTTTTTAGTTTTGGTGTGTATACCTGAATGTCAATGTGTGCTTGATGCTTGTCTATACCTGTGTCCTGTGTCTGCCCTGTGTTTGTGTGTGTGTCTGTATGTGTGTGTGTGTGTGTGCGCATGTGTGTGTGTGTGTGTGAGTGTGCGCTTATATTTTAGTTTTTGTGTGTATACCTGGATGTCAATGTATTCTTGATGCTTGGCCGTGTGTGTCTATACCCGTGTCCTGTGTCTATCCCTGTGTTTGTGTTTGTGTTTGTGTATGTATGTGTGTGTGTGTGTGTGTGTGTGTGTGTGCACGCGCGTGTGTGTTTGTGTGTGTGTGTGCGCTTATAGTTTAGTTTTTGTGTGTATACCTGGATGTCAATCTATGCTTGGTGCTTGGCCGTGTGTATCTATACCCGTGTCCTATGTCTGTCCCTGTGTGTGTGTGTGTGTGTGGTGTGTGTGTGTGTGTGTGTGTGTGTCCTAATTTTTTAGTTTTGGTGTGTATACCTGAATGTCAATGTGTGCTTGATGCTTGTCTATACCTGTGTCCTGTGTCTGTCCCTGTGTGTGTGTGTGTGTGTGTGTATACAACCCTGTGTGTAAGTGTATCCATGTGTGATCAATGTGTGTAGGTGTGTGTCCCTCGGATTACCATTTTTTTGAAACGTGTGTGTGTGTGTGTGTGTGGTGTGTGTGTGTGTGTGCGCGTGCGTGTGTGTGTGTGTGTGTGCGTGTGTGTGTGTGTGTGTGTGTGTGTGTGTGTGTGTGTGTGTGTACACCCCTGTGTTTAAGTGTGTCCATGTGTGGAGATCAATGTGTGTATGTGTGTGTTAGCATTGTTCATTATTTTTAAACGTGGGTGTGTATGTGTGTATTTGTGTATGTGTGTGTGTGCATGTGTGCGTGTGTGCGTGTGTGTGTGTGTGTGTGTGATGAGTTGTTTCTCACAACACTCAGGCCAAAAGAAACAAGCGAAGCATTTCTTCCCTCTTTGCTTATCTTATTATTTGTCGCAATCATCTTGTGACCCCCTCCAGTGAACGTCCCCGGGGTGCATTCTTCCTTCCATGATCTCCTATCTGGACCCTTTGATCCAGAATCGGTGGCGACGCATGACTCGCTGTGCCCTTTCTCTACAAGATCTTCTCTTGTACTTGATTGGACAAACGCGGACTTTATTGAAAGTTGCTCTCAAAAAGAAATAATAAAATAAAATGATGCTTTGATAGTGTGAGCTCTTATCTTAATCTCACGAGTCTGTTTCAGAAGAAAGGGAACCTTGACACATTTTGGATGGAAAATAGTTGACGAAAGCGGACATAATTTGGCAAACATCACTTTGATGGCTGGGAAGAAAAAAAAGTGACTCAATGAAGATCGGTTAAATGTCATTGTTTTCGGGATGAATATATTTTCAAGGTGTTGTTCAAGTACTTCGATTCTTTCCAAGTCGACGACTTTCTAGGAGGACTGGTTAGCCTCACAGTGCAGAGGTCACGGATTCAATTCCAATTCCCGGTCTTTTGGTGTGGAGTTTGCATGTTCTCCCTGTGCCTGCATGGCATTTCTTCGGGTATTCCACTTTCCTCTGTATTCCAAAAACAATTGCACACTTGAAATGGTGTCATTCTGTGCGTGAATATTTGTTTGTGTGTGTGTGCCTTGCGATTGGTTGGCAACCAGTTCAGAGGGTACCCGCCTCCTGCCGGCAGACGGCTGGGACAGGTTGACAAATAATAACCCACTCGACCCATGATTGGTCATTACCTGTGGCCTGCGCAACTATGACGTCATTTTCAGTCGACAGTAAACGGCAAACTGTCTGCCCCTTGAGATGGATTCCAAAATAATCACACTTCCACCTGTGTGCCCCTCAATTGCGTGTTCCCGGTAAAGGTGCAAGCATATCGAGTGTGCAAATGTTTTTCTCTCGTGCGCTCTTATCCCACACTTCGTCTTAGCCCACACCCATGACCCCTCACCAAGAGCAACATACCCTCAATTCATTGCAGATTTGATCAAAATAGAGAAAAACTGGCAACAATCGGTGGAATTTTTGTGCCTGTGCCGAAAAAAAATATACATCTTCAAGTGTCAATTTTCATTTTTTACGGTTTACAAATATTTGAGGGTGGCCAAGTGATCCAGTGGTGACTGCGTCGACCTCACAGTGCTGAGGTCGTGAGTTCGATCCAGGGTCCGGCCTTCCTGTGTGGAGTTTGCGTGTTCTCCCCGTGCCTGTGTGGGTTTTCTCCGGGTACTCCGGTTTCCTCCCACATTCCAAAAATGGCAGGCGGATTGAACCCACTAAATTGTGCCGAGGTGTGAGTGCGGGTGTGGTTGGTTGTTCGTCTCTGTGTGCCTTGTCATTGGCTGGCAACCGATTCAGGGTGTCCCCCGCCTACTGCTCGAAGACAGCTGGGATAGGGTAGAGGACAACCCTTGTGAGGACAAAGCGGATCGGAAAATGGATGGAGGGATGAATATTGCCAAAGCAACAAGCGGTGCCGCCATGTTTGATGACGCAGATCCATCACAAGTGGATGACGTAACACGCACTGTCCCACTTCTGCAGTTTTCGCATACTTGTAACCAGCGCTCTCAAACACGACTTGCACTTCTACTTCTGTAAGTGGACACTTCGTGGAACATGAATTAAAATGCAAAATCCACCCGTTTTCAGCCGCGTCCAAATACCCACATTCCACCCAATGAACTCACAATTCATCAGATAACCACGTTTTGATTATTGGGACCGCAAAGAATATATTATTAGCTCTATTATGTTCCTTTGACAAGCTCCATCGAAAAGCCACTGAGAAGTCGGGTTATAACATGGCAGACACACTAGTCAGCTTCGATGACAGATCCTGGCCAGAGTTGAGCACCCTCAAAAGCTCTGCATTCACCCGCAATAAAAATCCCCATCATACTTTGAGCCGTTTAATCGCAAGGTCTTGCGTATTTACACAAGAGATCCGCGTGGCTCTGCCCGCTGGATATCAAAGTCTGGCTCCCGTTCGCACGTGGCCGCCGGGCTTCGAGGGACGACGGCTTTTTCAAAGCCTCGATCACGTTTGTCCTCATGAAAATCAAATTCGTAGGTTGGCAAATCGCGAATTCCCGAACCAGAAAACAAACTTGTGTCATTTTTGCAGAAGACACAAGATGACACGAGTGAAACCGTCCCCGTCGTGTTCGTTCACCACACGAAAAGTCGTTTTGACATCTCACAGTTTAGCAGGAAGTCAAAAGAACACAAAAAGTTCCAAATGCTCACGTCTTGTTCTCACGCACGATCGCTTCAAGTCTCAAAAATAACATTTTCTTTTGCCATGTGATGTGTTTAACATGTACAAGTTGGAGCTGGACTGGAAAAGAGAAATATTGATGACATCACCCCACCGGTTGCCAGCCAATCGCAGGGCACACACAGACCAACAACCGTCCGCGCTCACGCTCACACCTCGGGAGGAAACCGGAGCACCCGGAGAAAACCCACGCAGGCCCGTGGAGAACAAATCCACACCGGGAGGCCGGAGCTGGAATTGAACCCGGTACAGCTGCACCGTGAGGTCGACGCGCTAACCGCTGGACCACCGCGCCGCACTTTTAAACATTTAAAGATGAAACGCCAACATATTGTACTTGAACTGCACCAGTAAAATGGACGGAAACAAAAACAAAGCTTCCTTCTAATATATTCGATTGCAGTTGGTGCTTGAAATTTGATTTGGATTGAATCCAGTGATTCTTTCGCATACCACAAGTACAAAGGGGGCCACATGAGAAACTGGAACAGCTTATTGAACGCCAAGCCAACATGCTAACCCCAACTTTGTCAATATTATTTTGAACGTATTAACAAAAAACATATTGCCTTGTTGGACGGCAATGTGATCGCCGAGTTACAACATCCGCCTCTCAGTCCGGAGATGCACGGTTCGATTCTGGCTGCGGCCTTCCTGTGTGGAGTTTGCATGTTCTCCCCGGGCCTGCGTGGGTTTTCTCTGGGTACTTGCGCGCATTAGTTGTTATGGCGTCTCACCAAATAGGTTCCACGAGTACCGTATTTTCACGACTATAAGGCACCGTTAAAAGTCTGAAATTTTATCCAAAATGGACGGGACGCCTTATAATGCGGAGCGTCTAGTGTATGAGCCGAGTTCCAAATCCTGACTGAGAGCGCTTCTGGCCGACACGGTGTTTATACAGAGAAAAGGCGGACGTGAGTGACGACAGGCATGCGGACGTCCGCCAATGAGTGAAGGGTGAGCGTGTAAGAGGTGAAGAGAAAAACGTAGTACATTGTAAAATGGCTAAATAAAGTACAACCGAACTCCGCTTTGCTTCCGTTGCTTTTATAAAAACGTGTTTTTAGCGTGCGTGCATGCAGGCCGTATGTTGAAGCTGGCGTATGTCTTACCACGCCTGGCTGCGGCCAATAATACGGTGCGTTTTGTGGACGTGTCAAACACAGAAACAGCAGCCGTGACTGAGACTGCGCCCAACAACACGGTGCGCCAAATGGTCGTGAAAATACGGTACTCCAAAACCCGTTTGGCTGCAGCCTTTCTTGGTGAACCTTCTGACCACCACAAGTACGTCACCAAACGTGATCATTATTACAACCACACCGTGTCCTAGTGTTGATTTTGTGCACATATGAGTGTATAAACAAAGAAATGAAGGCTCTCAAAGCACACCAGGTCCCCAAATTTGGCGAGGATTATGTCACACACAGCCACTCGTTAATCACAAGGAAGCCATTAAGCAATTTGTCAGCATTCAAACGCCTCCCGTCGATCCAAAAACCCAAACCGGCGCTAGTGAATGGTCGCTCTGTGTCTTCAAAGGGCACGAAGGAGAAGCTTCTTCTTCTTCTTCTTCTCCGGCAGCTGCGCTCGAACAATGGCAGCTTCGGAGCAGGCGAGCGTGGCCCTGGAACTAATGTTGCTATTATGTTAATGGTTGGAATAACAGGAGGTGGACATCACGGTGCCTCCACCGCGCCTCCCACACTCCCCCTTCCCTGGGGGGGGCGCTGCACATCAGGGCCCAGAGGCGGATAGGAAGAGATGTCTGCCCAGGTGCAATCACCAGAAACCCCCACCACACACACACACACACACACACACACACACACACACACACACACACACACACACACACACACACACACACACACGTTCAAAGTGCGCCTCTCTCTCAGCCCCGATGATGACTGGCAGAGTGTTTTCTTTTGGAGCCGCACGTGTATTGTGAGGGAGACAAGCAAGGTCGAGCTGGCGAACCTCCACAGATGCTCAGAAAAAAGGTAAAATACGCTCAACATTTTGAAATGGAGGCAGAAAAAGTTTTCAGAGGACAAATAAGAAGCAGGAGTGCATACTGTAGCCTTCTCAATTGCACGATTCATTCCAAAATGCTCACTTATTTATACGAAAAGCTAGCAGGCTAAGGACACGTGTCGGGCAGAAATCCGCCCTTCATTCCAAATGAAGCAATCAAATTCAATCTAATGTCCAATCCGATGCAGCACACATCTGTTACATTTTTCGACAGGATTCAGCGCATCATGGCCACCCGTTGCCATGATTGACTTCTTAGCTAGCGAACAAGTGCGGCAACACAATGAAGAAAATCCACAGAAGGAGCATCCTCGGCAAATGATTGGTCACTTGTTGCTCGACAGCGGCAGCCATCTTAAGTTGCCACTTAATTGCGAATCGCGCCAAACTTCAATAAATGGATTTCGCCACTGCGTCTTCACATTATTTTCTGTCTATATGGCAAAAATGCCACGGTGTCTGGCATGCGATTGTACCAATAAGTCTGGAAGAAGTGCTACATGCAGGAAATAGATGTATGGATTTGTATTCATTATAAGACAGACCATATTTTTGAAACAAGACAATATCCATCCATCCATCCTTCCATCCATTATCTGAGCCGCTTGATCCTCACTAGAGTCGCGGGGGGTGCTTGAGCCTCTCCCAGCTGTCTTCGAGCACTAGGCGGGGTACACACTGAATCGGTTGCTAGCCAATCGCAGAGCACACACAGACAAACAACCATCCGTGCTCACACCTAGAGACAATTTCGAGTGTTCAATCAGCCTGCCATGCATGTTTTTGGAACGTGGGAGGAAACCCATGCCGTCACGAAACTCCACACAGGCGGGGTCCTGGAATCGAACCCTGCGCCTCTGTACTGTGAGGCAGTCATGCTAACCAGTCCACACCGTGCCGCGCTTCCCCGATATATTTTCAGTTATTCTATAAAAAAAAATGTTCAACAAATTATGACGACTTACCGTTTCTCATTTTATTTTGAAGGGACATTAAACAGACTTATATCATATGAGAAATGCCTCCAGTGGTGCTGCTGTAGCAAATTATCAAATGTAAAAAAGAAACAAAGGAGCCTACACACATTGTGTGCAAATGTAGATATCAATCTAAACGAGGCATAAAAAAAAAAAAAATTCTGACAAATTGATTAAAAACTGTGCTAAAAACATGAGCTGGACTGCAATATAATTTTGAGAACATTGATTGTGCAGCTCTCAAAAGTCCAAATCAATACTCAGGACCCATTAGTAATACAATCTGTAATCAATATAGAAGTGTATATCCATCCATTTTCAGAATCGCGTATCCTCAATATTAATATACTTTTAATCTTCGAGGTCACCCCTCCCAGCTGACGTACGGGACGCCGTAACATTTCCCCTTTGCCGTCTGTGTGTTGCATTATATTGTATCATTTTCTCTCCAGACACTTTAAATGAAACAGCCTGCTATTCAGCTGCTCAAACTTGGATATGCTACGCTTTAATGTGATTCCAGTGAGACCTCTGTGAAGTGTACTCAGTCACCCGGGCACTTTATTCAGTCTTTCATGATGGATCACATGACATTAGCTTAGCAAGTAGCATAGCTTCTCAATCTTTCCCTCTGTCAATTACTCCTTGTAATATTTTTGTGAGAATGATACCTGTAAGGAGCGTGCCCCATTTGCTGCTATGGAGACTGTGATTACTGACATAGTCGGGGAATTGCACTGATTTTTATGGGCGGCAGTAGCCAGCCAAAGCTTGTTCCTAGCGAGCTGCTGCAGCCTAATTTAGCCAAGTAGCACCGATCTCATCCTGGCACGCAGACCATCCGCATGACAGTCTCCACTCAATTATAGGAAAAACCTCAAGTAGTTATAATTACAGGTTTGTTGTTGATAGTTTATTGTTTCACATGGTGCAATTCATTTCTTGGATTCACCCACCTTGTTATTTATTACATTTCTTGAGCTGTTGGATTCATTTTTGCACTGTAAATCTGTCATGCAGAATGACCACGGAATGATTCAAGTCCGTATGTTGTGAAGTCTGCCACTTGGTGGCAGCTATGTCGCATGAGAATTAGAAGTGTAAGCTTTCACCCATCAAATCAAGCGTCGGCCGTTGATGCTACCGCTGCATTTTATTGCAGGTGATAAATTACAACAGGCATGGTAGGACACAAGCAACATGATACACATTTTTGTCTTGTCTTGGCAGTGTATCTCGTCATATCATCTACTCAGAGGCATATATTCTTTATCCTCTGGCAAAAATTAATCATATTACTGCCGCTCACTTAGTTGCAAAACGGTTCTTGACATATGCAGGTGTGTGTGTATTATACTGCCCCCGGTGGTCAAAGCATATATACCAGAAGGAGTCAAACAACGAATGGCTAAATATCCCTAGCTACTCGCCAAACAAATCGAGCTTTTGATGGTTTTTGTGCTCTTTCTGGGATCCACTAATATACCACAAGATGGCGCCAAAGCACTGTTTAACAGGAAAGTACAAATTGGTCTCAAGGAAATATGCTGAAGCTATACATCTCTACTAAGAAACTGAGAACTGTATATGTCAGGGAAAAGCCAAATTTAGCCTGGGAATTTACAGAGATATATGTGCACACACATATATATGTTTTTGTCCGATGAAGTGAGCTACAATTAAAAAAGCAAGGCCTGCATTTTAAATAGTAATGTTGTAAATTGAGATGTAAATGATATTTAAGTGTTTTGGGGTCATAGTTTTTGGTATAGTTATGGTATAACCTATTAATCGAGGCAATGATATGGGGGGGGGTTATTTTGGTCATGTGGGGTAGGGCTTGGTCCTCATTCCCACAAAAAAGTGGGACATGACTGTCTAGTATTACAGTATCTTTATTCCTCCATTTATGCCAGCGACGTATGGTGACTAGGCAACAATTCCAGACTCTTCCTCCAGATGGCAAAATGTAGGAGTAACCTGTGTTTCCACCTGTTGCCATTTCAACATTTCATCATTTTTATGTTCAACTAAACAGACCCAGATTTGACACATAAATGTATTTGTGTGTTGGTTGTTTCGAACATTCGTATTTCACGCTATACAATTTTTCTGAGGTGGTTTGTCGTGAACTATTTTCCAATATTGTGTTCTCGGCTAGCGAATAGTTAATAAAACACAGATCTTCGGGGTTTTAAAATATGAGAAAAGTCTGGACTTACCTTGCCAAATGAAGCAGACCCCCCAGAGCGCGCGTGCCGAGCTTCCCGTTGACATGATTGCTGCCTTTCAACATGCAACTCTTTTAGATCCCAGAACTCGAGAAGCTCCTGTCAGCAGCAGACATTCACGTGACCTGTCACCATGACACAAACACACAAAAAAAAGTGGTCCTGTAATCCTACACACACGCTGCTGCGGCGGCTACTTTTTCTTTTATGTCCAGTTGTTAGCTTCCATGCTCTGGTGGCAAAAAACATCAGTGGGCATGCAACATCTCCACAGTGGTGCGCTCCTCGTGAGTGTGTAGCACACAGTGGCTGGCTTCCACTCATGCATGTGGAGCAAGTGTGTGTGCTTGTGTGTGTGTGTGAGGAGGAGTATAATGTGATGGTGGGAGGGAGTGTGTGCGCATTCGAGGGTGAGAAAGACAGAAGAGGGAGAAAAGCAGATAAAGGAGCTTTGAGAGTGTGTGTGTGTGTGTGTGTGTGTGTGTGTGTGTGTGTGTGTGTGTGTGTGTGTGTGCTTTCAACTTCCTAAATGAAAAGCTCAAGGGAGTGTTCAGGTGCGAAGAGTGCAATGGGGACATTTTTTTTTTTAACTTCCAATGTTAAAAGAGACATACTACGCATTTTTGGTGACTATTTAAAACCGTTCCCAGATGTCCGAAAATGTCTGTGCTATGGCTTTTCCAAAACACCCCTAGCATCGACAATCGAGATTTTTTTTCAAGCCTTTCCGAAATTATCCGCTTTATCCTCACAAGGGTCGCGGGGCATGCTTGGAGCCTCTCCCAGCCATCTTCAGGCAGTAGGCGGGGGACACCCTGAACCGGTTGCCAGCAAATCGCAGGGTACACGGAGACGAACAATCGTCCACGCTCACACTCAGGGACAATTTAGAGTGTTCCATTCACCTGCCATGCATGTTTTTTGGAATGTGGGAGGAAACCGTAGTACCCGGAGAAAACCCACGCAGGCCCGGGGAGAACATGCAAACTCCACACAGGGAGGCCCTCGGCTGGAATCGAACCCGGTATCTCTGCACCGTGAGGTCGACGCGCTAACCACTGGACCACCGGGCCGCCCCTATATGCAGCCATCAGAGGAAAAAGTTTGTGCTTGTACTCGTGCGTTATAGTGATGTGAAAACCCTCCCCAAAACACAGCTGCGTACACACACAGAGCATACGGCGCCTTATTAGAGCACCACATAAACGCTTCAGTCACGCCGATTGAGTTGACTCTGCTGACCGCCACCGTGGAGGTATGGAAAGCCTTCAAGAGTCAGACTTGGCAGCACATCTACGGGGGTTGGGCTGACCGACCGCCGTGCTGGCACCCGGTCGAGGGGTTTCGCAATGTGACGCACAACACATCCTGTACCACGGGGCCGCTTGTGTACCTTTTTATTTTTAAGACAGCAAATTTACAACACTACAAAATATTTGTTTCCGCTCATCTCAATACTACTGTGTATAAATGCAGCTGAGCTTCATGCTAAAAAAACAATGTCAAATGCGCTCGATGGGCTGACAAATAGCATCAGCATTGTTCTGTTACAACCCTTTTAAGTGATGGGCATCTGAACACAAATGATGGCGCAACATATGTAGACAGGCGATATATCAATTCTCGCAGTCATACAGTTTTTTTTTAACCTTTGGGGAAAATGGTTGCTTGTTGTGAAGTAAGATGAGTGAAGAAACTATTAACAAAATGTGGAATTCTCTTTTTTTGTATCAACGGTGACACATTTGTCTGGGGTCATCTCCCAAAAAACTCTCTCTTGTGAATTTGGACTTATTAGTTATGTATTAGTGGTGGAGTGAAGTGACACAATGTTGTGATGACTCAAAAAAAAAAATAGCCATGCCAAAGTTCAAATTTGTTGAGCTCAGGGCATCCCTTAATGACCATCATTTAGTTTCATGAACATTGTAGTGTACTTTAAATTCATAGTTGACCATTCGAGAGAAGTGCGTGTTTGGTGATGAAGTGCTGCCCCATCAAGTGAAAATACAGCCAGCGGTTCTCCCGTCTTTCAGGGCTTCACAGTCGACACACGTTTTTTTTCGGGTAGACTTTGAACACTCGGTTTTGTCTTGGTCATGATCTTTGAATACTGCGTTGACCCAACAGGAGATTGGGCGGGGTGAGCAGTTGGGCGTCCCCCTCAAGGTAGGTTGCTTCTTACAAGATTCAAAATATTTTCACATACAGAGAGAGATTCAAAGCAGGTTTCAAGTGCAAACGAGCCAAATATTCCACCTTTGTTTGGAATGTATCGTTTAAACCTCGGTAAAGTTAGAGTGCAGGGCGTTCGGGGCTTAAACTACCGCCCCTCTCTCATGTTAGCCTCCCCCCCCCCACTTTTAATGTTGCAAATAAGCAACCATGTCTCGGAGTTGTCTCGTCAGGGCCATTAGTTCGGGCTTGGCGCTCGTCTAATTGCCGATCAGTGCCTCGAGCTGAGCTCTAAATGGCTGTGACGGACCCCGCAGAGAGAACACGGTGGGGGGGTTGGGGGGGGGAGATGGTGGGGTGGAGGGGGTTGGGGGAGCTGCTGGGGGACAAGACACTGCTGATCTCTGATCCGAGATCTGACAATATGCTCCCTCAGGAGGGCACTGCTTGGGTGTCAGCCGCTTTGATCCACTCTGGGTCACCGCTGGAATGCACGCGCACACACACACACACACACACACACACACACACACACACACACACACACGCACACACACACACACACACACGCACACACACACACACACACACACGCACACACACACACACACACACACACACACACACACACACACACACACACACACACACACACACACACACACACACACACACACACACACACACACACACACACACACACACACACACACACACACACACACACACACACACACACACACACACACAGACACACGCACGCACACACACACACACAGTCACTCACACACACACACACACACGCATGCACACACACACACAAACAAAGACACACACGCACACACACGCACACAACACACACACGCACGCACACACACACACACACACGCACACACACACACACACACACACACACACACACACACACACACACACACACACACACACACACACACACACACGCACGCACACACACCTTATAAGGTTGGCACAGAAATAGCTGGCATAGGAAAAGCATACAGTCCACAGCCCGCACTATTTTATAATCAAATAAATCCCCCCGACAAGTAACTAATACCTTAGCGTGGCCAACGACCATGGTGGCCTTGGTGTGTGTGTGTGTGTGCATGTGTGTGTGTGGTTGTTTGAGCGCCGCTCGTGTTTGCTTGGGCTCATTTCCGACACATCAATTCACTGGGATAATCGCATGAATGTACTCATACACACATTGGCACACGCTTGTAGTTACACGCAAACCCCCCATATTTACACATTAACACACACATTATACACACGTGCAAACACAGGTACAAGTACACACAAACAATTGCACAAAATACACACTAACTCGCACACAAACTCAGGTGCCCATACACGCTAATACACGACACACACAGAAACACAAAGTACATACTCGTAGACACACACACGCACACACAAACGCACACACACGCGCATACGCAAACTGAGGCAGCTGCAGATAGGCGGTCATGCTTTAATCACGACATATTCACATCTCAGCGTCTTATCTGCAAGTGGCAGGAAACGCCTCGTATAGTTCAGACGTTATCCTTTTGGATGAAGGACCACAATGCACAGCGCGTTGCTCCGTCAGTCAGCCGGAACCGTTTTGTTTTGGGACCAGGTGAGGTCTGACGTGCCTTGTTTTGGACCTGTTTTCCCCGCAGTGTGCTGATGAGGAGATGTCGACTACAATAGGTGGCAATCCCTCAATGCCTCTGTTTAACTCTTTTGATAAGTCCAAAAATGAGTCCAAAAACGACCCACATCCATTTCTGTAGCGCCGGTGCGACAACATCTGAATAGTAATCAGAGGCAGTTGAGACGGCGGCACACATTCAAACATGAGTTTGAATGCGCCTGGTGAACTGACCACGTGCATATTCCTAAAAAAGATTGTGCACACTTGTGTAACCACATTGGGCCCTGTTCTGCTAGCTCGCGCTAGCACACTTGGCATAAAAACGGGCATAACCTAATTTTAGTGCCGGCACTAGTCTAGTCTGTTTGGTGTCGTGTTGCACCCGCCTGGGTGGCTCGCGCATGGTCTTGCTTCACCCTCAAGTCATCCGACAATTTTGAAACAGAAAGTTGTCTGCGTTCGGCGTCGAAACGCTTGCATCATCATTTCATGCAATATTGGTGGCTTTGATCAAGGCACTCACACCTTGGGAGAATTTTAGAGGGTTCCATTAACCTGGAAATCGGAGCACCCAGAGAAAAGCCACACAGGCACGGGGAGAACATGCAAACACAGGGAGGCTGGAGCCAGACCCAATTTTGAACCCTGCAACTCTGCACTGTGAGGCCGACGCGCTAATCAGTGGACCACCGGGCCGCCCCATCAACATCCAGAATATGAAAATATTTTTGGGTTATGCTGGAATGGGCTTCAGCACATCGAATGCCAGCTTCAGTTGTACCTTTCATTGCGGTTATAAAACGCTTCGGCGAGACACCGACCCGGACTCTTAGCTATGCGTTACCAACCCACCTGGGGTTCAATCCCCAAGTTGTGAGGTTTTCGGTTTCCGCAATGTTAGGCACGACCTGAATTTGATGGAAACAAGGGATGCCGCGGGTACTGATCGGAAAAAAACGTCTATCTATTCCATCCCACAAAGCCGCAAAGTTGAGCAAAATACCCAAAGAAAGAAAAACCAAGCCATAGGCAGTTAGACTGCTCTTTTGCACCAGACTTATGCCCGGCACCAAAATAGGGCCCATGACTTCATTCAATCGTTTTTACTTCCCCACTTGAAGAAATCGTTTTTCTCTCAGTTGAGCTGTAAAGATTGTAGCTAATATTTATCGTGAAAATAGTTTGGTGGATGTATGAACTGCAATTGATTTGGCGACCAGTCCAGGGTTGACCCTGCTCCTCTGGTCCAAAATCAAAGATGGGCTCGAATGAGGGCAAGCAAGCACTTTTGAAAATACTTTGTAGATGGACTGGTGTTTCGCAACCTGAGAAACGCTCTCCTGGCCGACATGGTTTTGTCGTCCAATGTTGACTCGGTGAATCTCTTTTGATACGGCGCAAACGTGCCACTGTGAGGCCACGGCAGCTATTTGTTCTGACATATTTGAGTTCGAGCGATAAGGGAAGTCTCTTTGGAGGGATTTGCTGCTCTTTGCACAAAGCGTGCTGTGCTTGTTCGCTTCTTTCCACTTTCAATGGGAGAAAACATGTTGTGGCAAGTTGAAGAGAACCGTGGTCGGGTGAGAAGCAGCCAGTCACAGGAACTGACTAAAAAGTGAGTGCCTGTACAAAAATATTCGTCATAACTGCTACGGGGATACGTGTTGTGCATTTTAATTCTTGCAGAATAATGCTTGAAAGTGAAAACATTCATCCATCCATTTTCTGAACCGCTTTACCCTCACAAGGGTCGCGGGGGGTGCTGGAGCCCATCCCAGCTGTCTTCGGGCAGTAGGTGGGGCACACCCTGAAGCAGTTGCCAGCCAATCGCAGTGCACACAGAGACGAACAACCATGCACACCCACACTCACACCTAGGGACAATTTTAGAGCGCTCAATCAGCCTGCCATGCATGTTTTGGGAATGTGGGGTGAAATTGGAGCACCCAGAGAAAACCCACACAGGCCCGGGGAGACCATCCAAACTCCACACAGGGAGGCCGGAGCTGGAATCGAACCCGGAACCTCTGCACTGTGAGGACGACACGCTAACCACCGGACCACCGGGCCGCTCAAAGTTAAAACATTTATATCATAATCGGTTGAGAGAATCAAAAATCAGGTTTCGGTACAAAGGGTCAGGGAAGCAAACACAAAATACTCTCCTGTTGTGGAAACGGGAACAGTTTGACATCCATGAAAAGAAAAAGCTGTCCTTTCAGCAAACGCTTGTGTTATTGTTTATCGAGAGTAGAAGGCTCCACGTGAAGCTTCCCAGCAGACCACCGTGAGGGTCGCTCTGTGGTCCGCATCAACTCTCACTTTGCTGTCTTTAACTAATCTCCAATGGTGGGACCAGAAGGCCGAGGCAAGAACCCTTGGTCCAATGTGACAAGTCACGAGTCCAGAAACGAAATCCCTCACGTGTTCGCATATTTTAGAACAGCGCCGTAATAAAACGGAGGATATGAGACGCAACGGTAGCTGACCCGGGTCACTTGAAATTCTGGAGGTGTGTTTGATTCATGACACGGCGTCTGATCGGGCGGACGGGGAGAAGGCCTGTTGCCGGGAATAAATCGGGAAGGCCTGTTGAGTTCTCGCAACACATGTTGGAGCGCGAGCAACCACGAGCCACACGGGGCTACTTGCCGGGACCCAACGCTCCCTCGTAAATACCCGAAACGCAACATGACATGACCTCATTTAGGAAGAGCGGGTGTGGTCCTCCTACCCCCCCCCCCCCCCCAACTTGAGGATGAGTAAAATCACTTTAGAGCAGCTTTAAGGACGTGAAAGGGGGGGGGAAGGGGGGGGGGGTCATGGCATCAAGGATCCAAACGGCGGATGACAGCAACCACTGTTGATTCGGGTGTGTTTGGAGAACGTCTGCGTGTGTGTGTGTGTTCTGTATGTAAGTGTCCATGTGTGAGTGTGTGTGTGTGTTTGTTCAAGTGTTCCCTTGAAATGCAGGAGCTTCATCATCTGTCTCGTGTTCGAAAGCAGCAGCGAATGTTGGCGGGGGTTCGGGGGGTGGGGGGGGGGCGGGATGGGATTTATTGGCAAGCTATGTCAATGGCAAAGATGGCAGCTATGTCAATAAGGGGCCTCCGCCTCTCACCTCACCGAGCCCGTCCCCCCCTCCTCTCCACATAAGCCGCAACCCCAAGTTTCTGCGACCAGATGTGACTCGTCAGGCTCACCATCAAATGTTCCGTGCCGCTATTTTTAATCTCATCCTGCAGGACTGAGCGGAGCCTATTCCAACCGACTTGGAGGGAGAAGTAGGATCGACCCCGGAATGGTCGCCAGCCAATCACAAGGCACATATAGACAAGCTAGCATGCGCGCTCAGATTAAAAAAAAAAACTATGAACAATTCTGAGGTGTTTAACAATCCTTTGATTACGTTTATCTTGCGTTCCCTGCGGCAACGGTAGCGTCGTTTCCCAAAATGGAGTGCGGCGTGGAATTTGGCCAGGTTCCCCCCCCGCCCCCTCTATGTATTCAAGTTTTCTCACGGTCTATCACGCTATCCTTGATGGGCCGTGAGGGGAAATGTCTGTTGGAGTCCCGCAGGCTCAAAGGCGCACTACGTTTCAGCCTGCGGTCTCACGCAGATGCCAGGATGTTCCCTCCCGGGCCATCATCATCATCATCATCATCATCATCATCATCATTTGAAGGGCGGCTCATGTTCTCACATTCTGTCGAGGCTTTCTACCGATGAAACATGGACGGCGGGCGGCTTTGGAGCACGTTTGAGGAGAATGAGGCTCGCCTGTCAGGTGTGGCTCCAGAGTCGACGTCAGCACTTGCGCGTGTTCACGTGTGCTCACTCACTCTCGCTCTCCCTTTCACTCTCCTTGACGTCATTTTTCAACCTGAAGCCTTTCAAATGGGCACGGCAGGTAAATTACAATACATGGCTGAGCGTTAGCGTTGTTTATTTGTTTAGGATCCCCATTGGCTGAGCCCTTCGGCACTAGCTCGTCTTCCTCTGGTCCTCTTAAAACAATAGTCCACTACATACATTTAAGAGCATTCATTTCGAAAGAAAATACAAAAAATTGTATCCATTAAAAAAAGAAAATATATTTGGAAAAAAAACGCAAAAAGCAAGTACCGTAAATTCCGGACTATAAGCCGCTACTTTTTTCCCAAACTTTCAACCCTGCGGCTTTTTCAGTGATGCGGCCAATTTATGTAATTTTTCTAACGGCCGCCAGGGGGCGCTCGAGTAGAAAAGGTAAGATTAAGACCGGTCTTTATGACACTGTTTAATTCCAACACTGAGGACGGTGACTTCGATGGCTTCAGTCCACAGGAGGAAGATGAAGACGGCTCACCGTGATGTTTACAAGTACCGCTATGTTCTTTTACCAGACCTGTTATACTGTGTTGCTATTCTGTTGCTAGCGTGTTGTTACCATGTTGCTACCGTTTTACTGCCGCATCATAGGCACCATTTGGGAAGAAAGTTATATTATTATTATTGTTAAGTTATATTATTAAAACTTTGAAAACTCTCTCTGTGTACCGTCTTTCTTTGTAAATATGTTGACATGTTTTAATGTGGGCACATGCGGCTTATATACGGGTGCGGCTTGTGTATGTACAAAATTGGTTTTCCTCTAAAAATGTCGTGGGTGCGGCTTATAATCAGGTGCGCTCTATAGTGCGGAAATTACGGTATTAAACTTGCTGTGAAATTCATGATGACATCACTTTACAAACAACATCCTAACGTTACTTTGCCAGACGTTCCTCACTAGGGTCGCGGGGGGTGCTGGAGCCCGTGTCCCAGCCGTCCTCGGACAGTAGGCGGGGGACACAATGAATCGGTTGCCAGCCAATCGCAGGGCACACAGAGACGAACAACCATCCATGCCCATACTCACACCTAGGGACAATTTCGATTGCTCAATCAGCCTGCCATGCATGTTTTTGGAATGTCGGAGGAAACCGGAGCACCCAGGGAAAACCCACGCAAGCACAGGGAGAACATGCAAACTCCACACAGGAAGGCCGGAGCTGGAATCAAACCCGGTTTCTCTGCACTGTGAAGCCGACGTGCTAACCACTGGACTACCGGGCCGCTGTATTATTAAATGAATGAATCCCCATTTTGAAAAGTAACTAAAAAGCAAGATAAATTATTACTCTACACAGACGGTAATGTTGTAAGGAGACCTACACATATACAGTACATCATCTTAATATACATATGAAGTATGTATTATATACAAGATGAAGTATATTACATTTAGCAAGTAACATGCCAGCAGAAGGGGACGGACCGGAGAAGCCTGATGAGCTGGCAAATGATGCCCCGATTCAAAGGACAAAGAAAAACGACGAAGGGGGAAGGGAAAAACCCCCCAAAACAAGTCCGGGAGGGGGGCACAGTATGGGATTGGAAAAACCTCTGCGAAAGCCACATGTATAGGAGATGTATACAACAATGACTCAAAACCGTATACATGTGGGAGGGGAGGGGCTATCTAGAGACAACCCAGACAAACTCGCCGGGCACCCACGGCAATCACGGCCTGTCACGTTTGCCCATCCCGCCCACCCGCGTTGTTTTTCTTGCTCCTTTATTCCAAGAATATGCATATTCGGTTCACTTTATGTTCTAAACTGTCCATGTAGGTCTGAATGGTTATCGAAAATCTGTGCCCAGTGATTCAAACCAAGACCTTTTGGCAAAACATCCTCAGTAAGTATGTGGGTGTTTTGCAAAATACCCTAAGTAGGTGTGTGTTTTACATTTCAGCATGCGATGTGTGGATAAGGAGCAGAGCGTGTGTAGACATTATGTCCAGTGTCATAGTTGTTGGACAGGTGCACCAACTTAAGAGAAAGACCTGCAGGTGCGGGTGGAGACGGGATCAAAGGGGGGGGGGGGGGTCACGCTCTTCCCGACGCACCCCTCAAAGTGAAGCAGAAGCCACAGTGCGAGGCGTTTGAGGCAGAGGGGACATTTGTTATTTCAGTCAAAATAAACCTGCATGGACCTCCACATGCTTTGAATTGGAGGGGGGGGTTGCTTTTTTTTTTGCTCTGCCATGGAAAGTTGAAGGATACTGTTTTTAACACAAGTAGTTAGCGCACCTGATTTTCGTGGAAAAGAAAAACATGTTTGTAAAAATCTGGATTAAAATGAAAAATATCTCTCCGCAAGGTCGCCAACCACTCATAGCGTACATTTTTTCAAATGTCGATTCATTTTATGAAACGCTCTAAATTAGATGAAAAGAAAGTTACAAACGTGGATGTAAAAATGTCTAAAATAGCCGATTTTATTTTCAAAGAAATAATGAAACTGAATGATTCCTGTTTAGATCATAATTGTAATTGTTCACAGAGGGCAGCGTGGTATATTTAAAATTGTTGGATGCTCTGTTTGTGTTAAGGCGTGTTCCCACGTTGCAATTTGTGGCCCAAGTTTTGTGGCATGCAACACATTGCAACGTGTGAACCCCGAAGTTGGACAGACTTTTGTGGCATGCAACGTGTTGGATGCGTGTTGCATGAACCCGACCAATCAGAACGCGTTGCGCTATCACGTGACAAAAAACATCGCGTCGTTATGTAAACACGGAACGCGTAAGTATAATGGCGTCGACACAGAAATACCAAAAAATCGAGCTCTCTCCGGGGCGACACCGAAAGGTTCATTAATTATTACAAGTTCAAAATCGGTGCGATCCATTGGAAGGAAATTTCTGAAATGATCGGGGTCCTCGGCCGCCAACTCCTGCATCAGAGCGTTGTAAGCGCCGAGTTCTTGCCGTCTCCGATCCACGGTCGTACCCAAAACGCCCATTTGGGTTTTGGCTCCTCTAGCTCGGCTAGTAGACCGATATAGCTGCCAGTTCGAGGAGATCATCGTCGCTGTCGTATTGACAATTAGCCGCCATAGTCGCAGAACGAAATATGTTGCTTAGCAACGTTAAACGTGCATTCGGAAAAATATTCTCGCCAGATTTGAAATTGTTTGCAACTGTTGCAACGTGGGAACACATTCGGTTTGCAACATCAGATTTGCAATTTGTGTTATGCAACATGTTGCATAAAACAAATCGCAAGGTGGGAACGCGCCTTTAGAGGAGCAGTAGTCAAAAGGTTTATTATTATTAATCTAACAAATAGGCTAGTTTCCATTAGCCCTTCGGCGACGGCGTTAATGTGAGAAAGCTATTGGATGTTTGTCGAATGAAATGATGTGGTCGGAACACTTTCAAGTTGAAGTGAGTTTAGAGCACGTAGGAGCGTTACAAATGTGGTCTGGAATGTATCGCCTGCAATAAATCGGGGTTCACTGAATTCCTATGGATGGGCAAAAATTCAGGATTGCCCCATTTTTCACTGTTGTAGGAATGATTTATCTCGGTTTCTTTTTGCAATATAACCCACGATGCTACTGTCTTACGAAATTCACCGAGGACTTTGACTCAAATGTTTTTCTTTTTGAAGCGGTTGAACAGTTGCAGGTCACTTCCAGCCCCCCACTGTCCACTGTTGCTCCTTTTCAACATTTTATGACGCTTCGTTTATGAAGGCCCGAGAGCATAGCCATAATTCCCCATCTGTGGAGTCTTACAAAGTCCTTGGGCATTTCGAACCGCGGCCTCTGTAGGATTTATCGACTGTATGGGCCGCCGCCAGATATTATTTCGCCTGTCTGTTGTCCCCCGGAGACACGCGGCCACGATATGGGACGGGGAGGCATGCAAGAATTAAATTACCCAAATTTAGTGATCCTTCAAGAGAATGGCTTGCCTTGTGGGATCCTGTTACCTCAGAACCCCCCCACCCCCCACCCCCTCCTTCTTCTCTTTTTTGGAAAATGGAATGAAGGGGTTGATGGCACTGCGTCGGCTCCTGCCTTTGCACCTCGAAAATCAAGAATTTCGTCCCCAAGAGTTTAATTACATGTTGAGATGACGACCTTTGAAACGAATTCTTCCCCGTCAGGAAATGACACGTTGTTCCCGTGACCTCCTGAAGCGCAAAATCCCCCCTCGTTTATTTTGTTGGCACCAGCGTGTCGAACTTCAAATTAGTGCGAGAGCACATGCGCACACATGCACGCACGCACACATGCACGCACACACGGAGGGATCACCAAAGAAAGCAGATCAGGCGTGTTTTCCTGAGCTCACATGGAGCGCACATCAAACACGGGAATTCTTGAAAAGGTTCAAATGCGGCTTATGAATCAACACATTCCTCAAATAAACGCCTACCTTTTTAGTTCAACACCCTATGAAGGAAATGTATCGATTTTTTTTCGAAATACGTAACATACGTTTGAAGAAAACGACTGCAATTATGAAAAGAACTGCGAACTACTCGGAGAAATCCCAATCCCGTATGTGACTGTTTATTGCCATTTAAGTTTTCGTGGTTAAAATGGCCAAGAAATGAGTGTCTTCATTTGCACCAGCACATGTGTCATGCTATATGCTAGTTAGCTATGCCTACACCCCGAAAATGCATCTTCCCTCCAGATAGTTCATTGGCCTAACCGCTTTAGAGCGCCTCATGGTCAAGCATGAGTGCACGCCCAGCCGAGAGAGAAAAGCAGAAGATCGTGAGGGTGGAAAATGTCAGCCAGCGTGTGCACAGGGGCTCAGGGTTGGAGGAAAAAGCCCCGCGAAAACCCAATTGGATATTCTGCATCCCAGCCACCGGAGGCCTTAAGATGGTGTCATTATGTAGCTGCAACGTACGCAAGCATTAAAAAGCTTCTTCGACGATGCAGCATTTTTCAGTTTGTAGCAGTGGTATTTGATTGACATTCTACTAGTGCCGCAACTAATGACTATTGTATTAATTGAGTGATCTGTCGATTATTGCGTGAATTATTTGATGAATAAGCAAACAAAAACAAAAAAACAAATCCATGCCTATTTTCATAAAACGGACATTATTTGAAATTGACAGTGCATAAAATGCACAAATATGAATTAATTAAGCTTCAGTTTTGGTTTGGCAAAAATGTTGGTGGTTGTTTTCCAAAGTCATAGCAGATGGTTGCAAATCTTGTTATTTTTTTTCGACACGACTATAATGAGCCTGTTGTCATGGAGGACTGCAGAAATCTGAGAAGGTTTGCTGAAATTCGGAGGATTCGGACAATATAAATTGAACAAACTGAACGATTAATCAATTCTTAAAATAATTGATTTGATCATTGATGAGTTGTCTAACTAAATTAATCGATTAATCGATTAATCGATTAATCGTTACAGCTCTACATTTGACAGTCGAGCGGCGTGGGGTTACACACATTCAGCGGATACTTTTGAACTTTGATATTGTTTGTAAATATTGTTTTATTTCTATTTCTGGAGGAAACCCACACAAACCCGCGCAGCACAAAAGCTCAGAACCATGTTGTGTAGCACGCTGTGCTGCTATTCACAAGGTCACCGTGCCCCCCCAGCCCCCACCACCTCCGGTATTAGCAGCTTCGTGTTTATTAGCTTCTGTATGTTTCTTTGTTCATTCAAAATTCCTTTGGGCGTAATCCACTGAAAGCTTGCGTCTGAAAATCCTCTTTTAATAATGCAGACATATCTGGACGACTTCCAGGGAGTCTTAACCCACCACCATTACTACACTCCTTTAAAAAAATTAAAAAATAAAATAAAATCCCACAAAAATCTCCTCATCTTGAACCAACCTCGCCGACTCGAGACAAACCTTGACCCCGACGCACTCTGGCCCACTTTCTTAATCCTGACCTCCTCCCTCCTCCTCCACTTTCAACATAATGAATGCATGCCGCTGAGCCGTGTGATGGATGTGCACTTTGTATCATGTACCCCCCACCCCTCTGAAGTTAGAGGTGGGGGTTCCCTGCTGGACACAAGTGGTTAAAAAAGACCATCCGTAAAAGTCAAGCCCCCCTGCCACGAGCATCAACAGAGAGTCCGAATGGCTCCTCACGGCAACGCTGGAAGTTGAAGATGAATCGTGGTCAACTGAGGAATGTGATATGGAAGATTTCCCTCATCCCGGAGCTCCCCAGTAAGCATCCGCCCACCCCTCTTTGTGTATGTGTGCGCTTGTGTGTGTTTGTGTGTAGAAGCGCTGTCGGGAGGAGCAGGATTCGAGGACTGAGTCCGATCCTGAGCCACCTGTGTTATCCGGGGCTGGCCCCCCATAATACCCTCTGCCCTGTGTCTGCCCCCGCGACGAACTCGCACTCATGCAGGCATGCACCTTTCATCATTCAGACTTGTTCTCCGAGGTCAGGCGCTCGCTGGGATCGATTTTCATGCTGTTTCAGCACCTTGCGCCTGACTCGTGCATTCGAAATTCCGAGTGAAGCGATTCAGATCTCAATCATCTCCGATTTTGACCTGAAATTCAAGGAATTGGTCTTTTGCTTAGGCTTTTTTTATTCAGGGGAGAACGACAGAATATTATAACAAGAATATTTTCGTGTCATTTTGGCCTGAACTCATTCACTCCCAAAGACGTTTTTATACGTCATTTCAGACTTGGTTTAGAACTGGCTGGTCCTGAATGAGTTTTAAAGGGGTCCTTCACCAATTAACGTACCGAGAAATCTTGTTTGATTGCTATCAAATTTAAGTCATGTATGCTAGCCAGATGGATTAAAACAACAGAAAGAAACATTTTAATGAGTTGCCAAATTTGGTAGGCATGTCTATCATGATTCATCCAGCCATTTTCTAATCCGCTTATCCTCACGAGGGTCGCGGGCTTGCTGGAGCCTGTCCCAGCTGTCCCCATCGCAGGGCACACAGAGACAATCAAGCATCTGCGCGCACACTCGGGACAATTTAGAGTGTTCCATTCATGTATGTTTTTGGAGTATGGGAGGAAACCGGAGTACCCGGAGAAAACCCACCAGGCGGACATGCTAACCAGTCGACCACTGTGCCGTTGTCTATAATGAGAAAGTCTCAGGAAGCCATTTCAGTTTGAAGCAGCAATTTGGGGTCTCTTGCCTCCCTTTCGATTTTGTCCAATCGTGACCAAATTTGAGCCGTATGGCCAACGCTAAATTGTGAACATTCATAGTTTTTGTCATTGCGTGATAGCAAAGTATGGCTGCAAAGTTGTGGAGGACTCACTATAAACGACCTCATCCAAATGCATTGAAAAGCCAAACTGCAAATGGGCTTTTGTGTCGTAAAACACAGAGCTGCCAAATGTTATGCAAATCCCTGGACGCTAACTCGTTTCGTCCGTAACTTGTCGTCATTGTTCCAAATATTTTACAAAAAAATATCATCAGCTCTTTCGTTATCCCTCATAACCGATCGGGGAAGAGTGTCCGGGTTAGGATTAGAGCAGGGGTGTCAAACTCATTTTTGTCGCGGGCAACTTTGGAATTATGTCTTCCCTCGGACGGCTGTTATGACAGTGAAACCGAGAAAATGTTTAATCATCACATCGTGTTATGACTTGTACACACACAAAAAAAACATGCCTAGCTACTTTTGAAATCAGTCAAGTATTTGTTCAAGTGAGTGTAAGCCAAAGTTATTGTTATCAGTTATTAGTTAGTTATTAAACAAATTATTGCAAAATGTCACAGTTATTTATTACATATGGCAATTTGAGATTTTCGTATAGATTTAAGCATCGGTCATGGAAGTTAACACATATGATTTGCTTTTGCGGGCCACATAAAATGATGTGGCCGGCCGGATCTGGCCCCCGGGCCTCGACTTGGACACCAGTGGAATTAGAGCCTGCATTTGTGCCAAACTGAAGCATATTGCAGCGACATTCGTTTGAAGTGATGATGTGTTGTGCAATTCACATTAGTTTTGCCAGCTATTTCCTCTGATGGATTAACCTGCAAAAAAGTGCTCCAAAAATGAAATAATTGATGAGCAAAATTGCGGCTGAAAGAAAAACTGTTATTTCTAACCTTGAGCCGCCCCGGCCAATTTCACTTTGCAAAATGACATTTGGTAGATATGTCTATCCCAAGCAGTCACACAAACAGTCTCACTAAGCCATGCCTGAAAAAACACAGGAAGTCTGCCATCTTGTTCTCAAGTGGCCTCTTTTTTGGGTTTTTTTTTGCAATTTGAAGCACATATTCAAAACAGCCAGAGAATGGTAGTTTTCGAAGAATACGAGTTTTTGTCATTGCGGGTGGAACATGGCTCTCAATTTTGATGACTTGCCATAAAACACAACATTCTAGGAACTCACAACATGGAATTTGGTGGTCATGTCTGTCATGTGTAGACCCACAAAAAAAAAAAAAAAAAAGTTCAAGAAGCCATTCTTGTCACGTTGCGCGGTGGTGGTGGAGCCCAAGAAGCAGGCACCAGGGAGGAGCAGGGTGTACTTGGCCAATTGTATTGAAACAGAGAAAACGTAATCCAAAACAAACATTGACCAAAGTAGCAAACAAAAATCACAACTGAAGCGAAAACAGAACCGTGACCAAAACATGACCGAAACAAATCAAATACTGACAGCAGCAGACAAACGGCAACAAAACATGACAGTGGCAAAAAGCAACAATGACCCGACAATGAATGCCCCGTTGGGGTGGGGTCCTCGGGGTCCTTTTCAAGCCACTAATGACCTAACGACCAACAGGTGTGCAGCTGCAGGGAAAAGCCCCACAGTGCCACCTGTTGGTCACAAACGGAAACATGACAATTATCAGAAAGACACACGAAGCCTGACATGTTCGTTTGAGGTGGCCATTTCAAGGGTCTTTATTCGAGGGTTCCTTCAAAGAAGAACTTGCCCAAGTGATTTTTTTTTTTGTCTGTCTGATAACAAATGTGAACCACGTTGCTGTATTAGACCTACAGTATGTGCAACACCGAATAAGACAACCCTCAAACATATTTTGTGTTGTCATGTCCGGAGCAGACTAATTGTTAGCGACACTAACCTGCCCGTCTGTGGCACCCGCTGTCTGGTGCTGGCGATAGACGGCAGATGAAAAGTGCAAGAGTAGAAGTCGCAGAAGAAAAGGGAGGGGAAGGTTCCCGAAGGTCAGGAGCCAAGCAGACGACAGGTCTTGGCCGGGTGATTAGACATTATCAGCCTTGGACGGGAATCTTCAACACAAAGATTAAAGAGGAAAAAAAAAAAATGAATAATGCATCTTGTGGGCGTATTCATATATTCATTTGGATTGCAGAACCTCTTTTTTGGTATGATGGAGGCCAAATGCCTTTTATCATCATTGGAATGTGCAGCGCATAGACAGAAAGACAAGGAGCAGCCAAACCTTTCAATCACACGTAATCATTTCCATTCGCTTCATTTTGCTGCGGGCAGGCGGCGAGGGGGGGGGGTGGAATCTTTGGACGCTTATCTTCACGCAGAATCTTCCCTCGACGCAGCCAATAGCTTGAAGTCACCAAGAATTTGTTTCCAAGCATTTCGGTCGGCGTGAACAGACGCACGCTGATATTGAGTGCGATACGGTTTCCGTTAAAAGTGCTTAAATCGAATCTTTTTCCACATAGAAACCATTGAAAGTGATTTGTGAGCTCTAATTTTTCAAGGAGTCTTACTTGTACTCATTGGATTGGACTGTTGTTCCTCGAATTGTTCATACTTGATATGTGATGATTACGTTTTATTCATTGAATATTGGACCGACGTAAAAGGCTTGATTTGCGCTATTTTTGGAGCAGCGTGATCGCTACTGGGCATGAGTCCCAATTAAAAACTATCCAGAAGCCCCTTATTTAACCATGAACTCATTCAGTACCAGCCAATTCTAAACCTAGTCTGAAAAGACGTATAAAAACGTCTTTGGGAGTGAATGAGTTAATATAAATCACAGCCTATACAGCAGTGTTCAAATTACACCCCCAAAGAGATTGAAATTCATCCATTCACCCATTTTCTGATCCGCTGGATCCTCACGAGGGTCCCGGGGGGTGCTGGAGCTTATCCCAGCCGTCTTCGGGCAGTAGGCGGGGACACCTTGAACCGGTTGCCAGCCAATCGCAGGGCACACAGAGATGAACAGCCATCACACCTCGGGACAATTTAGAGCGCTCAATCAGCCTGCCATGCATGTTTTTGGAATGTGGGAGGAAACCAGAGTACCCGGGGAAAAGCCACGGAGGCGCGGGGAGAACATGCAAACCCCACACAGGAAGGCTGGATCGAACCCGTGAGGTCGACGCGCTAACCACTGGATCACCGGGCGCTCGGGATTGAAGTTGAAATACAAATAAAAATTGTAGTTGAAGTAACGAGAATGTTACTTTCATCGAGAAATAATAATAAATAAATAAATAAACAAAGGTGGTCAAAGTATAACGGTAATAATGATAATATACGACTCCAGTGGCGCTTTGAGGTATGAAGCCATCGCGTTTTCGTGAGCTCCAGCCTGGCTCGTGGAAAACGTGGACGCTAACGATTGTAAACGTTCTGACTTTGAGAGCTTGGAAATCTGACCGCATGCCCACAACCTGGTGTGAGGCCGTTTGCGCCGTAATCATTCCTAAAAGTTGCTTCATAACTCAACACTCTCTTCGTATGTGTGCTCTTGTTTAAACAGAGAGGAGCAAAGGGGGGGGGGGGAGGTAAGACCAAAAAAAAAAAGACTGATATCTAAAAAGCTCCAGCTGAACATCTGCTGTGCTTGGCCGACCCGGGACGCCTTCCCAGACTTCCACTCTTTGACTCCCACAGACACTTTTATCCACGTCTGGAAGGGGCGACATCCCTGACCTGAGGAGGAGGGAGAGAAGGAGGAAGAGATCTCGAGAGGATGGAAGCAAAAAACAAAAAACAAGGTGGAAAAAAGAACACGGTTACGTGTGAGAAGCGGAAAAGGAGAACGTGGGAGCTGGTCGTCTCCAAAAACAACAATGTTTGGGTGGAATGAGATGTTTATGATCGCTGAGCACTGTGCTGATTCCGTGATGAGCTCACACTGTTCTGGCAGCACATTATCTTCTTCTTCTTCTTCTTGGTCGTCTTCGTCTTCTTCCAGGAGGGCCTGAAATAGCGGCTCAAGTTCTTGCAAAAGCAAACTCATTTAGGCTTCCAATCCAAACATTTCATACAAGCCTGGAAGATTCTGAAGGTCTTTGAGGAAAATACTGCACAGTACTCCACTTCTGGAATATTCCACCCTCCTCTTGCGGTGTGGCACTTCCATTCGCGCTAGCAGAAAAAAAATGGAATTGAATTCATTTAATATTACGTGCGGCGGCGAGGACTTCGACTTTTCAGCGTTGCAAGAAATTCCGCTTCCCAAATAATACCTTGACGCCAGCGCAAGAGCCTTAGTAGTCTTTTATTTTGAAGTCGGCTCAAGAGGTGGGCGTGCCACCAAGCTCGACTTCTCTTTTCCACATTTCGGCTTGCCGATAATTCCCACCGACAGGCACTGTCATTTATATGGGGGCGTGGCCAGGAATGCGACAACATTTCCGCATCGATTGAGAAGTATGGAATGAATGTGCTTGAATTCATGCGTATGCGCAGATTCATGCAGCTGGATTTTGTTTTTGTGCCGATTTGGCCGTTTGCCATCTTTGGCATGAAAAATGTTGCTAGGTTTTTGAAGAGCTCATTGATTAAAAAAGTGCAAAAAAAAATATTGTGATGTGAATTGATATTTTTTTTTTTATTGTGTTCCATGTAAAGTATTAACTCATTCACTCCCAAAGACGTTTTTAAACGTCTTTTCAGACTTGGTCCAGAATTGGCTGGTACTGAATGAGTTAACAAGTGGAAGGCCAATGACAAGAAAACGGATGCTGATGGAACCATGTTTGGTCACCACAAACAAACAAAATGCCTCAACAATACCATGTGACTTATCCGACATACATAGCTTAAAGAAGGGATATTACGATTATGATTGTTGTGAAGGGAGATCGTTTTTTTTCAATGAGGCTCCGAAGACGCTGTCATAAGCTTGTCATCCATCCATCCATCCATTTTCTGATCAGTCACAAGGGTCGTGGGGCGTGCTGGAGCCTAACCCAGCTGTCTTCGGGCAGTAGGCAGAGTACACCCCGAACTGGTTGCCAGCCAACCGCAGAGCGCACAGAATCACTCACACCCACACCCAGGGCCAATTTTTTGAGTGTTCAATCAGCCTGCCATGCATGTTTTTGGAATGTGGGAGGAAAACGAGGCAGGCACGACGGGGAGAACATGCAAACTCTGCATAGGAAGGCCGGAGCCGGAATCGAACCCACAAGCTCTGCAATGTGAGGCCGACGTGCTAACCAGTCGACCACCGGCCTGCCCATTGTTAGATTTTATTTGACTTCATTTTTATGCTTTATTTTATTTACTAGTGTAACATACACACACACACACTCACAAACACACACACACACACACAAACACACACACAGATATTTTTGTCGTGTGTACTACAAAGTGCTGTTGACAGTGAGGTTAGGCGTGAAATATCCTCCAGAAGTCTTCTTGTTTGTGTTGCTCTCCAGTTTCCATGTGCTCTTTTTTTTTTTTAAACACAAATTAAAGCAATTTCAAAGTAGCTCTTTGTTGGATTTGCCAGGAATAAAAAAAATAATTAAAAAAAAATCCGCTTATTATGTTCAGCTCTGGCTCCAGGCATCCTTATAGATTTGCTGATGTGCTGAAAGAAGGATGATAAACTTCCCCCACTGCAGAGTTTCTTTTATCTAATACAGATCTGTACAAAGTGTGGCCCGGGGGCCACATCCGGCCCCCCCCCCCCCCACACAGTCTCTGACCGGCCCTCACAACGACCAAGACGTCAAAATAAAACATAAAACAATGGGTGCTTTTATTTTAACTTGTGGACACGTGTAGTCGCTCGTGCAAGCGAGGTGGCAAGCAAGCGTTTCATTTTGTGTCTGAAGATTTTGCAACGCAGCCAAATTTTCGCCATATTTGGTGACTTTTCCTACCGCTGTAGCATCCATTTGTCCCCAAAAAAAGAGACTAACAAAAATGGCAAAAGCATTTTGCAGCATGCACAGTGGTGCGAAGAGGGCCAAGAAGATTAGGCCTGATAATACTACAGTGAAACTCCTCTACAACGAAATTGTGTTTGCGGCAAGACATTTTTCACAACAGGGGGTTTTTCACTGTAGCAAATTTGGTCTCAGATGTAAGCACACACACAAACGTATGTGTACTCTATTTTTATTCCAATAGTGCATAAGTATGAGCACACACTTATTCGACACTTCATCTTGTCAGTGCAGAAAGAAAAAAAGGGAAAGAAATTGCGAAATTTACAATCAGCATTCACTTTCACTTCCATCAATTTCTTGGATTTCTTGGTCTTTTATTTTGCTTGCTCCGTCTTTCATTTTGATCACTTTGACCCTCTCTTCCAGCATCAGAGCTCTTCTTGTTCCAACTACTTGACATCCAAAGGTCCGTTTTGTAGCCATTTTAGCATTCTGACGTCCACGCTCGTCTGAATCTAACAATAACAAATACTTCTGGACCCGGTGGCTTTTCTTTCCACCATCTCACTGTCTCGACCTAATCCTAACCCAAGACAGCGTTGCTCAGCTGATCAGAATCAGAATCAGAATCAGAATCATCTTTATTGGCCAAGTATGTAGAACACACAAGGAATTTGTCTCCGGTATACACGCTGCATTAGTATCATCATAAACAAGAACATGACAAATTGGTATGGAAGGACATTTCATAATGTAAGTGAACCATAGTTTCAAGCAGAGCTAAAGTGATCAGTGGTAGAATACAATACTATTACAGTTTGTACAGTTGGTGCAGAAAATCATTGAACCATTTTAGAGAGATACAATATTTGTTGCACAAGAAGAGTGACTACGTCAGTGACTGTTTAGGGAGTTAATGGCTAGAGGGAAGAAGCTGTTCAAGTGTCTGCTGGATTTGGTGCGCATGGATCTGTAGCGCCTGCCTGAGGGGAGTAACTGGAAAAGGTGGTGGGCAGGATGCGGGGGATCCAGGAGGATTTTCCGTGCCCTTGTCTTGATTCTTGCGGTGTGCAAGTCCTCAAGAGTGGGTAGGGCGGTGCCAATGATTTTTGTCATGCATGTCATGCAATGAACTTTTAAGCCAGCCACGGGACGCTTCGTAGTCCTCCATGGCCACAGTTAGCTCTTAACTAAAAAACTTACGCTATTAGCGTATTCGCGTAAAAACCTTACGCTAATTAGCGCTCCAGTTAGCGTTAAACCAGTGTGGTGGTTGCTGTTGCCGTTTCCGAACGAACCAGCAGGGGTCGCTGTTGGATAAGACTTTGTTGTAGTGAATTTCTTTGCGAGGCTGGAGCAGAGAAAATGATTTCGTATAACGCAACAGGGGGTTTCGTTGTATGGGGGGGCAGGAGAATGGGAGTTGTGTTAATGCATGAACATTTTTTCACATACGGGGGTATTTTCGCCCATGTAGGTTTCGTTCTAGAGGAGTTTCACTGTATATGCAAATCTACAGTTTCAGTCTGTATTGATCCAGTGCACTGAGTGATCACTGCATTATTTTACGTCAGTGTAAATAATACAGTATGATACGTCTCATTTATCTAGACAGTATATTTGGGATTCCTGACAAGGAATAGTGCTTATGAGATGGCGGTTGATGCACAAAAGCTCATGTTATGATTTTGAAAGTGTCAAGATAGAATTTGAACGACCGCTTAACATCTTGTTTAAAATGATGACAACACACGCCATATCTACACATGCGGCAATCTATTGAAACAGGACAATCTGCACTGTCTAAACAATAATAATAATATAGCCAAAGCTGAAGTCGTCATTTTGGCTTGGTCCTCAGCCAGCGTTCTTTTGGAAAACTGCCCATCCCTGATATCAAATGTCAGTCATGTATTTATTCATGTTTGTGTTTTAGTGGTTGTGAATGGCTGGCAATCAGTTCATTGTGTCCCCCCGCCTGCTGCCCGAAGACAGCTGGGAAAGGCTCCAGCACGCCCGCAACCCTCGTGAGGATAAAGCGGATTAGAAAATGGATGACTGTTTTAGTGGTCAAGTCAAGGAATAGTCCAATCTATTGAAATCGGGTTTTAATTTTCCTAAAATATTTACCGTAAATTCCGGACTATAAGCCGCTACTTTTTTCCCCAAACTTTCAACCCTGCGGCTTATTCAGTGATGCGGCCAAGTTTTGTAATATTTCTAACGGCCGCCAGGGGCGCTCGAGTAGAAAAGGTAAGATTAAGACCGGTGGAATATATGCGTCGAGGAAGACTGCAACTTCTTGTCTTGTGCATCAATTAAATTAGCGTGAACATAGCCTCATCATGGAAAATGCAAAAAGAAAGGCATATGACGCAGCTTTCAAACTAAAAACAATCGAGCTGTCCGATAAAGAAGGAAACAGAGCTGCTGCACGTCAACTTTGCATTAACGACGGCTCACCGTGATTTTTACAAGTACCGGTATGTTCTTTTAGCAGACCTGTTATACTGTGTTGCTATTCTGTTGCTAGCGTGTTGTTACCATGTTGCTACCGTTTTACTGCCGCATCACAGGCACCGTTTGGGAAGAAAGTTATATTATTATTATTATTATTGTTAAGTTATATTATTCAAACTTTGAAAACTCTCTCTGTGTACCGTCTTTCTTTGTAAATATGTTTACATGCTTTAATGTGGGCGCATGCGGCTTATATACGGGTGCGGCTTGTGTATGTACAAAATTGGTTTTCCTCTAAAAATATCATGGGTGCGTCTTATAATCTGGTGCGCTCTATAGTGCGGAAGTTACGGTACTTGTTTTTGTGCACTGCATTGTGGGCGGATGACATTTTAAATTAGCTTTGGACATACCGTACATATTATTTTTTTTTGCCGGTTATGGGATGATGCCCTCTAGCTAAATGATAAATGCAACAATGGGGTTCCAGCTGTGTGACGAGTTGACCAATAGGATTCTAGCAACGTGATCAATTTAACCACTGTCACAATTGGAACAGTAATGTTTTAGCTTCGTGATAGTGTTTCAAACAAGGAACAATAACCTTTTTGTGAGGTGGGACTGTACCAATAATGTTTGAGTTATGCTGTATTTTAACCAATCATTCTTTCGCTCGTTGATAGCGACATGATGGGTGAACCAATAAACTTTTAGTTATGTGATGGCTCGTCCAATAGCATTCCAGCTATGCGAATGATAGGTTGGCGGTGTTCTCGCTGCGTTATTAATGGACGGATGGTGTTCCAGCTCTGTGATGGATCGACCAATGGATGATGATGCAAAGAGAACAGATGGTCTGAAACGGTCATGCAGCAACAGGACATCAAAATGATGGAAAGACGGCAAGCGGGTGGGGAGCAGGAGGAAAGAGAACACAAACAGGTGGTGTGTGCGTCCTTGCGGGTGACAAGTGAGGAAGGGAGGTGGAAAAAGGAGGATGAGCGGAAAGGAGTGGAGTGGTCCTGACAAATGGAGGGGGAATAAAACCACCAGGCGCAATAATTGGACTGTAAAGAAACATCTTGACGATCACCTTGCTGCTGCAAGTGAGTCAACTTTTGTGCCGGATGATTACGGTGCACTAACAAGGACAACACTCTGGATGGACGGACAGACTGATGCAAAACAAACAGATACACTAAATATGCGTTTTGTACATGTGTGCACACATGCTTTATGCTGTGTGTGTGTGTGTGTGTGTGTGTGTGTGTGTGTGTGTGTGTTCTCCATCCGCTATCACTAAGGCAATGAGTCAGTGTGTGTATTTACTGTTTTCACAGATGGAGCTTTGACACGGTCTGGATAACTGAGATAAATGACTCATACCGCGACTCGCAAATGGGGAAAGCACACGCGCGTGGACGTGCACCTACGCAGGAGATACACGCTCACACACTGATGCACACATGTAGCAATAGTCAGCCGTTGCGCCTTGTCGCTCGCTAGGAGGGAACCTTTGCATTGATCCTGTTTAAATCATGAAAAATATGATGTGATGATTGTCTAAACATTAAACATGTCCTAGAACTCAACAATAATTGCAAACCTGTGTATTCTGGCTGAAAATCTATGTACCGTAATTTCCGCACTATAGAGCGCACCTGATTATAAGCCGCACCCACTCCATTTTTAGAGGAAACCCAGTTTTGTACATACACAAGCCGCACCTGTATATAAGCCGCATGTGCCCACATTAAAACATGTCAACATATTTACAAAGAAAGACGGTACACAGAGAGAGTTTTCAAAGTTTTCATAATATAACTTAACAATAATAATAATAATATAACTTTCTTCCCAAACGGTGCCTGTGACGCGGCAGTAAAACGGTAGCAACATGGTAACAACACGCTAGCAACAGAATAGCAATGCGTCATATGCCTTTCTTTTTGCATTTTCCATGGTGAGGGTATGTTCACGCTAATTTAATTGATGCACAAGACAAGAAGTTGCAGTCTTCCTCGACGCATATATTCCACCGGTCTTAATCTCACCTTTTCTACTCGAGCGCCCCCTGGCGGCCGCTAGAAGAATTACACAAATTGTCCGCATCACTGAATAAGCCGCAGGGTTGAAAGTTTGGGGAAAAAGTAGCGGCTTATAGTCCGGAATTTACGGTATTTTAGGAGTCACACCATTGACCAAAATTCACTCACCAGAATTCTCCGAGCGACATGAAATTGTGTGGACTTTCCGAACATGACACGTGACGAAGTCACAAGGAAAAGTGCCCAAACAAAAAACAGCAGCCATTTTCTGCAAATTCCATGATTTTGAAAAACTTCTGAGTTTTTCCAAATTAGCCCCAATCAGAAGCAGGCATAGCCGGCCCATGGTGACATAACTGTGAATTGGAAAGCTTTGCTACAGTGGTTCTTAACCTGGGTTCGATCGAACCCGAGGGGTTCGGTGAATCGGTCTCAGGGGTTCGACGGAGCCTCTGCCGTGGAGGTTAAGACACAGCCGACTCAACATGTCAATTAGTTATGAGACGCCCGCTTGGCCATCACTGGCTGAGATGATCACGTGACATTGCTTGTGCAATCAGTGCAGCAGGAAATTTACTTCGCTCAGTCGTCAACGTGTGACTGTCGTGATAGTACGTCGTGTGATTAATTGTATTTTTAAAAATGTTTAAACACATGCTAAATATGTCGAGCAAAAAAAAAAAAGTGGTCGGACAAATATGTACAACATGGATTCACATGCATCACGGAACGTGATGGGACTCTGCGTCCTATCTGCATGACTTGTCATGCCAAGTTGCGCAACTCTTGCCTCGCACCAGCAAAACTGAAGGAACACTTCTCCAATTTTATTTGTATTTTTCACGAAGGCTTCAGTGAATCTGCATATGAATCGGTACCTCTAACAAGTTAAGAACCACTGCTTTGCTGCCTGCATCGTCTCACGTGGGCGGAACATGGTGTGAAAGCTTGAAGATCATTTTGAAAGAGTTTCCATGAATATGGGCGTAAAATCAACCCCAAATGCCAGTTTCGCCAGTTAAATTGTGGACATGTCCATCATAACTGCCCTGCATAATTGTGTGCAACTTTCGTCCTAAGTCAGGTGGGATAGGCTCCAGCACCTTCACATAACGCTGTTCAGGATCGGTATAAACATTTTTTAAAAATTATGAATTGATGTCTATCATAACATGATGAGCTAAAATTAGTCTCAAGCAGCCATGCCCGAAATTGAACAGGAAGTTGGACATTTTGGTTTGAAGCAGCCAACAGGAAGTTGGTCATTTTGGTTTGAAGCAGCCACTTTGGAGAAAACTCAATGGACCTTCCTCAGGAACGGGTACCGATGAGCCCCACTTAACAGGACGGGCTTCTCTAAATTTCAAAGTATGGCATCAAAGTCTAAGCATCATTTTGAGGAATTACCACAAAAAAAAAGATTGCGCGGATTGCTTAGCGAATGCTGTGTGGCTCACCAAAGCATGACATAAAATCCAACTGAACGTAAAATTACTCAACCGCAGCGTCCTCGCTGCTCAGTAGTGGCAGTCGGTGGAGTGAGGCGAACATCTGTGATCAATTAGCAGGCGTAATGAATGAGTTGCCTTTCGCGTGATAGAAAGCAGGTGGACTGGCACAATTCTCTCCCTGATTAAAATTCATCCTCCCAACTTTGACTGCCCCCTTGTGGACAAAATGGTCACAGCAAGCTAGTGTATACAGTATATTCGTCATGAGACAAAAATATCACAACAGGATTGATACTCTTCACTTATTCAGAATACAATCGACTCTCGACATTGTTAATGTGGTAAAAGCAAAACTAACCGACTGACGAAGCAGCATATGATAAAATAATGATTTGGTCTCAATTTACTCGCAAATTTCATCGTTCAGTGTGAAATCTGTGGGCCTGCTTGATTTATTCTGTTAGATGGCAACCGGTCGACATGTAGGTATTTTTTAAAAACATTATATATTTAAAATATATAGTTTATAACAAACGGTATTCTTTTTCAAATGAGCTGTTTTGTTTATTGCATTGTTCATTTTCCCCATTTCCCTTTTTATCCCCCCCATAGCTTTAGTGAACATTTTCATTAGCATTCGCTTTTTCCATTCATTTATTTTACATAAGATGTGAATTTCGTGGAAATAAGAAACAAATAAAATAAGCAATTTTGAATTATATAATATAGTTGGGGCCCGGTGGGCCAGTGGCTATAGTGTATCCGCCCCACAGTGCAGAGGTGCAGGGTTCAATTCCGGCAACGGCCTTCCTGTTTGTATGTTCTCCCCATTCCTGCGTGGGGTTTCTCCGGGTACTCAGATTTCCTCCCACATTCCAAAAACATGCATGGCGGGCTGATTGAACACTCAAAATTGTCCCTAGGTGTGATTGCGAGCACAAATGGTGTGCCCTGCAATTGGCTGGAAGACAGTTTAAGCCCCCGCCCCCCCCTCCCGTACTGCCCAAAGATAGCTGGGACAGGCTCCAGCACGCCCCGAGATCCTTGTGAGGATAAGCAGATCAGAAAATGGCTGGATAAGATAATGACATCATACAATAAAGAAAGAGAATTGAAATATTACATGTTTTGGGTACAGAATATATGAAATGGGCCATTCTACGCGACATCTTCTTACCGGTAAATTTGAATATTTTTATTATTACCGGTACTATTGTTATTGTAGTGAATGTCACCACATGATGCCAAATGTGATGTCAGAGTCATAAATTGAACTAGAAGTGGCTGTGGCGTATTCACATCAAGGACAAGTCACACGTGCGAACACACGCACTTCTCAAAACACACTTAAAATAGAATTTATTGCACATTTAAAGAACAGAAAGTGGCATCATACCCATTTCAATCAATACACACAAAATGAAATTCTCACCTTTCTGCGGTGGCTGTGACGTCTGCCTGAACTGCATAGATTTCTTAAAAAAAAAAAATGAAAAAGATTAAACCTTATAACACTGAGACATGTTTGAAATCATGGCACATGTTTTCCAAACAGACCTTGGCTTTATTCACTCATGTACTTTTTTTTTCCCCCTCTCCAGTGAGTCACAACGCGCACGCACACACACACACACACACACACACACACACACACACACACACACACACACACACACACACACACACACATTCAGAACCAACAAAACAAAGAATAAAAATAAGAAACACCGTTCTTGGAAATACACGTCAAGCCCAATTTATGTTGCTTATATGGGTCCAAATAAAAAAAAAAATACAGTAGCATCTCATTAAAATATCCTGGGATCACATTTTGTGAAGAAAAAAAAAGCAAAACAAAAAACAAAACCTCAGTCGAATAAAGTAGTACAGTAATTACTTGATATTCACAGTCATTGACAATACTATTTACATCTTTGACCTCATGATTTCAAAATGTTGCTATTGTCCAAATACTTCCAGGGTTGGGCAACCTTGGGCCTACAGTATTTGTAAAGTTCTCAGATGGCCAACAAAATTTACGAGATTTTTTTTGTTGTCATTTATTGTTTAGTCAAAATAGTTCCGATATTTAGTTTGTTTTTTTTGTAATCTCAATAATGTAGCCCCTCATTTTTAATACAAAAAAACAGACTTAATGTAGAAAATGTATTGTGAACGAATGTTATTCATGAATGAAATCCATATTAAATATTTTAATCATTACTTTTGAATTTGAATGAAAAAAACAGTGGGCAATAGGTTGCCCGCCCCTGATAAACAGAGGATATAAAAAGTTTACACCCCCCCCTCCCCGGTTCAAATGGTTTTGTGGCCGCTTCTGATTCACCCAAATAAAGTTCAGCTGTTCAAGTAAATGTTTCCTGGACATATTTTAGCTTTTTTTAATTGAGGGTTAATCAGTGGCACCTGAAATGGTGGCCGGTGTGTGTTGTCGTCTCCCATCTAACATGAGATTGAATGTGATTGATGGAAACTTGTGAACATTTGCACATCCCAGTTGTCAGAGTGTGCACACTTGTGCATCTTCGTTGTTTAATGTTTTGAAAAGATTTTTTTTTTTCCCTTTCAGGTGTGTTGTACAAGTTGTAGTAGTGGATGACGTTTTGAAATGATTTTAATCTGTCTTTTTATTTTTTAATATAGCACAAAAAAAAGAGATTTGAATGGGGTGTGTTGGCTTTTTTATATCCACTGTCAAACGTCTGTTTAGGCCCGTTTGTACGTGGACTCTTATTGCTGCTTCGGTCGTCATTTAGGTTGGCGGCAGCCGAAACTGCTCCTATCTTACTGATTAAACAAACAAAACAAAACAACAAAACAATGCAGTGAGTAACAGCCAACATAAATACGTATCCGCCATGACGGTCCAAAAGCAACCCTTGGAGCGCTACACTATGTACAGTGCGACTACTTTGGATGAGATGTACAAAAAAAAAAGTCTTTGTTAAGCGGGTGAATGGCATCCACGGAGCTGAAAGTAAACACGTTGAGGAGGATGTAGAGTCCAAATGCAGCACAAAAAGCATGCTGAACTGCTTCCCAAATCAACACATGAGAACAGTTTCTTTTCTTTTTTTTCTTCTTTTCTCAGCTTCTTTCCTGCTGCCACACTTGAGGCCTACTGCTTGAATATTTCCTCTGCACTTGGGACAGGAAGCCAACGACTGGGGGCTTTATTTTGAAAGCATATGTGGGCTCCCTTTCATAGTCGAACAGACAGCGGTTGAGTTCTTTTGGCACAGATGCAGTCAACATTTACGGCACCGCGAGCTCGGCCGGGGATTAAACCGAAATTCCATCTGCTACTTGGGAGAAATGTTTGAGGAACATGAACGGCAGTCGAGCGGCCATTACTAGTGACGAGTATGACGGGGCGATGTGACGTTCGAAACGGCGTATCACCGCTGTATAGAAAACCATTATTCGATGTCCTCGACACCCAACTTAAGGTCCGAGGACAAGCCGGTGCAATAATAGAATAACTATGGTACACAAAATGGCCACCCTCTGAGATGAGTGGATTTTGCTGCTTCATTCGTAGTCCACAAACGCAACATGAATCAGACGACCGAGAAGGATACTTGCGAGGCTGCACAGAACAAAATGATTCGACTTCTGCTTGAAAACGAACATCAAGCAAATAAATGCTCAGAGCATGTGATGAGAAAAGTTTGGAAAGAAAATGTATCACGACGACACCAGGTTGAGCAGTGAGCCTAATTTTTGTTGATGACTTTTGTCAATGATCTCAGAGTGCACAACAGAGTCCCAAAAGCCCCCCCCCCCCCCACTTTCGGCAATCGATATGGAATTGAGTGTAGTTTAAGAGGACACACCCTAAAAAACTCTCAAGGCTCAAATCTAAACAGGAAGTCGTCCATTTTGGGCGAATTCAAGAACTCATCCTTTTCTTAAAAATGACCTTTCGAGGTGAGAAAGCTTTTATGCTAGGAAGCGTTTGCTTCTGGAATCAATTAATTCGGATTCGGTTTTTCACAATTGGAATGACTCGAAAGCTCAACCAGCGCCCTAGCAGTGTCGGACTTTGGAGCCTCCGCAAAACAAGCGCCGATGCATCCAATGAACATGTCAGCTCAAATGAAAACAGCGAGCTGTCTTTTACGTGGGAAAATGTCTTCCAAATCAAAGCGAAAGCCACCAACACGCCCGTAGGTGTGGCCAAAATGCTTGCTATTGTCTTTTGTCTTGGCCCGATCTGAACAGTACTGAGACATTTTGATTCAAGCAAGTACGCCGACCGATTATCACCATTGCGATCATTTCCGCGTAAACATGAAGGAGGTTGAAGACGCAGCAGCACGGCATTGAACACTGGAGACACTTGGAAAGGTCACGCGCGGGAGTGGAATCATTTTCACTCGGAAACCCCCGCAAAATGGCCAAGGGATGGCCCGCAAAATGGCCTCATCTGAGCCGGAACTGAATGTTCACGCAGAACCCGAAAAAACACTCAAACACACCGTCCCGCCAATTAAAACATGAGATGACGTCGGCGCTGAACGATTGCTTGTGACAAAACGGGATGTGTTGAAGTGTTTTCCAAACGTCACACTTCTGTCCCGCCTTTCACACTAACCCCTTTTGTTATGGCTAGGCTTGCAAAATGCCCGGGAATTTTCATATTTGGAAACTCTCATGGCAATAAGTAAGCGATTGACTAAATTGATGCTTTGTTTTTTGTTTTTTGTTTTTTTTTTGCTTTGTTTTGCAAGCCAGCTTCAAACACGCCGCCCCCAAGTCAGGTGAAAACGAGCATTTGAGCAACTCGAGTACGGTGACTGTCGTTGAGAGCAATCCGTTTGAATGTCAGAAAAAAAAAATTGATATTTATGCTGAGTTGAATGTGACGCATTTCCATGAAACTACCCTCAATTTCCGGTTGATTATCACAAGACTGTCCCCATGGAAACGTTCCAATTTGGAATCATTCAAAAAACTCCCCCAAAATGACTTCCCATGAAAACTTCAGAGCAATTTTCCACCCCAATTATGGCTCTGGTGGCAAAATTACCGGGACCACTTTGTCCCAAACCAACACGTGATTCCGGGGATGGTTTCAGTCGACTTTCTCTCCCCTTTGGACCCTTTGACGTCAGCAGTCTCGTGCCTTACTCCTCAAAGCCTGAGTGTGTTCTGAACAAACTTGCAGGTCTCCAGAAAGTCCAGAAAGAAGCCTCTCCGGGTCCGCGATGGCACAGAGGCTTCCTCGCGGGTTTCCGTCTTCCTCTGAGGTGGTTTAGTGCAGACCGTATGTGTTTTGTGTGGATGTGTGCGTAGTAGCAGTGTGTGTGCGTGACTGTGTGCGCGCGCTTCTATAGGTTCTCCCCGGGCTGGTACTGGGGTTCCGTGGAGGTGAAGTAGTCCTCCAGAAAGCCCTGCAGGTATTCGAAGGTGGGCCTCTCTTCCGGGTCCTTCCGCCAGCAGGAGAGCATGAGCTCGTGCAGTGAGCCGGGACACTCGGACGGGCACGGCATCCGGTAGCCGCGCTCCACCTGGTCCAAAACCTCGCGGTTCACCATGCCTGCAAAGGGAAGTCACAAAGACTTTGGAGTCAAGGAAGTAAGGCAAAGTGCAACATGTCGACTGACACACGTGCTATGTATCGGTGAGGAGCTACGTTTAGCCTGGGTTGTTCGCGGGAGAGTCTTCACCCACCGCAAGTGCGCGCACGCGCCTGAGGTGCGTGTTTTGCGTTTATTTTGAGGTTGTAAAATGAGTTTGAATGATAAAGCAGGGGCGCAGATCAGAGAGAGCGAAACGATTATTTTTGTAAAAAGAGAAAATAAAAATAACGCCGACTATTCGACATAAGTTGCACATCATGAAATCGTTATTATTTGCTTGCATTGAATGCCAATAAGACGCTAAAACATATTTTAGCATTTAACAACAACACCGTTACATGAACAAAGATAATTGCGTAAAATGTACATGAAATTCCCAACAGTAGTATTATGGTGATTGTCCAACAGTCCATACAGAATCAAATTGTTTTCACTTTACAATGATCTTGATTCAGGTGCTCTTTATGATTTCGGACAGTGCGGATTTTCAGTCTTTTCTTACTGTGACGAGCTATCCGACATTGCAAAATTAATTGCGTGCCACATCTTGCCAGCAAGCATCGAGCATAGGATATGACCGCCTATGTTATTGTTTTTTTTTACAAAAATGCTGGGATTCTTTTTCTTCTTTTTTCTTTTCTTCTTATTTCTGAATATTAAAAAGAGCAATGCGTGGCTTTCTGTTCCTGAGGACCTCCCATTGGCCGCAAAACAGATATTTTAATTTCAATTCAGCTTGTGTTGTGCGCTTGGTGCCAGGTGTATCTTGTAAGGAGAAAAAAAAAGGCACCAAATATCCATGCAAAATGTTCTTTGCTTCCATCTTTCACGTTGAGAAAACACGTCTTTTTTTTTTTTACAGGAGACTCGTGCCCACCGCGATGGTGTGTTCAAGTTACACTGAGAGTGGGAATTTAGAGTGCTCCACACCATAACAGCAGAGATGCGTGCTCGCAGCACTTCCCGACTTCGCAAACGTACCACAAATCCGTAAATATGGCGCTTTACGTGAGTAGCAGATAGTATGAATTCTATGTGGGGCTTGTAAGATTTGTCTGCCTTGCTGAGTTGGAGTTCCGACTGCAACGTGTTTGTGTAACATAATCGCATCAATAGTGGTTAGCGCAACATACGCAGAGCAGCATCGATGTCCTCCGTTTACCGGAAATTTGTTGTCGCCTTACGTGGGGGCACAAGTGGAGGGGATGGATCAGGGTCTTCATACATAAATCGTCCCCAGGGCCATCTGCGCCCAAGTACATTGGACATGTTCGAAGACGTGCAAAGACTGACAATTATGTAGTGCAGTCGTGCCTTGTCTATCGCAAGGGTGATGCTGCAGAGCACTCCCGCGACGACAAAATCAGCAGATGTAGCGACCATATATTATTTGATTATTTATAGATTTTAAATCTTTATGCAGATTACACATACAGTACAGTATTGTACTATACGCGAGGTTGTGGTATTATTTCTGCCCACATGGGGTCGCAATCTTCACGTTACACACTATAATATGGGTCACCAATGTATATTTGATTTTGGATTAAAATAGACCCCCGTAAAAATGCAGTGAAAGCACATCTCGTTCGGCTCTTTTCAAATTCAGCATGTTGGTGTTTAGAGCCAAAAATAAGATGTCCCAATATTTATGGCCCCAATTCCACTCTTTTTTGAACATTTTTTTAACATCATTCAAATTTGGCAGAAGAATGTTAAAAACACTCCTCTCAGTCATCTGCCAAATTTACAAAACATTTATTGTGACCAATTCATTTTTTCGCTACGAGCTAGCAGGCGCAACAGCGAAAATCAGTGGTCAACATAAACTCTTAATCAAAGATGACGTTATGTCTCCTTACGCTTATTTATGGTGATGATGCAAAAAAAAGTATTTCCTTTTTTTAAGAGTACATCGGGTTTTTGAAATAGGTTCTTTTTCTTGTTTTAAACTCTGACCTATAGAAGCTTGTGCAATACAAATATCACCAATTGTTGTCATTTATAGCACTTCAGAAAAAAACAAGCCACATGATGCCGAACCCTAACCTTTCATTTTTAAATATTACGAAACATTACTACATAAGAAATTATTGTTATCATTACTATAAAAACCTAATGTGCTACAAAAAAATGGGGGCTAATTCAGAATCAGTATCATCAAGTTTACTTGCATCTCTGAAATATGCAGTTAAAAAAAAAATTGTTGACCAGTGTAATATGAACTAATGAGTTATATCAGAGGTGCGTATGAACCAGTGGCAAACCAGTTGCATTCATCTGAAACCAAAAAGTACATTTGAATCTTATAAAAGGTAACCGACCCTGCTGTAAATTCTCCACACGTGCGAGCGTGAATGCTTGTTTGTCGGTATGTACCCTTGGATTAGCTAGCGAACAGTCCAGGGGGTGGCCAGTTTCTCTCGCCAAAGGTCAAGGCGAGGTGTTCGTGTGCGGGTTTACCTGGATAAGGGACTCGGCCTTTCGTGGCCAGCTCTGTAAGCAGCACCCCGAAGGACCACACGTCCGACTTGATGGTGAAGCGTCCATAAAGAGCCGCCTCGGGGCCGTCCACTTGATGGGGAACTTAGCTCCTGATGAATAATGAGGGGAGGGGGAGAAGACATTCAGCTAAGCCAAAAATGTCAGTGGATGACATTTACGATGATGATTTCTAAAAGAACCTTGACGACTTTCATGCAGAGACATCTGGCAAGTCTGTTGAAGACATTTCGATAAGCATTACGTTGATTAAGACAGCGCCGGAACTGAGATGCGTCTATTACATTCAAGTTTACGGCATAGCTGTAAGACCATACTGACACATATTTCTTTAATACTACGTTTTTTTTCAACCCACTTTTCCAACAAATCGGAAATATGGATCACCCATCCATCAATTTTCAACACTGGTTATCTAGAACAGGGTTGCGGCAGGGTCCTGGAGCCTCTCCCAGCCGACTTCGGGCGAAAGGCGGACTCCACCCTGAACTGGTCGTCAGTCAGTTGCAAGGCACATGGAATATGGATCAGATGTAGAAAATGATGACTGAAACTTAGTTCGGACTCAGCATATCCACAGCACATTCTTTAAAAAAAAAATCTGACTGTATTTAGCAAGAACTAGTGATTTTTGTGAAATCTGGGCATCTGTGGATGCGGGTTGTTTCTTGTGTGTAAACAGCCGTATCTGATGTCTCACTTGAAATGTACGAGGGTGGAGGGGGCGGAGACAAACATTTGAGATCAGCGTGAAATTTGAATTGGGCAACTTGGCCTGCAGTTTTTAACTTGGCCTGCAGGAGGTTACACACATACACACACACACACACACGCACATACACACATACACACACGCACGCACACAATCCAACAACGAAAACTCTGCACAGCAAAGAAGACGAAGCTAAAACGCACCCTGCCTGGCAGTGTACTCGTTATCCTCTATGAGCCTCGCCAGGCCAAAGTCGGCCACCTTGCACACCAGGTTGTCTCCCACCAGGATGTTGGCGGCGCGCAGGTCTCTGTGCACGTAGTTCATCCTCTCCACATACGCCATCCCCGCTGCAATCTGGATAAAAGGCGCAACAGAGAGAATGCGGTTGGCGTTGGTGTCGCAGTGGAATTATGGGATGCGGCACGACGGAGGCCCGACCTGCGCCGCCATGTCCACCAGCTGAGGCAGTCGAAGCATTTTGCCCGCTTCTCCTTTGAGGAAGTCGAGCAAGCTGCCTGCGGGGGTGAGATAAAACACCTTTTAGAAAGAAGTTGACATTTTGTTAAAAGGATCTAATTGAGTGATACACATTGGCCCACTATATTAGTCAGAGCCAATCCAATATTTGTTTTCCCTGTTGAGCCACACGAGAGGATGAAAATATTCGGAACAGCTCACAGCAAGCAGCTTTGCGCCAATGCAAACACCCAAATCAATACCTGAACGCTACTTTCGTTTTAACGGGCAGGATTTCTGACGCAGCACTCATTTCACTGATGGATCTGTACCTAATGAAATGGCCAGTGAATGAAGTCTCATGCAGTCATCCGGCCTAGCATCCATTTTATATAGCACTTTTCCTCATTCGGATCAAGTGAGTTATAGCTGGCGTCTACCCCAGCTGACTTTGGTCTCCAGCCAATCTGAGGTCATAATAAAAAAATGTTTTTAAATGACCTTGGCTCATATATTCGGTCACGATGTAGATGGGTTCCTCGGACACCACGGCGTAAAGCTGGACCAGCTTCTCATGCCTGAGTTTCTTCATGACCTGCGCTTCTTGCAGAAAGGCCTCTGGTGACATAGTGCCCGGCTTTAGGGTCTTAATGGCCACCCGTGTCGTACCGTTCCACGTGCCTGGCCAAAAAGAAGAACAAAAACAAACACGTTAACCTTGTAGCACCTCGTCGTCAGGATTATCTTTGTGGGATTGTGCAGCTGCCACAGAAGCCAAATGGTCAAAGGGACAGACTGTTAAGCCTAAAAGCAGAATTGTCTTAAGTCATTTTTAACCATTTTGCAAAAACAAGAAAAACAACAAATGCCTCAATTCATCCTTTGCAGATGAATGACTTTGATGGATTTCTGGGTGATGATTGATCGAAAAACGTGAGTACATTGTCTAGTCTAGTCTGTCCCGTAACCCCAGAGGGTCGTTGGGGCACCACAGATGATCTGCTACATTGTAAGATGGCTAAATAAAGTACAACCGAACTCAGTTTTGCTTCCGTTGACTTTTTAAAAACGTATTTTTAGCAAGTCTTAGCATGCTGCTACGCTATGCTTCAAGCTAACGTGTTTTTAGCATGTCTTAGCATGCTACGCTATGCTTCAAGCTAACGCCTTTTTAGCATGCGTGCATGCATGCCGTATGTTTAAACTGGCGTATGTTTAAGCTGGCGTATGTTTTACCACGCCTGGCTGCGGCCAATAATACAGAGCGTTTTGTGGATGTGTAAAATACAGAAATAGCACCCGTTACTGAGACTCCGCCCTACACCACGGTGCGCCGAATGGTCATGAAAATACGGTAATCAAGCTCTGAAAACTGCTCAGGTGTGCCCTAATTAGTATTACATTAACTCAGGTGTGGACGTAGCTTTGAATACAGCGCAGTGCACTTCTTACCCATCCAGACCTCTCCGAAGCAGCCCTGGCCCAGTTTAAGGTCAAGCCGGAGGGACTCTCGAGGGATCTCCCAGGCATCTCGAGCCAGACCCTGCGTCTGAGGCTTGGCCACGGGGCACACGTCGGTCAAGGCGTGGCACAGCCCATCGGAGTGTTCTGCAGGATGAGCAATGCGAGACGTCAGGGAGGGTTTCAGAGCTTTTTTTTGCAGTAAGCGTCTGCGTACTCACTGCGATAATGGAAGACTAACTGCTGCAGGCTGGTGAACTGCGTGCGGGACGTGATGTAGAAGCCACCGCTATCCAGTTTCCTGATCTTGTAATGTTTCACATTCAGACCTTTGGTGTTGTCATAATCCAGCACCGAAAGGCAGTAAGCTCCTAAGGAGGGAAAAAAAGAAAATGTATAGAGAAGGAGTGGAACAATATAAGCGCGTCAGGCGTCTGGGACAGCTGCTCTCCCAACAGCTGCGCCGGGTCAACTTCCCGCTGGGCCCTATAGGAGGCCGAAGAATGCAGCAGTGCCATTTGCCCTCGTCTGTCGTTAAGTCTGTGATTTAGGAGAATATCACTCTACTCTTTGGCCATTTCTTTCTGCTAGGGCCTAACTCACAATGCACCAGTAGCCCTCTTTTTGCGACAGAGAACAAGTACAAGTACCTATTGTGTACTTATCGATACAGAGTACAGATGTTTGATATTGCCATAGCGTCTTGTAATTGTGAGAAAATGCCTTTTTTTTTCCCCCCGCGATTGGCTGGCAATCAGTTCAGGTGTACCCCCCATGCCCGAAGACAGCTGGGATCGGCTGCAGCACACCTGTGACTCTTGTGAGGATGAGCGGCTCAGATAATGGATGCATAGATGTTTAATTTAAAACCCTTGTGCTATGGTCGATGAAAATAATTTTATGTGACGCAACATCCAATTTTACAAAGATTGTAAAACGATTATTCCTGAATATGTATTTGACTTTCACTCGACATGTTCAGTGGCATCAGCACTATACATACACATTATTTTTTACTTTGTTTTTTTGCCCTCTATGGACAATAAAAGCGGTACTGTGCTATGACCAAAACTTAAAATGTATCTATATATATAAAACATGAATTGGAATATTTGATATGACACCATTTTTATGCTTTGTCTTTGATTTAAAGATGACAACACCCAAAAATTTACAAAAATTGTAGAAATTGTAAACACAAGGGTTTTAATTTGATCCTAATGTTGTTCAAAAACACAAAACACACTAACACTTTTGATCGCAAACATTTTAACGTGTTTTTCTTGGCGTTTTTTTTTTTTTTACAACAGCATTCACCGATTGGCGAAAAGAACACAAATGAGCAATGGTGAGAAAATGGTGAGAAAAGTGCGTTTTTCCTCATAGACATATTTGTTCACATTTAAAATTCCAACAAGAAACATGTTGTTCTTGTTTTTTTTAGACAATAAACTAGTTACAGCTGAATCAACAGCACCTCTTTTGGGTGTCACCAAGTAGCACACTTCAGTTCACATCAAACGCAGAACGGGAAATCGTTCTTATATTATTGCAACATGACGATGGATGGATGGATGGATGGAAGCATCTGGTGGCTCAGGACAAATGCTACCAGTCATTTAAATCCCGCAAGGCTATTTCCAGCAATGCCTGTAAAAGGCCACTTTGTGACAGAGTTGCAATGGATGGAGTAAAGTGAAAACGGACTAATTTCACGGTGTGTCAATTGTGCAAAAATTCACGAACCTTGGGGTATTTTGAAAAGTACTCTGTCATGGACGTGATATTCAGACAACTAGGAACCGCTTTAAATTGTGACAAAAATACATGATAAACATCCTCTCGCACAAAATGCCAAGCTAGTAAACCCACGACTCACCCTTTGACCACATTGTTCTCATAGCACCAGTTGAGATAAACAATGACGCCAGGTGAGTCATGCATCTTAGTCAGTCTGACTCGATTCAACCGTGATGCGACATATCTGTCACCATCAGAATCACGTTGGACATCGAATAAGACTCCCTCCTCCCTCCCATTATATTTCCTTCGACCCCTTCAGCCTCATCTTTGACTCTCGTGGTGAACCGGGGCTTGTCGCCGCAGGAGTGAATTGCAGCACCCTCGTAGACTGACCTACTTCTGACGCTGTGATTCACCCCTATCTATTCACCCCTCCCTACCTCGGCACACGCGATTCCTTCAAAAACAACCCCCTCCACCAGCCCTCCAAAGTGCTGCTGCATGTCACAGGCAATGCCAACCCAGTAGAAGCACCGCCACAGGCTCGGAGAACAAAGGCGCGGCGCCACGGGCCCGTGCGAGTGCCTCCAATTGACATCATTACGAGCGCGCGTCTCGCACAAATTGTCTCACTTAACATCTCGGTAGCTTTGCCTCGACTGCGATGCACACAGAAGTCCACCAGGGTTGGCGAGGCAACGTCATTACTTCCTACTTTCTCGTTATTTAATTGCCCAGCTGGGGCTGAATAGGAAGCCGACTTTTTAATGTGGGAATTGCACAGGCAGCAGTTGTCATTCGCAACCTTGTATTCACAGAGCGTCCGTTTTTCCGCATTTTGTTTCATGTTTCAGCCTTATTCCAAAATGGAGAATTCTGCTGGCCAGGCGTCATTGGTGACAGCAATTTCTTATGCCACTGCGCTTGCGAGTTCATTTTGCGCTGTTTGCAAGCCCAACACGTCACACGTCCGTCCCACTATAAACTGATGCCCTCTTGTATCCCGTATACCAGACGGAGTCTCACCTTTTGTCGTCTCACTCTCCCTCACCAGGAAGGTTCCTCGTCTGTTCTGTAAATTCAAAAGGATCCTTTCTGAGTCTCGCCGAGTGATCTTCCCAAAATACCACCTGCCAAAAGTGGGCCACAGAAGAAGTAGTACAGTTTGCTTCCAAAGGCAAGGCGTTGCTATACAGTGCAGTGTATCAGGTGGGACGTACTCTTCCGCCTGGATGGAGTCTGAGGGCGCCACGTAATTGCTGGGGATGTAACCGCTCTCTCCGGTCGTCAGGGAGCGAGCCAACCACCAGTCCCCTTCTCTGTGATGGCAAATGCAGACAAAGAAGATAAAAAAGGAAATTATGGAAAACTCACCGGTGCCTCCTGATCCGCCGACATTCTGCGTGGCTTTAAAAGATGTTAGGTGACCATAAAGGTCAGTTGCGCAGACAGAACAAGCTGCTAGGATTTTGCGATACAGAATTTTCTTTTTTTTTTTTTTTAGAGTTAGCTTTGCACTGTGTCACCTTGACTCATCATCGCGGAAAAGTGCCGTCTGAAGAGAAGGAAAAAGGAAGCTTAGCACATGCCGACCCGCTTCGCTGCAGTTCCCAGAGTGATATGATGAGGAAAAGCAGTTTATTGACTGGAAGTAATTATTGGACACTTTATTGCATGTTGGGGATGAGCACCCAAATACATTTCAGCAATTAAAAAAGAATTTAGACTCCAAACTAAAAAAAAAATTGCTTACATCGCCACTCTGAGGAAACAAATTCCATATACTGACAAAAAGTCTGTTTTATAGTTCCGCGCTGCGATAACCGGCAGTGGTACACAACTTACAGAAATTGTGTGGATGCAGATAAAATGATGCCCTAACTTTCTCAGCCTCGGCAACCTTACCCTATTTACTTACCAGCAAACAAACATTTCATTTTTTTGGGGGGGGGGGGAGAATTGGTTGAGTAGTGGTGAACAACATACAGAAATTTAGGGAATACAAAAATACTGAAGTGGAAACTTTGCCAGCCTGGGAAACCTCACCCCGTTAACTTAGAAAATATTATATGGTGACATACAGGACTGCAATGAGAGGTGCACTAGTCATGTAATAATCGAAAATTGTACATTTTGCCAGCCCCGGGAACCTCCCTCTAATTGCTTAGAATCCGTTTTATACTTGATGCAACATTTGGGACACAGCGTACAGAAATGGAGGGATTGCCAACGTTTTTGATGCGCTAAAGGACTCCACTCCATGGTTCTTTAGCATGTCCAATGTTTTGGTCGGTTCGTAAATATTTTACGAACCAACAATCCATTCTATCGACATGTCCAGCGCTTCAACATTTGAGGCATTAGTCGTATAGCGGTACAAAATGTATAACGACTCAGGGAATGCGGATGTATTGACGCACTTTGCCAGCATGGGGAAGCTCATTCCATTTAATGAGCAACTATCTGTTACATGGTTATGTGCAAAACATATTTATCATGCAAACATTACAGCGTGGTTCAGCATTAGTGCGGATGAAAAGGGGTTGCAAAGGATTTGTCTTTTTATTGCAGTAAGGATTACTGACCTGAAGCTGTACTTTTTCCTAGGAGAGACCATGAGGCGTGAGAGAGCGAGAGAGAGAGAGAGAGAGAGAGAGAGAGGGGGAGAGATAACAGACACAGCAGACACATCAAAACACAGCAAGGCGAGCAGCACTCAGACAGACAGCGGAGGCGGAAGGCGGAGAACACGCGGTGGGACGACACAGCGGGGCCGACATACTACGTTACATCATTTCAGTACAGAAGACCCAGGGAGCATCCTCGTGTACATTTTCCAATGGAGGAGTTGTGGATGCACTTGATGTTTTATTTATACACTTCGGATATTATAGATTCATCTTTGTTCAGCCCTAATATGTCATCCCAACCAGCAGATAAAAGAACAGGAAAATAAAAACACGGCAGGAAGCTACGAAAGGAAACCAGTTGAAGAAAAAAAAAGATCCATACATGGCCTTTGCTTTGATTACCAATCTTAGAGGAGCATTTATCCTTATAATGAGTTTCACTTTTTGAATTAAGCTTCTAACATAAATTCAGTCTTTCAGGATATTGTCATTTCGAGATGCATCTGTATTTACATGATTGAAGTTGCACTGCAGCAAAACGAAACGTGTTTCTAATATTTGCTCCGTTACCGACATGAAAGGGCTGAAAAATGACAAAATATCTCCTAGCGCAGTGCACTTCATTTTGTATATTTTATAATATATCCAATAGTGCCTTCAGATCCGAGTTGAATTCATTCTGTGACCATGCTCCTAGCACCAAACTGTTGTAAATCATCTCTGCCCATTGAAATGAATGGGAAACGTCATTAATCTGTTCCAGCGGCCTCAAAAATCCAATATTTCAAGAATGTATTTTTTAATAAGGAAAACAGCACTTGAAAATCTTGTACTTTTAGTTCATCTAAAATTTGCAAATCACAAATAAAAATGAAAAAACAAAACTCACGAGTTAGGTCACGCATATCTCAAGGCACCGCTGTATTGTAATACAAATCAAAACTTTTATTTTCATTTTGGTTAATACACTTGTAGTCAAACTCACTTGCCTGCGTATCTACAGAAGTGATGTGGCCAGCGAGTGTACGGATTAGCAAGAAGTGTGGTGACAGAATTGTGGACACCCTTCAACGTTTACAGTTTTGTTTTGGTGCGTTTCAGCAAACATGCATTGTCCAAATCTGTTAACGTTAATCTGCGGTATAAGAAAGGAGGAGGGGGGTAAATAAAACACACAAGGTCGACTGTGGGTTCTTACGTGTTGTTGACAATCTGCAGTCTGTCGCCTTTCCGAAAGGTCAGATCGGATGCTGTCCGTGACTCATAATCATACAGAGCCACAAACGTAGTGACACCTCCTGCAAAAACCGCACGCCAAAAGGCGATCAAGATGGTTAAGTACAACTACATGAATATGAACCCTGTCAGGCACATATAGTCCTTAATTCTAATGTAACATAAATCCATAGTTATTTTCCAAACACTTTATGTGTAGATTGAACAATTTGTCATGGCTTGATGAGAAATATTGACATGCAGACTGCAGGTGACCGATAACGTGTGAAGGACAAAGCTCCATCCACTGTCTATCGTAGCGTACGTAAGGGCCGAGAAAATTCTCAAATTCTGACCTTTATTTGTCCACGTCAATTTTTAAGATGATCAAATAAATGTACATAACAGAAAACAGATAACCCAAGTAACATACAATGGAGTTTGAAATGGTGATTTGCTTTACAATACAATACATCTTTATTTATACAGCGGAGCGCTTTCACAGCTGTAGCTGTAACAAAGTGCTTTTCAGAATACCTATCATCAAATGACAAAAGGATTGAATAACACATAACATAAGACGCCCTGCGATTGGCTGGCAACCGATTCAGGGTGTCCCCCGCCTACTGCCCGGAGACAGCTGGGATAGGCTCCAGCACCCCCCCGCGACCCTAGTGAGGATCAAGCGGTTCAGAAGATGAATAAATGAATAACATAAGACACGGGCAGTCATGCAATCTTAACCCCTTTTCCTGCATTTGCTTTGTTATTTGAAGCGGTTATAGATGAAAGAGGAGAGAATCAAAGTCTGCTTTCACCGGTGGATCAGAGACGTCATGCTCAAAACGTGCATCACGTCCCACGCGTCTGCCACAAGCGAAGATTGAAACTGAACAAGAAGCTATAGCGTCCATTGATGGAAAAATAGAGATCGTTTCACTTCTCCCGTCCCATGTAAATCCACTTCAATTCCAAGCGCCGACTCTCAGGTCCAAATGCGCACGCCTGACCCTGTGTGATAAAGTACTTGCTTCCATTGTTAAATCACGAATACAGTCTGGCTAAACACATTTTCCAGTTTCTTCTCACTGACCACACCCAAGCCTGAGTACTCCCAGACCTGTTCAATTAATAAATCACCGAAATAGAAGCAGTCTGACAAAATTAAGTCTCAAAAAGCTGCATCATAATGCTAAGATCGATCCAAAGAAATTCAAGAACAGATGAGAACGACGTACAAAGTCATTGCTAAAAATTTAGGAGTGCAGCGAATCACGGTGAGAGCCATTATCCAAAATTGAGAAAGCCTGAAATGGCGGTGACCATTCCGAGGAGTGGCCAGCCGACAGAAATGAACCCAAGAGCAACGACCCAGCCAGGAGGTCACAAAGCAATCCAAGTTGTCTGAGGAAGTGATGGCCTCCCTTGCCTCAGTTCAGGTCAGTGTTAGTGACTAAGAGACTGGGCACAAATGATATCGACGGCAGAGTTCCTGCCTGAAATGGGGAAGTGTGTGAGTGTGCGTGTGTAGTGGTATGTGGCTGTGTAGGAGCTAAAAGAGGATATAGTCGAGCAAAAATAAGCATCCTGAGTTTAGTTTCATGAGCAAAAGGAACAAGTGCCATAAATACAGCCATCTCTGCAGTGCAACCCCCGTCTCTCTGTTGTTTGTTTGGCGACCGACTTCCACCATCGCTGGCAACTGACAGGCACTAACGGCTAGCCACGAATTACAGCATTTTTATCCAAACATGTAACAAACTCAAGGTTGCACTCCCACGGATTTATGTGCACAGCTTGTTGGCGAATGGACCTCATGAGACAACAAGCGTGACTGAGAAAGGTTGAGGGACGCCGCCGTGTAACTTGCTGTTTGGGGCGCGGGATAGTGCCTACTCGTGTTTCAGAGGAAAGAAATAAACAAATAAATAAAATCAAACCCACAAATCTTCGGATTGAGAGACAACCACTCTATTACTGAGCCATGCTCATTTTATTGTATCATATTGTATTGATTTGATTATTTTTAATGTAGCAGTAATTGTATTAATTATAACAAAGCAGCCATGAACCCGACCGACGAGAATTTCTACTGAAAACCTTACGGTCGGCATTTTTCCAAACAACCTTCTACATTTTTGTGTAATAATAATAATAATAATAATAATAATAATACATTTTTCTTTTATTTTTATTTTCCTTTTTTGGGGAGGGGCGGCAAGGTCAGATCTTGGAGGTGGGGAAATTACGCCAGAAACGTCCAACAACACAGGATAGGTCGGTCAAGATCTTTTCAAGACATCCCACCTTGCTGACCTTGTTCGAACAGGAGAAAATACTCAAATTCGGCCTGATTATCGGTCTGTGCATGCTGTTTGAGCAGCTTTTGGCCACTTCCTGTATTGTAATACAAATCAAAACTTTTATTTTCATTTTGGTTAATACACTTGTAGTCAAACTCACTTGCCTGCGTATCTACAGAAGTGATGTGGCCAGCGAGTGTACGGATTAGCAAGAAGTGTGGTGACAGAATTGTGGACACCCTTCAACGTTTACAGTTTTGTTTTGGTGCGTTTCAGCAAACATGCATTGTCCAAATCTGTTAACGTTAATCTGCGGTATAAGAAAGGAGGAGGGGGTAAATAAAACACACAAGGTCGACTGTGGGTTCTTACGTGTTGTTGACAATCTGCAGTCTGTCGCCTTTCCGAAAGGTCAGATCGGATGCTGTCCGTGACTCATAATCATACAGAGCCACAAACGTAGTGACACCTCCTGCAAAACCGCACGCCAAAAGGCGATCAAGATGGTTAAGTACAACTACATGAATATGAACCCTGTCAGGCACATATAGTCCTTAATTCTAATGTAACATAAATCCATAGTTATTTTCCAAACACTTTATGTGTAGATTGAACAATTTGTCATGGCTTGATGAGAAATATTGACATGCAGACTGCAGGTGACCGATAACGTGTGAAGGACAAAGCTCCATCCACTGTCTATCGTAAGCGCATTAAGGGCCGAAAAATTCTCAAATTCTGACCTTTATTTGTCCACGTCAATTTTTAAGATGATCAAATAAATGTACATAACAGAAAACAGATAACCCAAGTAACATACAATGGAGTTTGAAATGGTGATTTGCTTTACAATACAATACATCTTTATTTATACAGCGGAGCGCTTTCACAGCTGTAGCTGTAACAAAGTGCTTTTCAGAATACCTATCATCAAATGACAAAAGGATTGAATAACACATAACATAAGACGCCCTGCGATTGGCTGGCAACCGATTCAGGGTGTCCCCCGCCTACTGCCCGGAGACAGCTGGGATAGGCTCCAGCACCCCGCGACCCTAGTGAGGATCAAGCGGTTCAGAAGATGAATAAATGAATAACATAAGACACGGGCAGTCATGCAATCTTAACCCTTTTCCTGCATTTGCTTTGTTATTTGAAGCGGTTATAGATGAAAGAGGAGAGAATCAAAGTCTGCTTTCACCGGTGGATCAGAGACGTCATGCTCAAAACGTGCATCACGTCCCACGCGTCTGCCACAAGCGAAGATTGAAACTGAACAAGAAGCTATAGCGTCCATTGATGGAAAAATAGAGATCGTTTCACTTCTCCCGTCCCATGTAAATCCACTTCAATTCCAAGCGCCGACTCTCAGGTCCAAATGCGCACGCCTGACCCTGTGTGATAAAGTACTTGCTTCCATTGTTAAATCACGAATACAGTCTGGCTAAACACATTTTCCAGTTTCTTCTCACTGACCACACCCAAGCCTGAGTACTCCCAGACCTGTTCAATTAATAAATCACCGAAATAGAAGCAGTCTGACAAAATTAAGTCTCAAAAAGCTGCATCATAATGCTAAGATCGATCCAAAGAAATTCAAGAACAGATGAGAACGACGTACAAAGTCATTGCTAAAAATTTAGGAGTGCAGCGAATCACGGTGAGAGCCATTATCCAAAAATTGAGAAAGCCTGAAATGGCGGTGACCATTCCGAGGAGTGGCCAGCCGACAGAAATGAACCCAAGAGCAACGACCCAGCCAGGAGGTCACAAAGCAATCCAAGTTGTCTGAGGAAGTGATGGCCTCCCTTGCCTCAGTTCAGGTCAGTGTTAGTGACTAAGAGACTGGGCACAAATGATATCGACGGCAGAGTTCCTGCCTGAAATGGGGAAGTGTGTGAGTGTGCGTGTGTAGTGGTATGTGGCTGTGTAGGAGCTAAAAGAGGATATAGTCGAGCAAAAATAAGCATCCTGAGTTTAGTTTCATGAGCAAAAGGAACAAGTGCCATAAATACAGCCATCTCTGCAGTGCAACCCCCGTCTCTCTGTTGTTTGTTTGGCGACCGACTTCCACCATCGCTGGCAACTGACAGGCACTAACGGCTAGCCACGAATTACAGCATTTTTATCCAAACATGTAACAAACTCAAGGTTGCACTCCCACGGATTTATGTGCACAGCTTGTTGGCGAATGGACCTCATGAGACAACAAGCGTGACTGAGAAAGGTTGAGGGACGCCGCCGTGTAACTTGCTGTTTGGGGCGGGATAGTGCCTACTCGTGTTTCAGAGGAAAGAAATAAACAAATAAATAAAATCAAACCCACAAATCTTCGGATTGAGAGACAACCACTCTATTACTGAGCCATGCTCATTTTATTGTATCATATTGTATTGATTTGATTATTTTTAATGTAGCAGTAATTGTATTAATTATAACAAAGCAGCCATGCTTTTCTTTTCTTTTTTTTTTTTTCCTTTTGGGGGGGGGCAAGGTCAGATCTTGGGGGTGGGGAAATTACGCGTAAAACGTCCAACAACACAGGATAGGTCGGTCAAGATCTTTTCAAGACATCCCACCTTTGCTGACCTTGTTCGGAACAGGAGAAAATACTCAAATTCGGCCTGATTATCGGTCTGTGCATGCTGTTTGAGCAGCTTTTGGCCACTTCCTTTGAAAGATGTGTCATCCAAAAGCAAAACCTGATGAATATATGTGAGGAGACAGCAAAAAGAAACTTTACTTCCAGACTGTTCACTGGATGGAGCAATATTAGCCGACCCATCTGGCCAGTCTAGACACATTAAGGCTTAATGTCAAATCTGCAGAGCACTGAGCAGCCTTTTAACGTCAGAGCTTTCAAGTCTGTTTCACAGCCAAAGGTTGGAGAGGGGGGGAAAAAAAAACCTGTACTTCCTCCTCCGCTGTCGACGTGACTCAACATTTCAGAGAATTGACATTGATAAAAGCAAACATTTTTCCTCTGACGTTTGTTCGTGAGCAGAATTCAGCACAATGGACCGACAAAGAACAGAAAGTGTACTTCGGTTTCCATTCTTCTTCTTTTCTTAATGCACCTTAATTGGAAGGGTCACATGTGGAAATCATGTGGCCAAAAAGCCAATGAAAAAAAAAATAACAAAGCACACGCGGCGTTAACCTTGACTGCACCCAGACCTCACATGTCTGACACATATTTTTATTTTTTGCCTTAAGGGCACGCGGCACCTATGTATCAATGATTTTTGGTTTTCACTTTAGTTTTGGTGAAATACACATGGAAAATTACCGTAAATTCCGGACTATAAGCCGCTACTTTTTTCCCAAACTTTCAACCCTGCGGCTTATTCAGTGATGCGGCCAATTTGTGTAATTTTTCTAACGGCCTCCAGGGGCGCTCGAGTAGAAAAGGTAAGATTAAGACCGGTGGAATATATGCGTGGAGGAAGACTGCATGTCTTGTGCATAAATTAAATTAGCGTGAACATAGCCTCATCATGGAAAATGCAAAAAGAAAGGCATATGACGCAGCTTTCAAACTCAAAGCAATCGAGCTGTCCGATAAAGAAGGAAACAGAGCTGCTGCACGTAAACTTGGCATGAACGACGGCTCACCGTGATTTTTACAAGTACCGATATGTTCTTTTAGCAGACCTGTTGTACTCTGTTGCTATTCTGTTGCTAGCGTGTTGTTACCATGTTGCTACCGTTTTACTGCCGCGTCACAGGCACCGTTTGGGAAGAAAGTTATATTATTATTATTGTCGTTAAGTTATATGATGAAAACTTTGAAAACTCTCTCTGTGTACCGTCTTTCTTTGTAAATATGTTGACATGTTTTAACGTGGGCACATGCGGCTTGTGTATGTACAAAATTGGTTTTCCTCTAAAAATGTCGTGGGTGCGGCTTAGAATCAGGTGCGCTCTATAGTGCAGAAATTACGGTATATATTTGAACTGTGTGTGTGTGTGCATGCGTGTAGTACAAAGTGTAAAAAAAAAAACACATTTTGAGCTTCTGGTTCTCACGAGGAGGTAACCAAGCAACCAGCAAAAAAAAAAAGTCATTGTGGGTCACCATGAAATAATTGCTTCCCAAGGAACAATGCGGTGGCTCTGCTAAGACTGGAGAAATATTTGGTGCTATGCAATGTAACCGGAAAGCATACCTGACAAAGGTCCTCTCTGAGGCGAGGTGACCGTGCCCGTGTGGTCGACTCCTCCGAAGAGAGCAAGCTCGGGGGTGTTGGTGGGCGCATGCTGGTACCCCTGGTAACCTCGCCGCCCCGTGCCCACCGCAGGACTCCTGTTCGGGGTTTGGGTCTGCTGGGCGGGGCTCAGGTGGTGGAAGTGTCCGCTGTCTGAGCCCGTCCCGATGGTGCCGTCCACGCTCATGGAGCGCTGGCCCGGTTCCTTGGGCTTGCTCTTGCCAGCCCCCATGTGCAGACCTGCAATGACAGCCAGTGATGGGTCAGGGTGTTGTAGGGGCGAGGATGACTAGTCAGTCTTTCTCCAACTTACAACTGATGTTGGGTTCAGCTCAGCTTTACTCCATTTTAAACGCGTTGTCTCTTTCGCAAGTGAAGAGAAATTTACTGATGGAGTAAATCTACACAGCAAAAACTTCCTTTATCGTCGTGACCACTTCCTTTTTTTTTGCGTATAAACGTTAAATCTCAAGGGATAAAAAAGAAAAAATCAAAGCCTTCAACTGACTGCCCGATTGAACTTGTATTTGCATACAAGCCTACCCTGCAATACTATTTAAGTGTACCATGTCTATAAAGTCATTTGTAATCAAGCCGTCAAAGCCCCTTTCAGTCTCATGAGCTGACTGAAATGTACAAAGTTCACTGATGCAGTGACCTCGCAGTTCACCGTGACAGAAACCATAAAACAAACCCCAAACATGACTACCGCATGAGCGGTGCGACTCCAATCTTCGTGTCATCCATCTATCAACACAATACATCTTTATTTATATCGGCCCCGCCAAGCAGAAGCCTTGGAGCGGCTCCAGGTTCAATTCCAACTGTTTGACGGCCAAACGGGCGACCAGGACACCTTGACAGTGTCCACACACAGACGGACGAGGTAGTTTGCCGTCTGCCGAATCAATCTGGACTGAATCGATGCGCGTTATACAGAAGGAGGGTTGAAATTGCGGTGCGGCACGGTAGTTAGTGACAACTTGGAAGGACAATGGCAGTTATATTTTGTGCTTGTCTTTGCCAGGGAATTTTTTACTGGCTTTTGTTTGTTCATGAAAATAATTATACTGGCTCATCCGTGATTTGTTTTGCGTAGGTACAATACGAGTATTTTGTTTCGCCTGCATTTGTTTTTTTTTACCATAGTAGCATGCTACTTAATAGAGTTGCACAATTTTCAGACAAGGAGTGCGATTTAAAAAAAAAAGGAACCCTTCAATTTAGGTGAAGACAAGGCTTGTGCATCCGGGACTATCTTTGAATGTAATCAACTCGAATGCATGGAACGTGGCCTACGTCATCTTGTCCTTGTGGTCTTTGGCAACAACTTTGGAATGCGCAATGTCCCCCCCCCTGCCCCGCCCCCTTAATGTTTTATGGTAATTCTGACCACCGTGAGAGGGTCGGTTTGTGACAGACTACAATGCATTACATACAAATTCTTACATCGCCATCAGGGGAGCAGAGCTCTGTCGTGAACAGAGGACAGACTGGACTTTGTTCTTTGAAAGTATCGTTTTAAACTGCACGGTTAATCAAGCTGCGGGAATTTATGACTCTCGGGCATGATTGTTATGTCCAATAGAGGAGCGCAATTAGGACTATTCAAACACACAAATGCAAACCCAACTCGTTTGTTTTTCGCATACAGCTCCTCTTAGGTTCAGGTTTGTACAATTTACAGGGGGAGGATCTATGACTGTAGACTTGGGCCCCCTGTCTCCTTATCTTAAGTCAACAGACTCTAACTCGGGCCTTAAACTGGACAGTGATTTCAAATTTGATCGGCAAATTGGTGCCGTTGTTAAATCCAGCTTCTTTCACCTTAGACAGCTGGCCAAAGTAAAACCTCTCTCTCATGAACACTTTGAGACAGTAATTCACGCCTTTGTCACATCCCGGCTCCATTACTGCAATGCCCTTTACTTTGGAGTCAGCCAGTCCTCCATTAAGCGCCTTCAGCTGGTCCAGAATGCCGCTGCTCGCCTCTTGACTGGTACTGTAAGAGGGAGCACATAACTCCTACTCTGGCATCCCTTCACTGGCTCCCCATACATTTTGAGTTATCTTTAAGATCCTCTTATTTGTTTTCAAATCTCTAAATAATCTCGCGCCACCTTACCTCTCTGAGCTCATCCGCCCCTACACACCTGCCCGGCGCCTCAGGTCTGCGGACCAGACATTATTAGAAGTACCAAGAACTAAACGGAGGCTCAGAGGGGATGGAGCCTTTTCTGTTACTGGTCCCTCTCTGGAATGACCTCCCACCGAACATTCGTCAAGCCTCCTCGCTGCCCATCTTCAAAACCCTCCTCAAAACTCTTTTTATTGTTCTTGTTTTGATTGTAAAGCGTCCTTGAGTGTTTTGAAAGGCACTTATAAATGAAATGTATTCTTGTTATTATTATTATTATTGCAGAGGTCTGTATCTTCCATTGGTACAAACAGCTTGTCGGTTTCCTGTATACGTTCCACTTGCGTACAGTTTTAGGAGAAGCTAAAAGAGAGAATCGACCACTATCATGATTGCTGTGCCCTGGGAAAGGGCAGCAGCTTGTGAAAAGCAAAACTTGCACTCTACTAGTCAGGAGTGCAACGTTAAGCTGCAAACCTATAACTGTAGAAACATGTTGCCCATCTTATATGCGCCCAACTTTCTTCCATATCGTTTTTCACGAGGTAGGAGGGAATCATCGACGAATGCCTCAACAATGCTTCCTTGTGGAACTTCCAGCTCCTTTGTGTTGAACATATCTATTACAGTCAGTGGAGAATGTCGGCGTCATCCTGACAAGCAGCGACAAAGACAAGTTAAGTGCATCCCCAGAAAGCTGTGACATCGTGTGTGTGCGTGTGTGTGTGTGTGTGTGTGTCTAGATGTATGGATGTGTGTGTTCGCACCGCAAGAGCAGACCTCCCTCTGGGAAGCTGAAGATGACTCATTGCGAGACCAGCTATTTCAGGCGGGCTGAAACAGAGACAGTCACACACACACACACGCATGAAAACGGCCTTGTTCCTCCTGTGGACGGAGGCACTCTCGGTTCCAGACAGTGTTTGCACCAACGTGTGTGCGTATGAGCAGCTGTTCCCTCGTCTCTGGGAAGCTCTCGCACTCAACCTCGGTAGCATCTCACATCCTTTTCCAACACTTGCGTGTGGGTTGTTGGGGGGTTTTTTTTGTGTTTTTTTTCCGACTGAGTGCTATTAACAAACGAGGAAGGAGGAAGTGCCGGCGGGCCCGAAAAAGAATGCGGAGGTGTTGGCATCTACAGCTCAATGGGCTTTAGATTGAATTTATTTTAAATATAACATGCACGCATAATGATACGAGTATGTCAAACGATAAGGAGGGACCCCCGCTGATGAAGTGGGAGAATGTCAGCGTGCGTTCTCCAGAGATTTGATTCAACTCTCGCCAAGATGTGGTCTTAACGTCCTTCGGGGGGTGAAGGCATCCTTGCGAGTGCAACAGTGAGTCACACAGCGACAAGCCACAATAACAGGTCTGCTCAAAGTGATGGGCTGGAATGTGTGAAATGTGTCACGTATCAAACGCTATCCATCCATTTTGGATATCGTGTTTGCAGGTGAGCTGGAGACTATCCCGACTTGCTTTCGGGCAAAAGGCAAATCGCACCTTGGGCGGGCTGCCAGTTGAACAGTGGGCACAAAAAGAGATGGCTAACCATTCATCCAACCACTTTTTGTCCTGGCTGCCATGTTCATAGTTGCAGGTGAGGTGAAGTGTGTTCCAACTCACTTTTGCCAGAGAAGTTGGATCATCCTTGACAGTGTCCACACACAGACGGACGAGGTAGTTTGCCGTCTGCCGAATCAATCTGGACTGAATCGATGCGCGTTATACAGAAGGAGGGTTGAAATTGCGGTGCGGCACGGTAGTTAGTGACAACTTGGAAGGACAATGGCAGTTATATTTTGTGCTTGTCTTTGCCAGGGAATTTTTTACTGGCTTTTGTTTGTTCATGAAAATAATTATACTGGCTCATCCGTGATTTGTTTTGCGTGGGTACAATACGAGTATTTTGTTTCGCCTGCATTTGTTTTTACCATAGTAGCATGCTACTTAATAGAGTTGCACAATTTTCAGACAAGGAGTGCGATTAAAAAAAAAAGGAACCCTTCAATTTAGGTGAAGACAAGGCTTGTGCATCCGGGACTATCTTTGAATGTAATCAACTCGAATGCATGGAACGTGGCCTACGTCATCTTGTCCTTGTGGTCTTTGGCAACAACTTTGAATGCGCAATTCCCCCCCCCCGCCCCCTTAATGTTTTATGGTAATTCTGACCACCGTGAGAGGGTCGGTTTGTGACAGACTACAATGCATTACATACAAATTCTTACATCGCCATCAGGGGAGCAGAACTCTGTCGTGAACAGAGGACAGACTGGACTTTGTTCTTCGAAAGTATCGTTTTAAACTGCACGGTTAATCAAGCTGCGGGAATTTATGACTCTCGGGCATGATTGTTATGTCCAATAGAGGAGCGCAATTAGGACCATTCAAACACACAAATGCAAACCCAACTCGTTTGTTTTTCGCATACAGCTCCTCTTAGGTTCAGGTTTGTACAATTTACAGGGGGAGGATCTATGACTGTAGACTTGGGCCCCCTGTCTCCTTATCTTAAGTCAACAGTCTCAAACTCGGGCCTTAAACTGGACAGTGATTTCAAACTTGATCGGCAAATTGGTGCCGTTGTTAAATCCAGCTTCTTTCACCTTAGACAGCTGGCCAAAATAAAACCTCTCCTCTCTCATGAACACTTTGAGACAGTAATTCACGCCTTTGTCACATCCCGGCTCCATTACTGCAATGCCCTTGACTTTGGAGTCAGCCAGTCCTCCATTAAGCGCCTTCAGCTGGTCCAGAATGCCGCTGCTCGCCTCTTGACTGGTACTCGTAAGAGGGAGCACATAACTCCTACTCTGGCATCCCTTCACTGGCTCCCCATACATTTTAGAGTTATTTTCAAGATCCTCTTATTTGTTTTCAAATCTCTAAATAATCTCGCGCCACCTTACCTCTCTGAGCTCATCCGCCCCTACGCACCTGCCCGGCGCCTCAGGTCTGCGGACCAGACATTATTAGAAGTGCCAAGAACTAAACGGAGGCTCAGAGGGGATGGGGCCTTTTCTGTTGCTGGTCCCTCTCTCTGGAATGACCTCCCACCGAACATTCGTCGAGCCTCCTCGCTGCCCATCTTCAAAACCCTCCTCAAAACTCTTTTTTTATTGTTCTTGTTTTGATTGTAAAGCGTCCTTGAGTGTTTTGAAAGGCACTTATGAAATGAAATGTATTCTTGTTATTATTATTATTATTGCAGAGGTCTGTATCTTCCATTGGTACAAACAGCTTGTCGGTTTCCTGTATACGTTCCACTTGCGTACAGTTTTAGGAGAAGCTAAAAGAGAGAATCGACCACTATCATGATTGCTGTGCCCTGGGAAAGGGCAGCAGCTTGTGAAAAGCAAAACTTGCACTCTACTAGTCAGGAGTGTAACGTTAAACTGCAAACCTATAACTGTAGAAACATGTTGCCCATCTTATATGCGCCCAACTTCTCTTCCATATCGTTTTTCACGAGGTAGGAGGGAATCATCGACGAATGCCTCAACAATGCTTCCTTGTGGAACTTCCAGCTCCTTTGTGTTGAACATATCTATTACAGTCAGTGGAGAATGTCGGCGTCATCCCGACAAGCAGCGACAAAGACAAGTTAAGTGCATCCCCAGAAAGCTGTGACATCATGTGTGTGCGTGCGTGTGTGTGTGTGTGTGTGTCTAGATGTATGGATGTGTGTGTTCGCACCGCAAGAGCAGACCTCCTCTGGGAAGCTGAAGATGACTCATTGCGAGACCAGCTATTTCAGGCGGGCTGAAACAGAGACAGTCACACACACACACACGCATGAAAACGGCCTTGTTCCTCCTGTGGACGGAGGCACTCTCGGTTCCAGACAGTGTTTGCACCAACGTGTGTGCATATGAGCAGCTGTTCCTCGTCTCTGGGAAGCTCTCGCACTCAACCTCGGTAGCATCTCACATCCTTTTCCAACACTTGCGTGTGGGTTGTTGGGGGTTTTTTTGTGTTTTTTTCCGACTGAGTGCTATTAACAAACGAGGAAGGAGGAAGTGCCGGCGGGCCCGAAAAAGAATGCGGAGGTGCCGGCGTCTACAGCTCAATGGGGTTTAGATTGAATTTATTTTAAATATAACATGCACGCATAATGATACATGTATGTCAAACGATAAGGAGGGACCCCCCGCTGATGAAGTGGGAGAATGTCAGCGTGCGTTCTCCAGAGATTTGATTCAACTCTCGCCAAGATGTGGTCTTAACGTCCTTCAGGGGGGTGAAGGCATCCTTGCGAGTGCAACAGTGAGTCACACAGCGACAAGCCACAATAACAGGTCTGCTCAAAGTGATGGGCTGGAATGTGTGAAATGTGTCACGTATCAAACGCTATCCATCCATTTTGGATATCGTGTTTGCAGGTGAGCTGGAGACTATCCCGACTTGCTTTCGGGCAAAAAGGCAAATCGCACCTTGGACGGGCTGCCAGTTGAACAGTGGGCACAAAAAGAGATGGCTAACCATTCATCCAACCACTTTTTGTCCTGGCTGCCATGTTCATAGTTGCAGGTGAGGTGAAGTGTGTTCCAACTCACTTTTTGCCAGAGAAGTGGGATCATCCCTGAACTGGCAGCCAAATCTTTACATTTTGATTAACTGCTCCATCCATCCATCCATCCATTTTCTACCGCTTATCCGGGGTCGGGTCGCGGGGGCAGCAGCTTTAGCAGGGAATCCCAGACTTCCCTCTCCCCAGCCACTTCTTCGAGCTCTTCCTGGCACATCCTGAGGTGTTCCCAGGCCAGCTGGGTAACATAGTCTCTCCAGTGTGTCCTGGGTCGTCCCCGGGGTCTCCTGCCAGTGGGACATGCCCGGTACACCTCACCAGGGAGGCGTCCAGGAGGCATCCGAATCAGATGCCCGAGCCACCTCATCTGGCTCCTCTCGATGTGGAGGAGAAGTGGCTCTACTCTGAGCCCCTTCTGAACGATATCTGAATGTCCCAAGGATGATTGCAAACGTACTTTCAAAGAAACAGCCGAACAGCCCACTTCAAAGCATCCCAGTCTGCAAACTGTATGTAAACATCCGACCTCACACCACCAAAAGAGCCTCTCACTTTCTCCCAATATGGTGTCGTAGCAAGCTCATATCAGAATACGCCGACGCGCAGCTCCGTCCATAACTTGGGTATGAAACGGGGATGGCGATCCTTCATCAGAGGACGGAAATTAAAGACAACGGAGGAACCCAGAGGACGGAAAATGAAATAGAAGCTGGGCGGGAAAAGGTTTGTGACACTTTTATCAGTTTGTCCACTCGTGCGAAGAATGTGAGAGAACCACATGCGCCACTCAGAAAGAATTATCAGCGAAGACACCTGAGCAGTGGGAAGGCATAATGGGAGGATGGAAGCAGTCGCAAATAACTCCTTGATTGAGGTCCTCGTGTCTTACTTATTTGTGCAAAATCAAGGACACTTGGGAGTGTTAATATGGGATGCCACAATTGAACTCAAGAGTACTTCCACAAGCACTCACTTTTACGGAAGACACACAAGCGTATACAATTAGTCTGATGAAGCGGGTGAAACCAAAACATCTGACATCAAGTTGAATCTCAAACTCTGAATGCTCCCAGAAGCCTTACATTTAGGGAAGTGGATTAAATTGCACAAATTAGGAAATAATAAAAATTTAATTCTGCATGGAGAAAAAAAAGTGTTTTTAAAGGATGACAAGAATGACAGAATGAACCGTGTTTGGCACTGAAGGTGTCATGTCAACATGCAGAGTTTTTTAAAATCACAAGTGCTTCAGTTCTCAAGCTTGTCTGATCATCAAATCATCAATAGTGATCAACGTTCAATAACAGCTAACCTTGAGAGTTATGGAACTTGTCGACTGCCGTGTAGGGACGGAGAAGCTGCCACAACGGGTAAACTGGTTATTATAATGACAAACAGCATTATGCAACTCTACCTATCGGTAGTTATATTTCAAGACAACAGAACTGTGGACCTCTTTACCCCCCCCCCCCCTCCCTCCTTCCCTCCATCCAGCATTTATAACCCCGATGCGAACATTTGGCCGTGGCAAACGTGAATGAGTCACAACAGACGGGAACAGTTGCTGCAGAGAGCGAAGGAAGTCCCCGCTGCCAATGTTGCAGTCCAATGAGAGCATCGCAGCAGTCAGGGGGTGTGCAGGGTGGGGGTGGGGGGGGGGGGGCGACTCAAGATGAAAACATTCACATACATGTTTGTATTTTAAGTCGAAAATGGGTTTTGACTGTATACCCATTTTGAACATCTTACCTGACTGTTTAAAAAAAAAGTGACCTGACACATGCTGATGGGGGGGAAAAAAAACAGCTCAAGAGTTTTACTTCTCTTATACTGTGCAATTGGTTTGATATGACCAACGCCGCACACCACACACGTCATACATTCACTGAAATTGCGACGCTTTCTTCTGTCTGTCATAGAACCAAGATTGCCCCAACCGTGAAAGGTAGGATGATGCTGCGGGGCATTCAGACTGTCGGGAAAAAATACAAAGAAGAAAGAGTAGCAGGAGAGGAAGACGGGCTAATCTTGCAATCCTGATCATTTTTACTGCGTTGAATCGTTTGTGAGACAACACTTGAACAAAACCGGTTTCTCTTCTGTTTGTGTAGGACAACGGCTAACGGGGGCTACCTGTCAGTGGATCAGCCAAACTCCGCTGAGCACACACATAAGAATTTGCGATCGCAAATAGTGTTTAAGTTTAACATTGTCGGGCCCTTTTATGAGCAGATAGGGCAGGGGAAAAAAACTCTTAACACAGCCCTCATTTCAGGATAATTGGCCCTGTGTAGTCTTTTAGAGCCATCTGATATTTGGGGCTTTGCTGACTTTTACCAAAAGTGGGGGTGACATGCTCAAATTTGGCCTGATTGCCCGTACACAGCTTTACAATGATGTGAATAAGTCATGAGAGAGACAAAGAAGGGGCTGTTTGGGGCAGACTGAAACGCTGCATTGCAACCCAGTGCTGCTTTCCAATCTCATTTTGTCTGCCGACCTTAACCCTTGTGGCAAATTCGTCCTATTTTTGATAATAGAACAAAAATAGAACAAAGGCAACGTTATGAAAACGTCATTGAAATCGCTCAAATTGGTCTAACTTGTCCAAAAACAGGTGAAAATTAGTTTTCAAGTTTAAAAAAAAAGTCAAAATATGTTTTTCAGAATGATTGATTCATTTACATTTGAAAATCGCCAGGAGGAAAAACAGTCCAATAACGGGCCTTGTTTTCCCCACACACACCCATTCTAAATGCGACTTTTCCACGTATTCTTGATGCACTGTACCCCGGATGTTTGACCATGCATTTTTCGCAATTTCGCGCTGAATCTCTTCACAAGCAATCGAACTACATGTGAAAACAATTTTTGGGGACTTGAGAGTAATCATGCAATAATACAGCAGATGGCGCTATATTTCTTCATGATTTATTAACATGTTGAAGGCTCTAACTTGTCCATACTGAATATTCCAAATTGAATGTTTTTATATATATATATATATATATATATATATATATATATATATATATATACACCGTATTTTCACGACCATAAGGCGCCATTAAAAGTCTAGTGTATGAGCCGAGTTCCAAAGCCTGACTGAGCGCGTTCTGGCCGACACGCTGTTTATATAGAGAAAAGGCGGGCGTAAGTGACGTCAGGCATGCGGAAGTCTGAGTGAAGGGTGGGCGTGCCCAACAACACGGTGCGCTGAATGGTCGTGAAAATAGGTATATATATATATATATATATATATATATATATATATATATATATATATATATATATGCAGATGATAGTTACTTTTACCCAAAGCACAACACTGCTTTTATTGCTTTTATTGTCCAAAGAGGGCGTCAAAAGAAATAAATATATAAAAACTATATATGAATGGATAGGCCTGACGCCACTGAACAGTTTGAGTGGTCGAGAAAGAAATATTCATATATATTTTTTTATAAAGTTCTATCTCGCAGCACGTCAAGAAGTGGAAGACAGGCAGAGGATGCTGGCATCTGCCTGATTAAAAAAAAAAACACTTCCCTTTCCGACCATCTGCGAGTGCCGGCTTTGGCTGCGAGTGTTGCCTGTGTGCAATGGTTACTAATTCTACCAAGGAGGTACATTTTTTATTTATTTTTGTTTCATCAAAAAATTTATATTTGAAAAATAAAGAACAGTTACGTTTTTTAATTTTAGTTGCTTGATCGTTTTTGTTAGGGAAGTTTGGTGAGTTTTGTTTGTTAGAGTAAAGAACAAAAAAAATATATCTATCTTTCTGCATCGCAATGTAAATATGTATATAATTGACATTAATGAATACCTTTATCTAACAATACGTTTAATAAATAATGTAATCAACCCTGATTTCACTATGTATCATTATCGTCATCATTATTCATTGTTTTAAATGTAAGAAACCATTCAACACAAAGTCGAATCGAACAAAAGAACTACAAGTCCCAATACTCAATCCCGAAGTGGAGCGCCGGCATGAACATATCAAGTCGAATCGAACAAAAGAACTACAAGTCCCAAAGGTCCAACCCGGAAGTGGAGCGCCGGCATATTTACCCCAGCTGCAACGCATTTACTTCGTTTAAACGTCAGATTGCAGACGGACAAACATGACAACTATGCAAAAATGAGCTAAATAAAGACAGCCCTGTTCTAGCAACATTTTAGCCCACGCTGTTTAAATTGCCGATTCGAACGGTAACTGACTGTGATTGCATAGCGATGCGGCAACCAAAGCAACCGATCATGACCGAATCTAAAAGCTAACTTTACACATCTGACTTGATAAGAAGCACTCGCGTAGCTTAACATTGAGCCATGCCGACGACGAAGCGAGTGTGTTCACTCACGAAACAAAACGCTATTTATACATCGCGCGAACGTCACCTGTCAGTGGCAGCCCGCCCTCTTAAAGCGCCAGGTCAATCCAACAGGAGTCGTTCAGCAAATTTGTTCTTCGTCGTGTCATCCATTTTCTTCGTTTTGAAATTATCCATAGCTGTCTGTCTGAGACAAGGGGCGGAGTATATATATATATATATATATATATATATATATATATGCAGATGATAGTTACTTTTACCCAAAGCACAACACTGCTTTTATTGCTTTTATTGTCCAAAGAGGGCGTCGAAAAGAAATAAATATATAAAAACTATATATGAATGGATAGGCCTGACGCCACTGAACAGTTTGAGTGGTCGAGAGAAAGAAATATTCATATATATTTTTTTTTTATAAAGTTCTATCTCGCAGCACGTCAAGAAGTGGAAGACAGGCAGAGGATGCTGGCATCTGCCTGATTAAAAAAAAAAAAAAACACTTCCCTTTCCGACCATCTGCGAGTGCCGGCTTTGGCTGCGAGTGTTGCCTGTGTGCAATGGTTACTAATTCTACCAAGGAGGTCAGAGGTCGAATGCGAGTTCACTGCGGAGGTGCCGCGCTCTTTGTCAATAAATGACAGCATGTGAACTGAGGTGTCAATATTTGACAAGAGCAGTTAAGAAGTAAACAAGCAGAGAAGGATTCGTGGAATCCGACTGTGTCGTGTGGGTGGGCAGAATAGTTGATGAAGTGACTGTGAAGAATTCAGTCGCGCCTTTCTGTCATCTTGCTGGGTTGACTGACTTCTTTCCTCGATTCTGTGTTGGTGTTGTGCGTACAGAATTGGAATGCAGGGGAAAAAAAAGCCTTTCAGGCAGTGGAAAGGATGCTACGACAAAGGTTGTCGCACTTCTCATATCTCGGAAGGCGGAAACTTGGATCAACTTTGCCCCCGATTCTGTGCGTATGCCATTTCGATGGAACAGTAACACTGGTGAAAAAAGGCAGACACCTGACGGCCTTTGCAGGCGTAGCGCCACCTGTGACAGGTCTGATGATACGACTTCTGAGGGCGGAAAATTGTCGGCTTAACTTTGTCCCACATTCTGTGTGGCGCCCTTTACATAGAACGGCAGCAACGATGGCTATTACAATCAGTTGCTCACCACCGATACGATCTCCGTGGGTGCCAGGGCGACTTTGCCCGAATTCCACATTTGTGCTGTTTCCACAGAACACTGACATGAAAATAAGGTGGAAATATTAAGGTCTTTACCTGCATCCGTTACAGCTCTGAAACTATTTATAAGAATGCGGACATGTGCTCGGTCAACTTCATCGCCTTGATTCCGTGTCACTGGCATTCAGAGAGAATAATAATTACTTTTCCAGGCAGTATAAACGGGGCACCAACAATACTACCTCCAAAAGTTGAAAATTGCTGGGTTGACTTTTCCTTCTCATTCACTGTCGTTGCCATTTGGGAAGAAAATGGGATGGCTCTTCCAGGCAACGTTAAAAGGACTACCGGTATATAGATGCCATCCTACATCAATAGAACCCCCCGATGACGGAAATTTGCCTGGTTGACTTTATCTCTCCGAATCATTGTGAATGCAGTTTACACCGACGAGTGACACGGAAAATGTGCAAAAAAGGAAGGCTTAAACAGGCAATGAAAAGGACACAGCAAAATGTCATCCCACATACTAGCCCTGAAGATAGAAAATTGCCCGGTCACCTTCACACTCCCATTCTGAACAGTGACACAGTAAAAGCCTGACAGACAGTCTCCAAAGTGGGCGAGCGACTGTTCTCCCCCTGCAAATATAACGTATACTTCTATGATAATTCAACAGCCAAAAAAGGGGAGGAGGCAACAAATAACCAGTCCTTCGACTGTGGTCCTTGCAAGAGAAAAGGTTCCCAAAAGGTAAAAAGTCCAATGTTGTGTGTCCCCTGCCTCACCATCACACCGCTCTGGTGATTCACACATCTCATTCAGAGCCTAGCCTTGAATCCGCTTCCCTTTCATGCAAATGAGCTGGAACTCATCCAAATCCCAGCCCAAAAAGTACATGTAAATGGATTTGAATCATCATTTGAATTTTTATTCCCATAGAATTATTGCGGCTGTGTGCGGAATCATTCACTCATTCTCTACTCCCTAATAATCCCCACACAGGGACTGATTATAGAGTTCACCAATGAGTACAGTAAAAATCCGTATGCCACATAGGGGATGTTTATATGCAGTGGAGCCCCACTATTCATGGAGGATAGGGAAAAGCAAACATCTGTGTATAATTGATGCCCATTGAAATGCATCGGGGGGATAAAAAGAGTTGTTTTACCCCCCCCCCCATTTAAAAAATGTTCATAAACATTCAATCCACGTTTCCCCCTTAAAAATGAATGAATTCAAATGCTGTAAATGTTTTTTTAAATAAAAAAACATCACTCTAATATTGTACTTCATAAAAACATACAGTAAAGACAATTAAATAGAATGCAAAGAATAAAACAGTTTGTGCTTGATGATTAATTCACTGTGGCTGTGCTGCTCTTTGTGATGTGTGCACTTTGGCCAACGAGAGGCAGTAAGTATCATACACAACTGAAAAAAGTACATGTCTATGACGATTGTTTTCTATGTCTGCGCGTGTTGCGCCACCATTTTTGTTCAAACATCAGTTGCTTCAAGGTTAAACAGCACTGATTTACATATGAATGGACTGACAATTGCGGTTGAAGCCAGAGGGCAGGCATCTTACGTTGCCACTGGTACTGGCAACTAACCCTCTCAAAGAATGAACATCAGTGTTTGCATCGATCGGAGCAAGAAGATGTTTGAACTTGACTTCCTCTTAATCTAAGTGGACTTTACTATAGCAAAACTAGTTTGACAGTAAAATTGAACAAGGAGTGGCTAAGCTTCAAACCTATTTTCTAAAAAAAAAAAACATGTTTACTATACGTAAATTGCCACAAAGGTACCACTGTGTATCTTTGTGACAGCATTCATAGAACTTGTCTGGCCTGTTTTTGTGCTACAGCTCATGAATTTTAATGGTGAAAATTAAACAATACCCTGGAAATGGAGAAAAAACACGACACTATATCATTATGTTGCTTTTCAAGTGACCATTGATCGTTCACTACTTTTCAAGATGCATTGTGGGATAAATTGAGGAAACGACTGCATGTAGAGGATAACCTATGTGTTCACAAAACATCATTTCGAGCAGAAGAACAAAATGAACTCGCCATAATAGTGTTCTATCCAGTAATGAAAAGGAAGCGATTTCAAACAGCCCAGTTGTTGGTGAAGGGGTGGGGTGCTAGCTGCCAGCCGGAGTAGCAGCTGTCAAAATCACATTCTCGAAGGGGGGTTGGAACTGGAATTGAAAAATAATTTAAAGAATAAAAATGTTACATGCGGACACCGCATTCCAGAACATGCAAGATGGTCGGGGGTAAATAAACAGAACCGCGTACATTAAAAAAAAAAGAGTGAAAATGCTGCCGATGCTTGTTTATTCGACCAGATGAGTCGAAACAGGTGCTGCTCCATTTTGAATTTCAATGGATTGTTGTCTTTTTATGTTTTATTTTATTGTTTCCCCCACAGTGTTTTTATTTTCCCCCGCCGTGAAATGACCGTGGGAGCCCGCACAAGCGTGATATTTGGCCTGATACGCGTCGCTTTTATTGTGTGTCAGGCTCGGAGGGGGGTGTCGGAAACGCGACAACAAACGTTTGTGGTCCGTCGGCTTGCTTGAATGGAGCCGGCCGAGTGAATGGACGCTCGAACCACGTTTGAGGGAGAAGAAAATACGCAGTGGCTCGCTTTTTAAAATAAATCAATTCTATGCCCAGAATAATACAAACAGACTCACCGTTTTTCTTGAGATAAAGCCCAACACAAATCAGAGACGTGTTAATAAATCCTCTCGCTCGTCCTCATTTGACGAATAAGTGCACGTTGCTGTGGAAACGCTGGTGAATCCCATTTAGCGAATTTCGATACAATCGGATGCAGCAGGAGGAGGAGGAGGAAGAAGAGGAAGAGGAAGCGGAGGTCATGGAGTGGGGTGCATCTTCTTTTCTCGCATTGGGTACAGTACACGCCGATTGTCAGTCAGTGGGCCGGCGGACAAAGCTGCCTCTTCTACTACGTACTACGGAGAGGAGCCCTAGCGGCGTGTCCGTGTGTCGACGCGATAGGAGGAGGCATGCTGATTCGAGTGTGGAGAAGACATCACGGCTCAACTAAAAAAAAATCCCTCCCAGTGGTCAGGATTGATTTTTATTCCACAACACAATCTGCAAATATCTATCTATCCATCTTTCCATCCATCTTTCCATCCATCTTTCCATCTATCTATCTATCTATCTATCTGTCTATCTATCTATCTATCTATCTATCTATCTATCTGTCTGTCTGTCTGTCTGTCTGTCTGTCTGTCTGTCTGTCTGTCTGTCTGTCTGTCTGTCTGTCTGTCTGTCTGTCTGTCTGTCCGTCTGTCCGTCCGTCCGTCCGTCCGTCCGTCCGTCCGTCCGTCCGTCCGTCCGTCCGTCCGTCCGTCCGTCCGTCCGTCTATCTGACTCCCTACCTACCTACCTAGAAACCTACCCACCTAGTTACCTTCATACCTACCTACAGTGGCTCTAAAAAATCTATGCCACCCGTTCAAATGCCCTATTTTTGTAATACCAAAAATGAGGCTGTTATTTTTCCTTTTGAAACTATTCCCATCGATAATGTGACCTAATTTCTCCATTGTGAGACTATTAAAGGGTTTCTTATCTTTCTTTTCTTATATAATCTATACAGCTGAACTTAATTTTTTTTTAAACTTCGTTTTGAGAAGGCAAGTAAAAATAACTTGCACAAGTGTGCACACCTCATGGTTAAGTGGCCGGCCAGGCTGTCTTCAGAGCTCACCACTCGAGGTAAAACTTATGTTAAATGAGAGTCAGCACACACTTGCCACCATTTAAAGTGCCTGTGATGAATCACAAACGCAGTTAAGATGTTTTTGTATGCTTTTCCTGACTTTTCTTTTTTTTTTGCTTTCTGGCAAAAGCCTGAAGGTTTTATGCTAATAGTGGCTGGTATTTGGAACTCTTCCCAATTCCCTTCACCTTGACTAAGTCTCCAGTGCAAGTCAAAGAAAAACAACCAAACAACAAAACTACAAAAGAGCCAGTACTTGCCAGAAATTCCTGAAGCTTCTTGAATCTACAAGTCAACATTTTTGCAGTCGCTGGCCAATTTCTTTTTGTCAGGTTTGAGTTAACGTCCAGTTCTGAGGAATGTTGCTTGTTGTGCAATATTTTCTCCACTTGACGATGACTGTCGTCAGTGTGCTCCATGTTTATTATATCTAATGCCTTGGAGATTCTTTTCTATCTTTCTCATGACTTATAAAGCTAAATAATGAGATCCCTCAAAACTGCAAAGTTGACTGGCGCCTTTGTGATGGCATTTAATCAAGAACATCATTTCATCCACAAATATGTACTCCAAAATGGCGTGGAGTGTGCGAATGCAAGGGAAAAAAAAATCAGCAATAATTATGTTCGTAGTGAGTGTCATTAAATATCGCTTTCCTACTGTAAAACAATCTACTCCCCTGTTGCAACTGTGCTTATCAGGAAGTCATGCCATCCAAAATGAGTCAATAGCTGTGTCCCAATTCATTTGAGGGTCGAGGACATCTTAACACTGCTGGACATGTTCAGTCAAAGGCTCCGACAAATGCGGACTCCTTTTCCACATCCCAAGACTATAGATGCTACATCACAACCTTAAAATGCTTGACGTAACACGAACATGTAGCCACCTAATTGTGACACAAAGTGAGGGTGGCTAGATTGTGCTCAATTGTGAGGAAAGTCTGTTTCTGAAAGTGTCCCCTGCATTGGGAAAGATCTATTACAAAAAGTCAGGATATTACATCACTGAGCTGCAGTAAAATAAGCCACATGATTTCAAAGAACTCTGATGGTCACTCTATGCATTTAATTGCAAAGTTTATTTAAAAAAAAATGAATGGCAGTTATTGAAAAATGACAAAAAGTGACGGCACATACGAAACAGAATGTCAATACTGGTAACTGCAGTGTCTCATGTACTTGGAGTGACATTGAAGAGCAATAGGGATTAAAATATGAAACGCACAATTTCATGGCAATGCACAGCTATCGCTTTTTTTTGCTCTCCTTCTTGGATTTCGGTCTAATTTGAGGCACGGCTCCTTTGTGTTTCTTCGCATGATCTGCTGCCTTGCCGTTGGTGGATTCAGTCTCCTCCTACACACGCGGAACAAATACAAAAAAAAAGGATTAAAAAAAAAATGTCCATATTATAGTGGTGCCTTGACTTAGGAGTTTAGTTGCGTGACCATGCTTGTAACTCAAAACACTGATATTGCAAATCATTTATCACCACTAAAATGAATGTAAACGTTTTTAATCTGTTCCACAACAAAAACGTTTGCATTGTTTTTTTTTAAACAAATGAAAATGTAGTGTGTGTGTGTATATTTATATATAAATAGCTATATCTCTTTACAGTATTGTGCTTTATAAAAACATACAATTATGATAATTTAATAGACTATGAAGAATATCAACAGTTTATGCATCATAATTCAAAGGGCATTGTGCTGTTCTGCTGTGCACACATTGGCCACGAGGGGCAGCACAATACATACAGACCAGCGGTCGGCAACCTTTGACACCGAAAGAGCCATTTGAATCCGGTTTCCACGGAAAAGAAAACACTGGGAGCCGCACATCTAAAATGAAAAAAAAAAACTTCTACTACTTTACCGCAGCATGTTTCTTATGAAATCCACGTGCTACAGAGAAAATTACATTTTATTCATTTAATGAACACATTTTGACCGTCGACCGGCGCGCCGTACCACCGCCCCCGCCCGTGCCACCGTCACGCCCGCCCCCCACGCCTCTCCCCGCGGCCGACGTCGAACGTCGCCGCCGCCGTCGCCTCCGCCGTCCTCCTCCGCCCCGGGCTCGGGAGGCCGGGGCACGCGCCGGTGCGCCGCCGCCGCCGGCCACGGGGTCGGGCCGCGGGGCCGGGGCGCTGGGTGGTCGTGGCGGGGTAGAGGAGACGACCGGTCGTCGACCGGCGCGCCGTACCACCACCCCGCCCGTCCCACCGTCACGCCCGCCCCCACGCCTCTCCCCGCGGCCGACGTCGAACGCCGCCGCCGCCGTCGCCTCCGCCGTCCTCCTCCGCCCGTTCGGCACCTCTCACTCCGGGCTCGGGGCCGGGGCACGCGCCGGGTGCGCGCGCGTCGTTTCAGCGGGTATACCAGCTTCCGCAGTGTGACGTCTATTTTGAGCGACGAAAAAATAATATCAAATAATTTAATTAATATTTTAATATTTCAAGATCTCACAATAATCTTCAAATTTAGAACTAAAATAATATAAAAACTAACACAAATAAAACACACTTCAATTAAATACAAAAAAAAAAATAGTAATTTATTTTCCTAAGCCAATCAGAGCCGCATTATAAGGATGAAAGAGCCGCATGAGGCTCCGGAGCCGCGGGTTGCCGACTGCTGATACAGACGGTAGGATAACGGATGGATGGAGATTTGATGATGAAACACCGATCATCTTCTCAACTATAAGTCCTTTTTTGCATGCATTGGTCAGTTAATTGAACACTCTAAATTGTCCCAAGGTGTGATTGTGAGTTTGTATGGAGGTGTGTCTGTATGGTCCCTTCTAGATAGCTGGGATAGGTTCCAGCACGCCCACGACCCTTGTGAGGATAAGCAGTTTGCATAATGGATGAATGGTTAAAAAACATGTCTCATTAGCCCATCTATCGAATTCTGCACTGTATGTTAGCATTAAAGTAGTGTGCGTTCGTCAGGAAAAGTTTATCTGTTTTACTATACTCTACATGGAATTGTTTTATATTTACCTTTAAACTTGTTGTCCTCAATGTTTTTTGACCTCTACAGTATTTGAAAGTGGTTTACTTGTGTTTACACATCCGTACGAGTGTAGGAAAAAAGCATGTTCATACCTTTTCGTGCCCTTTTGAGGTGGGCACAATGATTGCCAGGATGCAGATGAGCTGGAAGATGGCACCAAGAAAGAGGCCATAGCGCAGGAGGCTCTCGAGAAAAGTTGGTTCAGGAACTTCTGGGGGAGACAGGTCCATTTCTGCAGACATTTTTGCTGCCTTCGGGAACCTAAGGAACACATGGGAAACATTTCACAGATTCCCGGACACCAGAAACTAAACTCAACTAAAAATGAGTTGATGAATTCGAATTAGACAAGTCATGTTTTTTAAAAAATATATTCGTATACTTAGACGTTGTCCTGTGGAGTGCAAATTACGACGCTACCAAGAGTACCACAAACGCAACAAAGAGGCTGCTGTAAAAGAAATGGCACGATGGGAAGAGAAAGACTATTGAGAATCCTAAACACAAGCGGGAATATTGTTCTGATTTGGGGAAAAAGATGTATGATCGTGATAAGATAAAACATTTCCACTACATTCCTGACCTATTTGTCGAACAATATAAGACCAAAATCGATACCGAATGTCAAAAATGACTGTCAATGTCCAATCAATGCTAGTTTACGACGCTGCTAACTATCCCCTGAACGCAACAAATCTGCGTTTATAATTTAATACTCTCATCAATTAAAGCTTACCAGAAGTGTGAAAATGGTTCTTTGTTCCAAATAGATTGTGGATGAAAACGCGGGAAAGCGAAAACTCGTAGAACACAAAGCAATTTTGAGAAAAGTTGGCCCACAGATGAAAATACAACAAATCCTTTTACACAGGAAGTGGCGTAACGTTCCCAACGTATTTCCGGTTTGTTATTGGCTGTCTGGTTGTCGTTTAGTTTGCAAATGTCGTCCTCTAACGGTGGGATGTAGAATTGTGATTCACGGTCACTCCGCTTGTGTTTGTCACGGACTTTTATTTCAATGTTTTTGTTTGTTGTATTTAAATGTTGCTTTGGTGTTTTATTTGGTTGGTATTTTACAAAGGAAGGGAGCTTGCTTGCATGGAATATACCTGTAATGTTTGTAAGGAAGCCCAAAAGAGTAAATTAAATAAATACAACATTTGAATCTGGCCTCTCCATAATCAGAACAAATTATTAAAATTTAAATGTATTAAATATTAAATTTTAAAAAAACGAAATGAGGAAGGATAAAGGCAAATATAGTCTGTGCCAGCAAATACGCCACTCACCAAGGGACATTTTTCACCTTTGCCTTGGAGATGTATTTGATCATCACCTTCAGGATACATTTGGTTAGCATTGGGAACAACCATATCGTGTCTTTGTAGAGGGTAAATACAGTGCAAATCTCCTAATTACTGGATTATAATCCGTTTTCCTGTGATCTGCATAGACAGGGGGTCGGCAACTTGCAGAGCGACATGCGGCTCTTTAGCGCCGCCCGAATGGCTCCCTGGACCCTTTTTCAAAAATGTTTGAAAATGGAAAAAGATGGGAGAGGGAAATATATTTTTTTGTTTTAACAGGAAGACAAGCATGACACAAACATTCTTAGCATGCACTCCAGTTCCCTTGTCTGACAAACGTCCACTAGATGACACTGCTTTCTCAGGTACTAGAGTCAATCTGGTGATTTATGAAAGTACAGTATCCGATTTTGTGACCCATTGTTTCTTGTTGCCTTTCTTCGGTACAGCTTCAGCCGAAACTGTCGTATCTTGGATCCCCTGCTTCATTTTGAAGGCATCTAGTTTTGTGCTGCTTTTTAGATCTGACTCTTTGGTTACTTGTTGTCTTTTGTTTTGTGCCGGATTTGAGTTTGGTCCGTTCTTGTGACACAGTTTTAACAGGCAGTTCTGCAACTTTGACCTTCTGCCTCCTTATGCACGTCTCCGATTGGATGCCAGATTCTTTTTCTGGATTCCTTTAAATTGCGCAGCCTCAACGGGTGACCTTTTGGCTTTGACTCTTGGCTTACTTGTGACAGTGTACTTTACTTACTTTAGGCCAGACCCTCTCCCGGTCCTTGTAGTGATAATTTTGTGGATTTGGACCCGTGCTTCCTTATGAGCGTTCCAGGCTTTGTGCAAGAGTTTATAATTGTCCCTTCAGCCACTCTAATCTTCAGTGATTACTTTGTATCTCTGAGTCTCTGCATCCTTTTGATGGTTTCTCTTTTCAAGTCAAGTCAAGTACAACTTTATTGTCAAATGTGCACATACAGCACAGATGACATTTCCTCCCTTTTAAACAGACAACAGATAACAAGAGGAGCCGCTGCGGCCACCATTTTTGTGCTAGTCTTTTGTTTGCTCCCGTTGGCAATTAAAACTGTCTCTGTGACTTTTACTTCCTGTTCACCAGGCATCGTATCAATCTTCCTGTTGAGCTCTTGAGCGGGTATAACCTCAATTGTCATCACTGTTAATTCATTGTGGTAATTCATTGACCTTCAGGGTTATGTCACATGCATCATGCCAAGTTTCCCTCAAACACATTTTCTTGGTTCTCTGCAACTGATTCAAATACAGTAAAATAAATATTAATATTCAGCATCATATTATTCAAACACTTTCTCGCCATTCATTTAACAGTCTTTTGCCTCATATCATTTTCATCATTAAGTAAATATAAGACGGGCCCTGGCTGTGGAATCAGATCACCCCAGATGAGACAAAACCAGTTCGCTTTCAACACAGTTTGGAATGATTTGTAATTCACAGACAGGTTTGTCACACTTGATTCAACTTTAGGCTAAATTAGTTTAGTTAAGCAGGTTTTTGCAGCATTTTAAAGCAGCGGCCCAATCTTCTTGTAGATAGACAGCTATATCTATATAGCTAGCTAGCTATCTATCTAGAGAGAGAGAGAGAGGAGAGAGAGAGAGAGATGCTATACAATAATATACCTGTACTGCACATAGGCATGCTTTGATTATTGGGAGTTTAACACCTCCTCATTTATACATAATACACACGTACATAATCACAATCAGATAAAAGGAACTACTTGTAAAAGCTGACTTAAAAATCACAGATGCCAACATCAAGAATTCATTGCAAATGTTGACGATGTCGGTCGGTGATGAGTGGGATTCATTTTTCCCGATGATGTCGTGATCCCCACTTGTTGTGGTTCTTCTTAAAGCCGGGGATGCCGCAGGCCTCCAGCGTCACCGTGATGGTCTCTCAAGTCTCTTCGTATGATGTCATTCACTGCAAAAAGCAATTCGCAACCTTAGGATTCAAAACAACGAACCAAAGCAGAGTTTCGAACTCTTTTTCAACACTGTTTAAACCTGTTCAAGGCCACAAGGAATATTCAACTTGGAATAATTGCAGTTACATTCATATCCACCAGGTGGCAATGTTTCATGTATTAATTTTTTATTTTTTGCCACATTTCTGTAGTTGCTAAAATACATTATTCCTGAAAAGATTCAAGAACAGGAATTAAAAAGACGACACAGATGGACGTCATTAGACTTTGCACCACTCTGCCAGTTCAGCTGAAACACTAAATTGACACTGCGGCTTTGTTTGACACCGGTTTGGCTACTTGTATTTGCATATATGCAGTACTTCCCTTTATTGTGCCCACAGGGAAGATAACAAATATTTTGGTTCTCAGACAACAAGATCAGTCTGCAGCACTTGCAACGTTTGTTCTGACGGTGCTTTCTTGATTTGGGGAAGGCAGTGTTCATGACACATCTGCAAGTGTGAGTTGACAAGTGAAAGAATTAGTAAAAGCGAGAGTGACACAGACAGGAAAGTCAAAACAAAGGGCCTCACAGACCACAACTCGGGATTTGCAAGCAAACGCTTGCAACGCGCCTGCTAGCTTTGCAGACTCGATTTTGCAGACAGGTTTTGTAGTTATCTTCAGATTACATTTCAAAATCATAGTCCCGACTTTGTATTTGTGGTCTTTGGCTCTTGGAACCACCACACAAACTAAGTAAGACCTACGTACATGATTGCTATGTAGAATAATGACAAAAGACTTTGTTCTTAATAACATAACATAATGACTTAACTTGTTCACTCCCAAAGACGTTTTTAAACGTCTTTTCAGACTTGGTCTAGAATTAGCTGGTACTGAATGAGTTAAACATGAACCCTTTGATGCACCCTGTAACTTGATCACACGATTAGCTGTCCACTGTGGTAACCACTGTTCCTGAAAGGGTTAAATGTGCTGCCGTACGTGCCTTCAGGTACATTTGTGAGGTATAAACCTGGTGATTGCTGCACTGCGATTGATTACATCTGAGTTGATTTCATTGTGTTCCCTTTTCGAAACTACACTGTGTGCAAGACAAATTAATTACCGTCTTCCAGGTAGGCACAGCTGAGCTCCTCCTGTTTTACTGGAATCCGCTCCCGAGTCCGAGCTTCCTGGTTGGCTGCGTTTGAGCCGGTCTGGGTTAAAGACTTCTCACAAATGTCACTTTGGACGAATCTGGAAGGCGCCGACTTCCATACGGACGGCACAACTTGCGTAGAACGTTGATGTCTTGTAGATGAATAGGCCTGGAATGTTTGTGTCACCTGAGGGCCTTGATTTAGTTTGGCTGTCGCCGTTTTGACACTGGAACCCTGAGGGAGATGGAGTGAGGCATGGGCATGGGCAGGGGGAGGGGTTGATGCTTTAACGATGCTATCATGGACAGCGGCAGCATAGTTTTGAGCATGGTCCAGATCTGGTTTGTCGATTAGATCGCCTCTCCTTGACTGGTAAAAGATCGGTTGGTCATCCCATGGATCTGATGCAAGCACACTGAATGACTGAAGACTGCTCTCCTTCTCCAAACGATGGAAGGGTGACTTGGCTTGTGTGTCAGACCGAAGCTGGGTGTCGGCGTAATCACACAAATTCAACTGCCAGTCATCCAGTGGCTCTGTTTTAATGTCTGGGGTACAAAAAAGAAAGCTGCTTAGATGCCGGCAAGTGGAAGAGATGTTGCAGGCCTGCTATTGAATGAGGGATAGGCGGACCCATGTACAGTGGTACCTCGGCTCATGAACTTAATTGGTTCCCAGAAAAGGTTTGTGAGCCGGAAAGTTCGTCTTCCGAACATTTATTTCCCATAGGAAACCATTAAAATGAGAATAATCCGTTCCCAGGTCCCCATAAACATAATTTTCGACTAAATAAGCCTTAAAATGACACAAAAATATACCTTATTTTATGTATAATAAATGTGCTATTGTATTGAAATTAAAGAAATAAACTGTACTGTATAATAAAGTCGTTTTATTGACCTTTGTGATCGTAGTTGATGGCTTGATGGAATGGAGTGGGAGGGGGAGGGAGGGAGGGAGGGAGTTACGGTTTGGAAGGAGAGTCACCTTCCATAAGGACTGTAGCTAACTCAACCTCCGGTGTGGCTTCTCTTCTTTGCTTCTTAGAAGGAGACTCTTTATCCTTTTTGCTGATTAAAAACCTCTTCATTGACACCTGTTGCATGTTAGCGTACTGGTACTTGGACGCTAAGTCACACAAACGCACACCTCGTTCGTGTTTTTCAATGATCTCCTTCTTCTACTCGATCGTCATTTTCTTTAATGTCTTCTTAGGCTTAACACCAGCCTGTGGCGGGGTCTTTTTCGGTCCCATAATAGCAAAAGTACACTCAATATGGTCCAAAATGTCGAGCAAACACAAACCACGTCCGCATTCAAAGAAAGGGGGTGACGAAGTGAACGCCGTGAGCGTGCGTCAGCTTCTCGCGCCGCCACAGGGGCGCTGTTCGACCGCTTGGTTTGGTTCGTCCGCCGAAAACTAGTTCGTCAGCGGAGACTAAATGCTCGCGAAATTAATGTTCGTGAGGCGAAAAGTTCGTGAGCTAAAGCGTTCGTGAGCCGAGCTACCACTGTATTGTATTTCACTCCATTCCATTCATCGCTGAGATAAATACCTATGATGGGGGTGTAGATGAAATGCTGAGGTTCGCTGCGCTTCTTCTTCCCATTGATGACGTAGAAGTTGACTTTGGCTGGGTAACAAATGGTTCGATCTCGATAGGGAGGGACCTCGACCATCAACATATTCTGGAAAGGGACAGTCAAAATGTTAGATGATGAAACGGAAGTGGTGGGAAGCTCCGGAAGATCGTCTTCCAGCAATGATTGCGCGGCTACAAGCAAACTCACAGATTGGCTTTTTTCTCGGTCTGCATTTGCTTCCACCTCCCAAATTTGTTGACCATCTGAAAGATGTGAACATACACTTGTAGAGAAAAGCCGCCATGCAAATGGATTGAAACAGTGAACTCTGCCTCCGCTTGGTTGTTAAGTGGAGTGCTCCACTTGCACACTTGATTAACTCACCTGACCTTGCTTTTTCTCTCTCTTTCGTTCTTTCTGTCTACTCTTTCTTACCACATCCTGTTGACTGAAACCCACGCATGCAACCATGACGCTCTTCATTTAGTTGTCAACAGTAGGCTAGGTTCATTCTCACAAAACCGGCATGCCAGACGAAACATTTCCATGTCAAATTTTACACTCCTCCGCTATTTGATGAGATCCAAGACAAGATCTTGATAAAAAAAAATCTCGCTGTTTCTTGGGAGAACATAAACATTGAGATTTAACCCGTGGTTTAAAGCATGGGTGTAGCATGTTCAAGGTGTTGTAACCTACAGTTTGAAAATGGATGTTTTGGATGGCAATCTTGTGTATTCGTTCATTTTTTTGTATGGCCAAAATCAAAAATTATTTTGCGGTAATTTGCCTCAGATGTTTACTGTGTCTCCTTGAAAAGAAGTCCGCTTTAATGGTTAGACACATTTCCGGCGTTTGAGCTCAGTAAGATTGCAAGTTTCTTTGTGTTTTCAAATGATTACACGACATCCTTGTGATTTCAGACCTAACATCATAGTTCTGTTTCACACTAAGTCTGACCTTGTGTTTTTTCTGAGAACATCACTCTCGAGTCATATGTGAAGTTCTTCCCAGTTAGGAGCATTTGTCGCCCACCGAGTACAGAGCATCGGTCCAGGTTCTGCGTCTTCACCAAAGGAATCTCCTGAGCTGAATGTTGGGCTGAACAAAAACAATTTCGAGTGCAAAGTTTTTATTACAACATAGTAATAGCAACAGCCAGAAGAGGCCTTCTTAGTTTAGGTGCGCTCTATAGTGCGGAAATTACGGTAGTTTGAATGACAACAGAAGAGGTTGTGATTGAACTCTATTAATGGAACTCGTTTTTCACAGATTGGGGTGAATTTGCGCCTTTGAGTCGTGTTATTTTACCTGTGTTTATGTCGTTCAACAGCGTTGGTGGTGTGTGAATGCTTCGCTATTTGAAGGACGATCACTCCCGAAGTCAATGCTAATTTGGCGTTAGCATATGAATCGGATCCGCCATTGACTCTAGCATTAGCGCTAGCGATGTTTTGCATTTAAATACACAGCGTGTAGAAATGTGTTGTGTGTTTAGTTTGACAGTAAACTTCAAATTGAGCGTCGTGAAACATCGTAAAGCATGCTTAGGGGCAACACAATCACAAACGCTACGCACTTGCTATGCGATAAAGATGGAGGGAAGCCAAAATCGCCCTACTATAGTGCATTCTGCCCTTGGAATGGAACTCTATCAAAAACTGAGGACCCTTATAGGATAGGCAGTACAAGTTTTACTTGAATTGAGGTCTCGATTTTGTGGTGTAATCGTGTACAACATGACTAGAGAGTCGCGGGGCGACTACGTCATGGGGGTGCGTCGACAGACAGGAGAGAGTGAATGGAGAGAGGCAGACACGCATCGAGAAAGCTCAATAAAAGTTATCCACGTTAACACGACAGCTGGACTCACGTGTGTCTCATTTGATAACACGACATGGTGTCAGAAGTCCTGTAGTCGACGTGGAGTGCGTGAGAGGATCTTTGTACGCGGCGGAAAAGAGGAAAAGGCGAAATGAGCGACGGGGGAGAAGGAACTTCAGCGCGGGCGGATGGAGCCGCGGCGCTAGGTGCACAGCGGGCTGCGGGACCGGTCGTCACCGCGGGGCCGTGCGCCACGTTCAACATCCAGCCGCCGGAGCCCTTCGACTTTTCAAAGCCGCAGGAGTGGGAAAAATGGATCCGGAGATTTGAAAGATTTCGCCTGGCAAGTAACCTGAATGTTAGTTCTGAGGAAAATCAAGTGAACACATTGATTTACTGCATGGGTGACGAGGCTGATGATATCCTACGCGGGTTGGATCTGACCGATGTTCAAAGGCGTACATACCAAGAAGTGCGTGGGGGACTCCAAAACTTCTTCGTTGTCAAGAAGAATGTAATCTTCGGCGTGCTATATTCAACATGCGCCATCAGAAAGAAGGGAGAGTGTGGATTCGTTCGTCACTGCACTATATGCGCTGGCAGAGCATTGTAGCTACGGGGTGCTACGCAATGAACTGATCAGAGACAGAATTGTCGTCGGACTACGAGACAGGGGATTGTCTGAACGCATGCAGTTGGACGCGGATTTAACCCTTGAAAAGGCCATAAGAATTGCACGGCAAAGCGAGGAGGTGAAGAGGCAGCAGTCTCATCTGCGAGGGGACACCAACTCAGAGGCAAGTGGCGCCGAATCAGTTGACAGAGTGTTCAAGAGCCATTTGAGGAATGCCAAAAACACACCGAACTATGCTAATAGCCAGATAAACAAGTCCCACAGTACTCATTTCAATAAGGAAAGGGGGGCACAGTCAGTGTGTCAGAAATGTGGCAGCTCTCCATCCCATCCAAAATGTGATTGCCCCGCTCATGAGGCAAAATGTCATGCTTGCGGGAGGAAGGGACATTTTAAGCGTGTGTGCAGGTCTAAATCTGCGCACGAAGTTACAGGGGATGAAGTAGACGGGGACGAGGAGGAGGTCCTCCTCGACAGTGTTACGGCAGACCGTGACCCGTGGATGGTCAAAATCGACATCAATCGACGCGGTGTGATGTTCAAGATTGATACGGGCGCTGATGTCACTGTTCTGCCACACAAAGTTTTCAAGGGCATGTACAAAAACAATCTCCCTAAGCTCAGAAAGGCAACAAAACGGCTCATGGGACCAGGGAGGATCCCGCTTGAGGTCGTGGGCGTCGCCAGGCTGCTGCTGAGGAAAGGTGACAGGGAGGAGATGGAGGATGTTTACATCGCTCGTCATTTGCATACTGCCTTGCTGGGGAGATCAGTGAGCTGCAGGTTGGGGCTCGTCGCACGCCTAGGCAGCGTCTCCATGGAGACATTAAAGGAGAACTATCCCAAAATATGCACTGGGCTCGGAGAGATGCGGCAGCCGTACAACATCAAGCTGAGACCAGGGGCTGAACCTTTCTCGTTAAAAACACCAAGGAGGATTCCATTGCCGTTGTTGGACAAAGTCAAGCAAGAGCTATCCCGCATGGAACGACTCGGGGTGATAAGCAGAATCGAGGAGCCAACAGACTGGTGTGCTGGCATCGTGGTGGTGCCCAAGAAATCAGGTGATGTACGTATCTGCGTCGATCTCACCAAACTCAACGAGTCAGTGTGCAGAGAAAAGTATATCCTGCCGTCAGTGGAGGAAACACTGGGCATGCTGGCTGGAGCCAGGATTTTTAGTAAGTTGGATGCTAAAATGGGGTTTTGGCAAATACCCCTAACGCCCAATTCGGCGAAGCTGACAACTTTATCACACCCTTTGGGCGCTTTACTTCAGCGGCTACCTTTCGGGATAGCCTCCGCCCCTGAACACTTTCAGAACCGAATGGTAACAGAGGTTACAGAAGGGCTGGACGGTGTTGTTTGCCACATGGACGACGTGCTGATATGGGGCCGAACACAGAAGGAGCATGATGGCCGCCTCCATGCTACTTTGGAGAGGATCCAGGAGGCAGGCATCACTCTCAATGTCAAAAAGTGTGAACTGTCAAAGTCAGAGGTGACATTTCTAGGCCATGTGATCTCAGACGGCGGCATCAGGCCAGACCCAGGCAAGACTGAGGCAGTAAGGATGATGCCAGAGCCCACAAATGCAACAGAGCTGAGAAGTTTTCTCGGAATGCTGAACCAACTCGGGAGATTTGTGCCACAGCTGGCAGAGAGAGATAAGCCTCTCCGGGATCTCTTGTCCAAAAAGAACTGTTGGGTGTGGGGCGTCGACCAGGCGCGAGCATTCCGAGATTTGAAAGATGCGCTGACGTCCACACCGGTGCTAGCCATGTTTGATCCCAACAGGGAGAGCAAAGTGTCCGCAGACGCGTCGTCGTACGGGTTGGGAGGCGTTCTTCTCCAGAAGTGGGAGGAAGAATGGAGGCCAATAGCCTACATGTCACGGTCGCTCACACCTCACGGAGCAGAGATATGCACAGGTGGAGAAGGAGGCTCTGGCACTGACCTGGGCCTGTGAGAGGTTCCGCAACTTTCTCATCGGGAAGCATTTCCTGATGGAGACGGACCACAAGCCTCTCCTGAGTCTCCTGGGGTCCCAAGCCCTAGACGCCTTACCTCCACGGATCCAACGCTTCAGAATGCGACTCATGCGCTATTCTTACTCCATCTCTCATGTCCCAGGGAAATGCTTGTGGACAGCCGACACACTGTCTCGAGCTCCCGGAGAGGAGGAGACACCAGCCGACAAAGAATTGTTCGAAGACACGAACATCTACGCGGACATGGTGATAGAGAACCTACCGGCGACCACCAGGTACCTAGAAAAGCTGAGAGAGCAGCTTCAGAGGGACAGTGTGTGTGCCCGTGCGATGCAGCTGTGCACAGAAGGCTGGCGAACACGGTCCAAATGAACCGGCACTCAGGCTGTACAGAGCAGAGCAGGCGTTCCTTACAGTCCACGATGGAATCTTGCTGAAGGGACAGAGACTCGTCATACCTTCAACCATGAGAAACGATGTCCTCGCCAAACTGCACGAAGGTCACCAAGGCGTGGTGAAGTGTAGACAGCGAGCGCGGCAGTCGGTATGGTGGCCGGGCTGAGCCAACAGCTGAACGAGTTGGTTCTCAACTGCCGAACATGCTGCAAGGAGAGGCGGAACCAAAGGGAGCCAATGATTCCATCGCCGTACCCAGGCCGACCATGGGAGAAGTTGGGTGCAGATCTGTTTGTGCTCGGAAGCAAGACCTACTTGCTGGTTGTGGACTATATGTCCAGGTACGTGGAGATAGCTCCGCTAGCCTCCACAAAATCGAATGAGGTAATTCGCCACCTTAAGTCGATCTATGCACGCCACGGGATCCCGACCTTCTGGTTTCGGACGGAGGGCCCCAGTTCTCCGGAACGGGCTTCAGGGCGTTCGCGGAGTCCTACGGGTTCCGTCATATTACAAGTAGCCCACGATATCCACAAGGAAATGCCGAGGCAGAACGCGCGGTTCAGACGGTCAAGGGCCTCTTGAAGAAGGCAGATGACCCCTATCTGGCCTTACTCGCATACAGGGCTACCCCTCTCGAAAACGGGTACAGTCCGGCTCAGCTTCTCATGGGGAGGAGACTCCGCACAACGGTGCCCATCCTTCCTGCCCTGCTCAACCCAGCCATCCCTGACCGAGATGCCATTGTACGGGGTGAACAGGAGAAGAGGACAAAAGATGCACAACGCTACGACACGCGTCATCGGGCACAGAACCTTGTCAGACTCAACCCAGGACAGGATGTGTGGATTAAGGACCAAGGAGCGGAAGGAGCCATCATCGAAAGACATGCTTCCCCACGATCATATCTGGTGGAGGGACCCCATGGGACCATCAGACGAAACCGTCGTCATCTCATCCCAATGAGGTCCTCGCCTGAGCAGAGTGACCGTGGTGCAGCGGAACGATTCTCGGGAAGTGTTCCAGTAGAACCATCAGCTGAACCACCACAGCAGAACCTTCCAGACCCGCCAGCTACTCCAACTACCAAGACCAGGTTTGGGAGAGTCGTGGTGAGACCAACCAGGTTGAACTTATAACCCCCCCCCCTTTTTCCTCCTACGGTTCTAGTACAGCCGGTGAGGCTCTGCTTATGAGGTTGTGTTAAAAAAAAAAAAGAAGAAAAAAAAGATGGTGAATGTTGAGATGTGCTTGTACATGTTGTTTTGTTCACTGTACAATGCTTATCTAGTTGCAGAGCACAGAGGAGGATAAGTTAAAGATAGCTGTTCAAGGTATTGTGTTTTGAAGCCAATTGTCGAAAATAAGAGTAACATTTGTTCTTGTGTATGTGATCCTTTGACACAGGCTGAGATAGGAGCAGACCTCTCAACCACGAGGCAGAATAATCCTCGAGGTCTGTGGAATCATTGGTAGTCTACCCAATGATTCTAGAAAGGGGAGATGTGGTGTAATCGTGTACAACATGACTAGAGAGTCGCGGGGCGACTACGTCATGGGGGTGCGTCGACAGACAGGAGAGAGTGAATGGAGAGAGGCAGACACGCATCGAGAAAGCTCAATAAAAGTTATCCACGTTAACACGACAGCTGGACTCACGTGTGTCTCATTTGATAACACGACAGATTTCAAGGCCTGGTAGGTCAAAAATATAGTACGTGATCACACCCAATGCGACAATGACTTATCTTTTGCTACATCCTTACAGCATTCGATTGGATGGGAGGCCACTTGAAGTGACACCACTTGGCCTCCAGGTTGTGGTATGTGAACGCGAAACACCAAACGTACGCAAGTGTTTTTGCGACCGATGTCAGTCTCGCCGTTCCGCAGCTCGATGTCAGCATTTCTCCGCTTCAGAATTCCGACGCAGTCGATCCTGGGAAGTATGACAAAAGACCACCAGTAAAACAGGATTCTGTGTGTTGCATGCTACATTTCTATCAGCAGTGACATTAAAATATGTTTTTGCTGGTGTACGCAGCCACATTCATTCTGATTGAAACAACCTTATAGACATTGTGGAGGCCAATGAACCTCAGCAAGTTTGAATGTCTCTGGGAACTATTTTTACATAGGCGACTTACACCACTCTCATGTTGTTCTTAGGCTGGAGTGTGATTTCTAGCACTTTGGTCCCGTTGACCATCCTCTCCTTGCTAGGCGTAGTCACGGTCTTCCCGGTGATGCGGTGGGCCTGGTAGAACGCGTGCGGTTTCAGCAGCCTCTCGTCGGCTGTCCCGATGAAGACCTGCAGACTCAGCGGAGCTGTGCCCCGATAGCCGTGGAGCTGATGGGCGCAGTGAAAGCAGTTTAGAATCACGCTTGAAAAGTGGCTCACTGACAAAAGACATTGATTTGAGTAACCGAAAAACAACTTCACGCCACTGAAACCTTCCGTGTCACAAGCGCATTGCTTTGCATCAAGCCAGGAAAAACAGTAACAACAGCTCATTAATTCCTTTGCCAGACCAGTTGGCAATATTTACATTTAATTTGAACATACCTGCTAGTGTGTTTACAACCAACTTCAAGCATATCATGATCATGGACTTTGTGGGACTATGGGTAATTTGAATTTGCATGGCTGTCTGTCTTACAAAGACGCCGTGTTTTGCAGGAACTGCTCTTGTGTGTGCACAATCTCGCTTCTGCTTATTTCTAATCAACGGATGGCAGAGACAAGAAGTGAGAGTGATATTTTGATGCTCAAGCATCAAACATCAACCAGATTTTCAAGGGATCAAATCAAGTACCTGGACTTCAGGGTGTCCTCCATTTGGTGTCTTGACAGGTCCGCGGCTTCCCTCGGTCTCGTAGTGAGCCCTGTGGTGAGACCTTGGCTGGGATGTGATCACCAGCTCGTACTGACTTGACTGACTGGGCAATGACCTCTCTAGAGGGGGTAGAGGTACCAAGGAAAGACCTCTTAAGAAGAAAGGAGAAATAAGAAAAGAGATACTTGATAGTCTTTAAATTTGAGATAGAAACATAACACACCCAAAGGCTCCAAAGTGGACTGGATGATGAGGCAATGGAGTTGGGAGTACACAGAAACCTCCGGGCCTGACTTCAGCTCCTACCCTGCCAACCCTCTGCAGCTCGTGACCTTCGCTGTACAAGCAATCTGGCCTTGGGTTTGGCACATTTGTCCCTTGCACCACATCTTGAGTTAAGATGAGGCTGCTCACCTTGTCTTCTGGCCAAAGCCCAGAGACCTGAGCCTGGGTCTGGTGCTCGCCTGGAACCCGGTAATGGTGAAGTGGGTGGGACTCCAGCAGGTTGGAGGGTGAGACAATGGGGCTCGGGCTCCGAGAGTGTTGTTTGACAGGAGTGGCCCTTGGGTAAGGCAGGGTCTGGTCGTGGGTTCGCTTTCCTTGTGGCGACGCTGAGCGGCAGCGTCGGTGGACGAGTGGTGAGGTGACTTGGCGCTGGGACAGGAGGAGGAGCTCATTGCTGAAGCTATTACCTGGAGAGGAGTGCGTGGAAGATGTTTGGAAACCCTGGAGAATGGGGCAGAGATCTATGGTGGACAAATCCATGGCACATGTGCCTTTGTTGGAAGGGGAGATGCATGGAGAGGCTGATAGAGAGCACCCATCTGCTGGCCAGCCTGTGGAGGAGTTGCTACTAGCAGGGCTTGCACACTCCCGGTAGGCTTGAGGGGTGAGAGTGTCCCCCGATGGAGTGATCTCAATCCTTGGGCTGGGAGCCGGGATGATCCCTTGTATTGTTGCCAGGCCCATGGAGTCGAACACGATCTCTGCTGAGCTTCCTTCAGCTGGGCTATTCAAGGAGGCATCCTTAATAAATCCGGTGTGATGGTTGACTTCCAGCACGGCGGACTGATCGGCATCATCTGTCAACATAACCAGTGATACTCATTTGCCCTCAGATTTTATTATTGAACAATTAAAGCTATTTTAATAAATACAATAAAGACAATATGTTTCAAGCGGGGTAAACTGGGCCGACCCTTGTGATCAAAGTTAGCTAAAGCCAGATTATTAGATGTCCCTAGAAGTTTATCCTGACCGATTATCCTGTGGTGTGGGGTGAGTCAAGCGTCCCCGATCTGCTCGCAAAACTGTCAGGGCCGACAATCGTTAATGTTATTTCCATCCATCCGTCCATTTTCTGATCCGCTTTATCCTCACAAGGGTTGTGGGGGTTGCTGGAGCCTATCCCAGCTGTCTTGGAGCAGTAGGCGGGGGACACCCTGAACAGGTTGCCAGCCAATCGCAGGGCACACGGAGATGAACAACCATCCGCGCTCACACTCATACCTAGGGACAATTTAGAGAGTTCCATTAACCTGTCATGCATGTTTTTGGAATGTGGGACGAAACCGGAGTACCCGGAGAAAACCCATGCAGGCCCGAGGAGAACATGCAAACTCCTTACAGAGAGGCTGGACACAGAGAGGCTGAACTGAAGCTCATGCTATTGCTTGACACAAATAGAGGGGTAACTGGTCATGTAGTTACCGGATAAACTAACCATTAGCCTTGTACATGAAGCCAAGATATAAAAGCTCGGAACAGGTTTCCTCTGCTTTCGCCACCTCAGCTTTGTAACAGCTGATATAATGATCACATAATCTAAGATACATTGAGACCTTCACAAATCCTGAACTGTTAATGAAAATCAAGAAGTGGCATATTTACACTTTGACTGTTAGCTCGCAGTCTACTTCCTGGTCTGCAGACTTCTGGTGCCGTTATTATAGGAGGTTAATGCTTCTAAATGATACCATGAGAACTCAGCGAAATTGAATGCACCTCTCGCAGACAGCAATGTGTGTGTGTGTGTGCTTCTCTCATTTTAAAAACATAGCCTACATACACACTAATAGAAAATGTATCCACACACAAGCTATTAAATATTAATTGTAGCAGTTAATCAATATATATCTGCACTACGTTTGGTATGTAGTCTGAAATTTAATGGATGCTCACCTGGGATAAAGCCAGCAGAAAAATCCTCACCAGGTGGATTATAGAGAAACAAATCTGAAAAGTCCAACTCTTCCTGACAGATGTCAGTTGCCATGTCCACCCTCTGATGTATTTCTGATGAAATTATTTCCAAGTGCTGTACTAATAAAGTCTTGACGACAAGAGTCAATAATGTGTGATATGTTTTGTAGTTTTGCGGAGGTGCTTGACTTCACACAGCAAACTTCCTGCCACTGCTTAGGGTGTGTGTGCGCGCGCGTGTGTGCGCGCGCGCCCGTAGCGTACCTGAGTGTGCGTGCGTGCATGCCCTCTTCATTTTGACTGTTTTGATTTCCTAGAATTAGATCATTAATGAGGCCGTAAAAATTAAATTGAATCTTAAATTATGTTTTTATTTAAAAAAAAAAAAGAATCCAGCAGCGATTATTTTTTGACCCCTAGAGGACAGCATTGCACAACTTCTTCCCACGTTATACTCTCTTGTTTTCAAGTGGCTGTGCTGAATACCTACCAAGTAACAATGTCATTGCACAGTGGTGTTTGTTTTAATTAGGTGAACTTGTGTGCGCTACAAAAGATCATTTCCAATTTTATAATTACTACATCTATCCATTTTCAACACCGCCAAACTTGAATATGATCGCTGGGGGTGCTTATCCTAGGTGACTTTGGGCAGAAGGCAGACTCCACCCTGAGCCGTTCGCCAGTGAGTCGCAGTGTACAGACATTCACACCCGCATCCACACCATCTCTGAGTGTGAGCCGGTCCCACGTTGCCAGCTCACAAGTTAGGCGAGTGTCCCACTACAGTGTAGTGACTACACCATCAGTGACTATGATTAATACATCCATCCATCCATCCATTTTCCGCCGCTTATCCGGGGCCGGGTCGCGGGGGCAGCAGCTTTAGGAGGGAAGCCCAGACTTCCCTCTCCCCTAGCCACTTCTTCGAGCTCTTCCTGGCGGATCCCGAGGCGTTCCCAGGCCAGCTGGGTGACATAGTCTCTCCAGCGTGTCCTGGGTCGTCCTCGGGGTCTCCGCCCGGTGGGACATGCCCGGAACACCTCACTAGGGAGGCTCTCAGGAGGCATCCTAATTAGATGCCCGAGCCACCTCATCTGGCTCCTCTCGATGTGGAGGAGAAGTGGCTCTACTCTGAGCCCCTCCCGGATGACCGAGCTTCTCACCTTATCTCTAAGGGAGAGCCCGGACACCCTGCGGAGAAAACTCATTTCGGCCGCTTGTATCCGGGATCTCGTTCTTTCGGTCACGACCCATAGCTCGTGACCATAGATGAGGGTTGGGACGTAGATCGACTGGTAAATTGAGAGCTTCGCCCTTTGGCTCAGCTCCTTCTTCACCACGACAGACCGATACAGCGTCCGCATCACAGCAGACGCTGCACCGATCCGCCTGTCGATCTCTCACTCCCTTCTGCCCTCACTCGTGAACAAGACCCCAAGATACTTAAACTCCTCCACCTGGGGCAAGATCTCCTCCCCGACCCGGAGAGGGCACTCCACCTTTTTCCGACTGAAGGCCATGGTTTCAGATTTGGAGGTGCTGAAGCGGTTGGGATGATTAATACAGTGAGTGTATTTTGAGGATGTGAGCCATCAGTTACTACATTTGAGAAAAAAATCACTACCATGTTTCAGCGTTATGTGATAATGTTCATGAGGTTTATCATCTTCGAATGTCTTTCAGTCCTCTTCAAGTGATAATGTACAATCGATTTGCAGTTTTATGCAACTAAGTATGGATGCAAATGTTACCCGTTGTGGAACATATAAAGGTTCTCAAATACTAAAGCATAAAAGTACTTTTACAACTTGTACTTACAGCATTACTTACTATGAACCAATATGAAACATCTTAAGCTTTTTGTCCTAGTCCATTCCATGTTCATATCTATTCATACCTGAATTTGCTGTTTGCCCTAACCATCGTGCATGCCTACCTATCTGTTTCGTCCCGCCGTCTGTCCGTTTGTCCGTCCATCCATCCATCGACAGGCAGACCTACTGACTCGTCGATCCATGCAACTATTTATCCCATCTATTGACTTTTGGAATGTTGGATTTATTAAGGGACGGCAGGCACGGTGACCGTCAAGTTAGCACGTCCGCCTCACAGTGCGGAAGTGCAGGTTTCGATTCACGTGTGGAGTTTGCATGTTTTCGCCATGCCTGCGTGGGTTTTCTCTGGGTACTCCGGTTTCAACCCACATTCCAGTTTCAAGACATACATGGCACGTTCATAGAACACTCTAAATTGTCCGTAGGTGTGATTGTGAACGTGAATGGTTCTTTGTCTATGTGTGCCCTGCGATTGGCTGGCAACCAGTTCAGAGTGTCCCCCGCCTACTTGCCCGAAAACTGCTGGGAGAAGCTCCAGCACCCTGGTGAGTTTAAGCAGTTCAGATAATGGATGGATGGATTTATTCAACCTATGTTGAAAACGGAGTTATTGCATTTAAACACCAGACATGAGACTTATGTGAAACCTTCACCCTCCACAATCACTGACACTTAAACCCCTGTCAATGTGTATTTTTACAGTATGTCTTATAACATAAGCTACTCTGAATGCCCCTTCTTAAACTAAGCGTTCAAATCTCCTGTAGAATTATGATTGCATGGCATTATTTTCCTGATGTCAGACTTTGGATGAAGATTAGCATAGAGTATGTAGACACATGCTGCATTACAGTCAAACTAAATTGCATGCATTACACGTCTGGTTGGTCAAGTCACCTTTCAAACAGGCTTTAGGTTATTATGACAGACTCACTTAGATGTGTTTGATCCTAATCGTGGCAAGTAATTCAAACAATGTCCAATCGTATATGGTGTTTGGTCATCTTCAGGGTTTTGTTGCATTGGAGTGTCATATGGTCAAGCACAGGGCGTCATCATATATCTTAACGTACGGTGTGATGCATTGCAAATCAGACTAATGTAGAAATGTTCATTCCGGTGATTCACTTCAAAAAGTAAAACTCAGATTTATGAAACACACTTTTCCCCTTGCGGTACTTGCAGTTCTTGGACCGTTCTGCTCACCGTTTGCTTGCCTCGAACACACAACCACTCAAAGATGCCCTAATAAGCCACTTAATAATTGTGTCATGTAGTTACAATATATATTCGAGTTACAATATGTAATTGCTATCATAATGAGCAGAAACTGTTTTATTTTTCATGGTTTCATGTGCTTATTTCAGTGTGCATCTCTGAGAAGTAAAACACATCCTTGTGCTTTGCAGTTTTTTGACCGCATGAAAATGGATACATCATGTCTTAAATACCCGGACAAGTTTGTCTGTTTGAAAAGCACAAGAAAACAATGTTGTATTTATTCACGTTTTTATTTCCGCAAAATAAAATAGGTCATACGTAAAACAGTGTACCTTGTAATTGCACTTTATATACACAAATGGAAATAAACATGGGCACAACAAATACATACAGGACGTTAATCGAGTTAAAGAGAGCTGCCTACGCTTAATTTGTACACAATAACCGCCACTTTAGCCATCAACAGTCTTGAGTAATACTTTTAAATACATTTGAGGTATTTATGGTGTGATTACATGGTTCTCAATTTTGTGTCTTTCTATTTACAGAGCAGCAATGCAGGGAGTCAGTGGTCCAACAGAGGTACCGTCTTTCCATTGAAGGAATGCAGCGCCTGGAAGAGGAATAAGAAGTGACGGATGAAGCAGGGTACGTACATACAGTCAGTCCAATTTGATTGAATAGGAAAGTAGTAATTGGTTTCATTTCGGTAAGGCGGCCCTGGCCTCATGGCCTGGGTGTTGTTGTAGAAAACCAAATTTTCATCCGCTCTGTTCGTGGTACCACCCAAACCACAAATAGTTTCACCTATCAAGTGTTCCTTTCTCACCTCATCTCTTGATGAAGGCGACTGGGAGTTCTCTGCTGGGAATCAACAATCCAGAGTGGATCACGTCAAGCCGCTCCTCGTCCGTTGCCACTATCTCGTAATCTCGGACCAGCTGACGGGAAAGACAATGAGTCAGTGAATATGTCCGTGGAGACCAAAACAAGTTGTCCTAAGTTACCGAGCAGTTAGGTTGACTTTGGTATTGTCAGCTAGTTTTCATTATATGCCACCGAATGAACTGACAGCAAAAGTCTGAATATGCCTCCAACTCTATACTACAACTTTGTGCTCTGTGTATGCTTTCAAAACAAAATTTAAACGGCTGCTTTATTCACTTTTATACCTGCACCTACGCTTGTCCTCAGTGCTCTAAATGCAGACATATAAGTGGCATATTTATTTATTATGCACTAGCCTTTTTCTATTTATGGAGTTTACACACACACACACACACACATATATATATATATATATATATATATATATATATATATATATATATATACACACACATATATATATATATATATATATATATATATATATATATATATGTGTGTGTGTGTAAAAATACTATATATATATATAAGTAGAAAATAGTAAAAAAGTTAAAAAAAAACAATATATATATATATATATACATATAAAAATTAGAATATATATATATATACATATATGTATATATATATATATATATATATATATATATATATATATATATATATATATATATATATATATATATATATATATATATATATATATATATATATATATATATATTTTTTTACTTTTTTTACTTTTTTTTTCATTTCTGGTCAAATTTGATAAATGATACAGTTTGTTCATAATGTGCTCTGAAATGTTCCAATAAGATACAATGATGTATTTTCACAGTCAGTGAATCATTTTACTGGGCCATTAAACCGTCAAAGGATGAGTAGATTTACTTTTTTTCCACTATACCGTCAAGAAGTGAGTGCTTTTACTTTGTTGTAGTCATCCTGTGAGTCATTTAAATAAATTTTTGTTGTATCATGTGTCCTGAAGTTCCTAATAATGTGCTCTGAAATGTACTTTGCACAGAGCATGAGCCCAACGACAGTCGCGATTCATTGCTGTTGTGCTCACAGCTCAGATAAAAATATTGCTTTTGCACCATCTGCTGGCATCTTTATGGCAAGCAACTGCAGTTTGTTTTAGTGTGTGTAAGTGCTTCTTTTAGTCAGGCCATAGCTTTGTCTAATAGACAAAAAGCGCTTTGCCGCCCACTTGTATCATCTGTATGCATTTACAAACTTTTTTTTGGGGGTGGTGTGACTCACTCATGGATTTTCGCTATTTGTGGCAGTGGTTGGTCTCTATCATAAAGTTCAATTCAGCGGCTGGGAATCACTGGGTAACATGACTCAGGTGGAGCTCTGACGCGCTCGGTCCCACGAGTGGCGGCCAGCAAAGTGAAACGTTCACTTTTGTATTTGGACTGCTTGGTCTGCTTTTGACTGATCTGAACGTGAGCGACTCACCCAGCACAGCGCCAGCTGGAGCTGCAGTTCGGCCAGCCGCCTGCCGATACACATCCTCTTGCCGATGCCGAAGGGGACGTGGGCGAAGGGGTTGATGGTGCTGTTCTCGCGAAGCCAACGCTCGGGCTTGAAGACCTTGCCGTCGTTGAAGTACTCCTCGTTGGCGCCAATGGCGTGGCTGTTGATCATCAGAACTGTCTGGAGGGCAGAGACAGAGTTTTCTCATTTGTCCTCATTGGGCTGCTTGCCCATCAGGGCTTGTAGACAAAAAGAAGAATTCACATTCACACAGCGAAACAATTGAGATTCTCCAATTGACTGTTTTCAATCCTGGGACTACGTCAGAATGCTCGGAGGAACCTCACACAAGCGGACTCAATTCGAACCCGGAACCCGCCCATTTCGTATCATTCTCAAAAAACAAACAAACAAAAAAACGAACTAACAAGTATTCGTGTACTTAATGAAGTGTCCGTGGGTCAGTGTCATTAATTTCTGTTTTCAGAAAATTCTCTTGGGGCCACAGTCAGTATAAAAAAAAATAAAAAAAATCTGATGGGAGAATCCAAGTCATTTCTTGGGGTTGTTTGGTTTGGGGTTTTTTGTTGTTTTTTGTTGTTGTTGACGTTCTGGATTTGAATTTCTGCTCTGTGGAATTTGAATGAACCATTGAAGAGTCAAAATTGTCCATCGATGTGACTGGAAAAACTGTGGCTCCAGCTCACCTATGACCCCAATGAGCTGTACTGTTGATAACATAAAAACCAGCATTGTGCTTGGTAAAGCTTGATTTTCTTTCCTCTCTCTTTCTGTTGACGTCTCAGTCATCTGGGTGGGTTAAAAACGTTCCATCTGGACGTTGTACTGTACATGCTGTAACTCTCACTCTGTCCAAATGTGTCAAATGTAAATGAGCATAATCTGCTCGTGTCAGGTGTATGGCATATAAACCACTTACTCCTTTGGGAATGGCATAATCTCCCAACACAGTGTCTTTGTCCAGGGTCCTGCTTGTGAACGGAACGGACGGCGATAACCTATAACATGGAGAAAGGAAGAAAAAGCACAACATGGGAATTGGGCCTCATGAAGGTCTATTGTAGCATGTCTTAAGCTGTTTTATGTGAGCGAAACACACGGTCATTTATTTTTCTTTTTTTTTTTTCCATACAGTGGGAGCGCCGGTATAATCTCCAGTCGGAGGTCATATACATTCCCTGGGTGACGTACTTAGGAGCGCTCAATAACACGATCGACAACTTGTGACTGCACATGAAGAAAAGCATCAGAGCCCGCCCGGTCACGCCGTCCTATCTCACGGAGCTTGTTTTGTCGAGCCGCGGTCATGTGCGGGAGGGATGTTCTGGCTTCTTAATCTCCGTGGTACTGCTCAGAATCAAAGTTAGCGTAGTAGTTGTTCAACCCTTTCAGGGACAGCGGTTACTACAGTGGACAGCCTATCATGTGATCAATCCATCCATCCATTTTCCGAACCGCTTAATCCTCACTAGGGTCATGGAGGGTGCTGGAGCCTATCCCAGCTGTCTTCGGGCAGTAGGCAGGGGACACCCCGAATAGGTTGCCAGCCAATCGCAGGGCACACAGAGACAAACAACCATCCATGACCACGTTCTTACCTAGGGACAATTTAGAGTGCTCAATCAGCTTGCCATGCATGTTTTTGGAATGTGGGAGGAAACCGGAGTACCCGCAGAAAACCCACACAGGCATGTGTGCAACTACCCCCATCAGTGACTTACCATTACGAATGTTAATGGAATATATTTTTTTTCATGTATGACACAAATTATGAGCCTTCAAGGGAACAAAAAAAAAAAAAAAAGGTATTTCCTCTGTGTTAGGACGTGCCATCGTACCTCATGGACTCTTTGAGGCAGGCTTTGAGGTAGGGCATGCTCTTGAGGTGCTCTCCGCAGGGGGGCTGGTCGGCGGGCACCACTCTTGTGATCTCGCTCAGCAGCTCCCTCTGGGCGGCGGGGTTCCGTGACAGGTTGAAAATAGCCCACAGCATGCTGTTGGCAGTCTGGGGAGAAATGGAGCGGGGGGCAAGGGTGAGACATAGCATGGCGAGGCAGCCCCTTTTAAGTGCATTCCACTGTGGGATTCTGACAGGAATTAAGACATTTTTCAGGTTCCTCAAAGGCTCATTCAGTTACGCCCACCCTGCACACATACGGCGCATTTGAGGCACTGTAACTGTAGCGCATGTTTGTTTGGGAGAAAACTGTCCCACCACTCTTCCTTTTTCTTTTTTACAGGATAGGAAATAGGTGAAAGGTGAAGCTGTTACTCAGTAATGCTTTGCCACTTGAGTACAGTATTCCCTCGCTATATTGCGATTCACCTGTCCTAGCCCAGCTTTATCTCAGATTTTTTTTTGGGGAGGGTTGGGGTACTACATCTTGCTATACGGCAGACATCTGTGATTTATAGCCCCATTTTGGATTCGTTTTCAAACTTTTTCACACTTCAATGACTGTGATGCACGTATGCGTTCATTGTCTGGGATACCTTTCAAGCTCAAGTGAAAATCTGTGAAATCGAGAAGCGATAGGATTCCCTTCCACATGCTTCAAATTCCGGCTGCAGCTAGCAAACGTTAGCTTTGCGTAATTTGTCAACGATGCCATTGAGTGAATAATTGGATCAATTATTAAACCTAATAACACGCATGTGAGCTTCGGCTTCTACTTGGAGTCCCCATCAAGATTTATTGTAGTATCTGTGACTTTGAACCTCCATGGCTTTACAAATCAGGGCCTGCTTGGGAAGTGACAAGCAGATAAATACGGATGAAAATGAAATAAGTTGATATGTAGACATAATAATAAACATTGAAGCGATCTGAAGATGTTTTCATTCTCTGATTGGCTCCTGGTGACATCATGCATTCACACTTTTCGTTCATTTTATCATGCGCTACAATGCCCCCAAAAAAAACCTGCATCTTCAAAGTCTTCAAAGTTAATAACGGACCTGAAAATGAGTAAATCGCTCGCTGAGTTAAAAAAAAAAAAAATCAAAAAAATAGTACAAACAACCTACATCAATCAGAGTTAAAATGATAAGTTCTAAACATTAAATATAATGATAAATCAGAACTAAGTTGATAAATAGAGAAAGGTATGGAAATATCCATTCTGAATACAAGAGAAAATGGACACAAGAGTGCCAGGGTGTGTATGTATAAAATCCCGATACAAACCAAAAGTAGTAAAAATATCATGGCTAACTCATTCAGTCCCAGCCAATTCTGGACCAAGTCTGAAAAGACGTTTAAAAACGTCTTTGGGAGTGAATGAGTTAAGGGTAAAGCATGCGCCTTTATGGAGTCTTATTTCTTCTTACTTTCTTTCTTTTCTGATTGATATAAAAATGATTTATTAGATTTAAACACATAACACGGGGTAGGACTAGATAAGTTCTTTACTTCTTCCTACTCCCTTGAACATAATAACTGTGTTGAACGATGACTGATTTCTCTTTCCTTTTTACCATTTTACTTACCTTATTGTCTGTCAAATTATGACTGTATATGTTTTATGTTCAATAAACAAACAAACAAACAAACAAACAAACAAACAAACCAAAAAATAAGCGCAAGAGTTTCTTCTGTGGTCTGAAAATGCATCTCACCGTTTCCACGCCGCCGATCTGCAACTCGGTGATGGCGGCATACAACTCCTTCTTCGAGAGGCTGCTGTGGTGCATGATTTCGCCAATCAAGTCATCCGGCGCCGCGGGGGCGTTTCGCTTCAACTTCTTGTCGATGTAAACTTTTGCTGAAGCAAGAGAGTGGAATCCCATGAAATAGTCATAAAAAGAATGATGCAAAAAAATAATTGTAATAATGTCATGCGTGATTGGTAGTAGTACTAGTACAGTACTTGTATTTACTTGGGGAAGTTTTTGAACTTTTTTGTCTGAAATAGTCAAGTCCAACTAAAGCCGTTTTGCCAGCTTTGCGGATGACGTGTCATCAGTGAACATTTCTCTGGAATGATCTGCGTGTTGTTGTTGTTGTTTTTTTTAAATATCCACTTTCTAGATGCAATGTCATAACCGAACTTTTCTACTTAGGCGGGCGCTCGGCGCCCCCGCCGACCTCCTTGCCGCCGTTCCGACAAATATTTGGCAAGTTTGTCCTCTCGTGGGTCACGCAGTTTACTACAACCCTGGTTCACGCAAGTACACACGCGCACACACACACAAAAAAGTGAGCATCCAGTTCATGTGCGCTTCACCGTCACCTGACTGAAACTGAACATTGACCAAGTGAAGTCGCTTTTTTTTTTTTTCCACAGTCTGTAAAAGCTGGTATGTTTTTGCCTTTTTTGAAAAGTACCGATGTGGCGTGGGAGGAATGTTGACCCCGGGAATAGGGGTTACCAATCACCTGTTTTCTGAGTCCCGTCTTGTGACGTTTGTAAGCTGAGTCGAGATTAGTCATTACCTGAGTGGCAAAATGGCCGCCCACTGAGAATAAAAGGGTGTTTTTTTCTTTTTTTGCTGCTTAATTCATATCCCACATATTAAACAAAACGTAGTGTTTAGACTAGTAGGGGTGCAGAGAACATATTATTGTAAAGAAAAATGTAGAATTGATTTCATCTTTAACTGTGTATCCCCTTTTATGCTGCCTGCATAGCATGCTCTTTAGCCTAGCATGCAAGCTAATATTATTGATGAGCTTCATGAGAAAGTGTAATCATCATTTCTGTACTATGCGTTCATTATTGTGTGCTTTCTAGAAGCACGGATTTTCATGTTTTAGGGTCCTGTCCACTTTTAGTAATTTGCTGCCATCTTGTACTGTATTTCAAATATTTTTATATCAAAAACAAATTGATTGGGGAATGCTGTGGCAATATTCCTCTCCACTGGGTTCACCAATTTTGAAATATCTTCACGTGAAAGAGGCTTGTTGGTGTACCTGTACTGAAAATCCGGTCCCAGGCGGCGGTGTGGTCCTGCCATGTTTTAGTGTTAAGGCTCTTGTGGAGCTCCACAGGCGTGACCATCATCATGCCAAACGTGCTCATCATCTGTGAATTGAAATCCAGTCAGTTAATCCAATCATCACCTCCGTTGATCACAGTGGTCTTTGTCAATGCTTTCACTCCTATCATCCCACTTCCCCCTCATCCATATCTCCCCCCTTTTCCCCCCTTTTGTGATAGTACATTGACAGTATCGGTTTGCCCCAGTAACCGGCTTCACTGGCGGCAGTTCAGTTGACCTCGGTTTGGGTGAACCCGACGAACTCGCAGCCGGCGTGGATCCGGCATGCAGATCATTGTACAATGGTGGGGACGTCATGTTCTCGTGTTTAGCTGTCAATAGAAGCAGTACTACACCATATAGTACACTCCACCGGATAGGTTGCACTGTATTGTAGATGATAGACAATACTGCCACCTACAGGATTTTTGACTGACTGCACTTTACCTACTTTAGTTTGCTGGGAGTTGTTCAATTTTCATGCATAACCTGCACGGACCTTCCATGATGTTCACAGTAATGCCGGAAGCAGGAATGACACTTATCGTCTGATGTAACACATTTGTAAGACCACTTGCCAAAAACAAACCTCTCACAAAGTGCATTCATGTTGGCGCTTTCAATTTCAGTAAGCTTTTGACCTTTGACCATTTGAAACACTGAATGCAAATGCAATTTCTCTTCAGAAATTGAAGTGAATCGTGACTAGAATGTGGTGGGGGTTTATTTTCAGGACAACTGTACATTCAGAAAATTCACGAATAATAATAAATGCTTACATTTTTCCAAAACAAAACATGATTTTTTGATTAAAAAGTGGCACCACAGTGATTTCTTGAACTCTGACAAGCACATATGTAGAAATCATTTTGCCATGAACCTGATGATGCTGGGCAAACAAATTAGTAAAACAGTGTCGAATGACTTCACCTTCTTTAATTTTCACAAATTCAAAATAAGTGGATGAGAAAATCTGCCCGATCCCAATTTTTTTTTTCCTTTTGGCAAAATTAAGAGCGCACTTACCGTTTTGACAGCGGCGATGAAATTCATGGCCTCCTCGTCGACCTTCTCTTGCAGCAGACCAAAACGCTTGTCGTAGAGCACCAGACAAATGGCTAAATCAAACAACAGAAACATGATTGCAGGGTTACATTTTGGTACCCAAGTAAGAAAAAAAAATGCTCATCTTTGGATGTGGCATGATATCGAGCAGGGTTTCCTATTGTGTAGAATGATGTCTCACACTGGACATACTGCTAATCCCTAATAAATTCGTTACAATGAATAACATCAAAAACACGTTTTTTTTTCTCTTGAAATGGCAATACATTCATGAATAAAAATGTATTTGATTTGCAGCCCCAAATAAACATTTAATAGACTGAAACTTACTCTCAAAAGACCATTTATTGAGTTCGAAGTACAAATCTTCAATCTTGCCATCCACATTGATTTTTCCAATTCTGCTCACAAATTCAGCCATCACCTATAATTGTAATGTGTTTAAAAAAAAAAAAGTTCTTTCATGTCAAACATAATCATTTAAACGCGTTATTTTCATATTGGCGCCTTACCTCGTTGATTTTGCCGTCCAGCTTCACCACCTCTGTCGGCTTCATCAGCTTCTGCTGGAAGGCGCTCCTCACTCTCTGCCAGTCTTTTCCCTCCCTTGAATGAATTAAAAGAAATGCTGATCACCCTCCAAGTCGGATCCATCCAGATCCCAAAAAAGCGAGTCATCCCACGACGACTTACAGGATGAGGAGCCCGTACGCCTCGTCGCGCAGGTCCCTGTAGGCTTTCCAAGGTTTGATCTCCAGCCTCTGCGGGTGCGCGCCCTCCTTGCGGTAGAGCGCCTCCAGCAGGCAGGGCGCGCCGATGTGCACTGACTCGAAGGAGCCCAGCTTCATGCGGAAGATTTTACCGAACCTTTTGTGATAATCCACCTTGGAAGAAACAAACGAAAAATCAATCAATTAGGGCAAATGAAATACAAGTAAGGTGAATTCGAGCGTACCAGTGCTTCGTGCTGTCTGGTGAGTCCTCCTTTTCGCAGGAGCTCCACCAAGCTGCCGACGAGAGGCCAGTTGGTCGGTCCGGGAATGGCATCCAGACTGTGCGCCCCCGAGAAGGAGGAGGAGGAGGAAGAGGCGGAGGAGGAGGCGGCGTGCGGGCAGCGCGCAACCTCCACAGCATCTTTCTCCTCCAGGACGCACACCGAGGATGTGGGCTTGAAGTGCTGCAGCCCTACGGACTTCTTCTTCAGCAGCTCCACTATTTGCGGCACTTTTTGAATCTGCACCCTCATTCTACCCGCGGTGGGTTTGATCGGCCTGAATAGAGTTGTGCGTTAACGCAGCTTTTGTTGACCCTCTCTTTCTTCCTTTTTCTTTTCACTCTCTCTCTCTTTGTCTCCTGATTATTTTAGGTGGGAGGCTTTGCTCGCTTTCTTGGAAGTGTCACACCTCACCGCCACATATATACGCCGGTTGGGTTTATTCCGGCCTCGCACCGAGCCAATCAGGGCCCTGTGCGCCATGGTGTGGCCGCAAAGCCCACCATTCATTTATGGATCCACGTTGAGAGGATCGTATGGCCTCAGATAGAACACGGAAGTGCCCCCTCGCGACCCCCGCACCCACCCACTCAGCCCCCCCCGACCCCTCCTCCTGTTTGGCTTCATAAATAAACACGAGCCACTGTGGAGGTGACGCGGTTCGCGTGGCCCGATGCGCGCACCCATCGGGGAGAAACGAAACTTTGGCAAGGAAACATGTTACTACACACATTGAGTCGTCACGCACCACGGGCAAATATTTGAGTCTGTAAAGAGAACGTAGTGGGTTTCTTGTGTTTGTAAAATGGTGGTTTCCCTGGTTTTGCAAGAATCGAAAAGGATTGTTTTCATTTGTTTTCACTCCCAATTATGGAACGCCATTTCAACATGTATTTGATATCATTCATATTCATCTTATTGTCTATGTACCAATGTAGACTTTTTTTTGAGCAACATGCCACTTTAAATATGGACAAAATATGCGCATACGCACAAAATACATACTCTCAATGTATTTCGTTTTTCATTGTACATTTCTGAGCGGCCCGGTGGTCCAGTGGTCAACGTGTCGACCTCACAGTGCAGAGGTTGTGGGTCCGAGCACGGCTCGGGCCTTCCTGTGTGGAGTTTTCATGTTCTGTGTGGGTTTTCTCCGGGTACTCCGGTTTCCTCCCACATTCCAAAAATATGCATGGCAGGCTGATTGAGCACTCTAAATTGTCCCTAGGTGTGAATGTGAGCACCAATGGTTGTTTGTCTGTGTGTGCCCTGCGATTGGCTGGCAATCGGTTCAGGGTGTCCCCCGCCTACTGCCCGAAGACGGCTGGGATAGGCTCCCGCACCTCCCGCGACCCTTGTGAGGATAAAGTGGATCCGAAAATGGATGGATGGATTATACATTTCTCAATCTTTCAATTCAATTCAAGGATGGCACAAAACCGCTGAAAACGAAACCGACATTAAGTGCATTCCTTTTGTGCATTTTTTTTCACTAAAATCAACTTATTTAGATACTATGTTTGTACCGCATATTATTCCAAAAGTTGTTCGGCCAGTAGAAGACTCAACTACGACATGCATGCCATTTGGTGGTGAATGGTGATATTAACACTTAACACTACAGTCGCTGCATATTTGCAGCTCAGCACCCACAAATATGCATTTTTGTTGATTTACATTTTTTTTTCAAGGATTTTAAAATATTTTGGGAGTTTCCGTTTTATTTCTGGATTTTTTTTTTCTGCTTCATTTTTATGAGGCAAAACGTATAATTAGTCCCCACAGGCATCCGTGATCGCGGAATTTGCGGCAGATTTTGAAGATCTTTCAGAAATTTCAAAGCAGCTTGTGCAAATAAGGGTGCAGAATATAATATTTACATGTTGTATTCACCCCAGCATTTCGATGTTGCAGTCAGACAGGCTACGTTCACACTGAATGGCGTGATGCCAAACCCAGATTTTTATCTTCAATCAGCTCTCTTTATGTTCTCATTCACAGTGCGTCTTTTCATGTTAACCGAACGCGTCCATTATGTGACACGCAGGCACACAAAGCACAATGTCAAGTGACACGCAAAAGACAAAGACACACGGCAATGTTTATGGAAGTAATTATGATCCAACAAGCTCATTTTTTTTAGCCTCTTATGCAGACAGAGGAGCCCTGCGAGAGGTGGTGGAATTAATCTGGGGAAATGAGATGACAGTTTTTTCTCCTCTTTATTTCATGGAGAAGTCCAATAAAGATGACGTAACCTAACAGAGAGGTCAACTAAAGGTGACACCACGTCATTGCCGCGTGTGTAATGAGTGAACAGCCTGTGTGGTTGAATTACATGATCATTCTGTATGCAGTATATTTAAATGATCTGGGTCATGTAGCCAGTTTAGGATTTGAATCTTTTGTTCTGCCTCACATCTATAGTTTGGTGAAATGTTTTGCACTTTAATAAGTCATGAAAATAAAATCTCATTCATATTACAAAAATGATTCAATAAATTAAATAAATCTGCTCTAGAGGGACAAAGAGAATACTGATGTTGATTCATTTATAACCAGAATGTTCCACAGTGTTTAGGTTTGGCAAATATTTTCCTAAAATCATTCCAACTTCATTAGTACATTAATTTGCTTTGTAAGTGGTTATGTTATTATTTTAATTGATGTTTAAAAATCAATGTACAAGCCACAAAATCAAGATTTGCTGTCTGCAGGATCAAGATTGGTAACCACGGAATTAACACTTTTTCTCTTCAGATTCCCGCGGGGTCGATATAATGAATGTTAATCCATCCGGGTTTTTGGAAGAATATTTTGGGTTTGAAAATGTCCATCGATCCATTATGTGATCCGCTTATCCTCTCAAGGGTTGCGCGTGCGCTGGAGCCTATCCCGGCTGTCTTCAGACAACCCCGAACCGGTTGCTAGCCAATCGCGGGGCACAAAAAAAGTGATAGGAGGAAACGGTCATATTTTGGGCAATTAGGGAAAAAATTATTTCTACATGGCACAACATCATGGTTTTAGTCCATTTTAAAAACATTTTTGCATTTATTTGATGTTCAACGTGGAAATATGACATCTGACAGTCAGCGCACTCATCGAATGATTTAGTAGGGTTCTGTCCCCCCGCCCTCTCCAAAATGCAAATTAGTAAGAAACTGATACATTTGCAGTTATCTGCAGTTATGTAGCAGTTTTAGTACTTTAGCATCCTTAAATTTTTCCAAATATAAATATACTACGTTTGACTGCAGGATGGTACATATCGGCACCTTTGTTGTCACTGTAGGACTCCATACGCAGATTTTCTTTGTGATACATTCCAAACATCTTTCATGTGCGTTACAGTCAGTTAAAAAATGTCAAGAGAAAACCTTGCAAAGGGAGAACGCTCTTTGTTTTCCTTGATGTGAGCCGATCGGGCAAAATGAGCCGGGGTGCCCTGTCAGACAACTCGTCTCCCAAATTTTTGTGGTGGGGCCGGGTCGTGTTCCCTGTCCTGAACCTGAAGTAACTCTGGCAATGTCACGCACTGCTGGCACACGGCGAGGGCTCCCCCCCCCCACCCCAGAGTTGCAGAGAAAAAAAATAAAAAACATGTTTTCTCGGCCTGTTCTGCGGAAGCAAATACAAACTACGCAATAGCCTTGGTGCTGACCTTGAGTACAATGAGTGACTAATGAGGCTTTATCGCAGTAAATGTGTGTTCCTGTTTTTATCAAAACACCGACTGTTTTTGTCAAATGCTCAGGTTGTGCAATTCTATTCCTCACAAAATGTTCTTTGGTGATGTACACATGAACCTTTATTGGGAATGACAATATCTACATAAAACAGATGGTTACAAATCCTAACGTTATGCAAAGCCACCATCATCTTTGCCGTTTCCCCCAAGATGGCGCCCAAGTAGGCAGCCTTCATTCAGCAAGTGCTCTTCAAGAGCCTTGCTTTTTTTCTTCTTTTTTGTAGTTTTTGTCTTTTTGTTTTGTCACGTTTGTTGTTTCGTCGTGTGGACCTGATGTGGACTGTTTTCAGCGTTTTTTGGCCACGACATTCGTCAAAGGAGAAGAATCTGTGCTTGGTGGTTGCGCCTTCTCGGCAGCACTCCTGTACTAGCACAGATTTTGATTGGGAGGAATGTCGGCGCCATTGACTGTCGGTGCTGGACAGCCCCCGGGGCGCTTGTGTGTTTTTTGCGCCTGTAATGGGCAGCATTTTTCACAGCCCCATTTTGTTCAGTGGAGATGTCGGCGCTGTTGGACAGTCTGCGTTGGTGCGGCTGGATGGATGTCTGCTGAAGTTGAGGATGAGGAGAGAGGAGCGTCGGCGCAGAATGCCGATGCGCATTTGGAACTGAGAGTCACCGCTTGGAATTGGAATGGATTTGCATGGGACAGGAGAAGTGAAGCAATCTCTTTTTTCGTCAATGGATGCTACAGCTTCTTGTTGACTTTGAAACTTAGCTTGGAGCCGACGTGTGCACATTTTGAGCACGACGTCTCTGATCCACTGGTGAAAGGACACTTTGATTCTCTCCTCTTTCATCTCAAACTGCTTTAACAACAAAGCGTATGAGGGGAAAAGTGGTTAGGACTGCACGACTGTCTGTGTTTTATGTTATGTGTTGTGTTTATTATTTTACTTTATGTTAACTGTTTTGTTAAGCGCTTTGTTACAGCTGTTGTGAAAGCGCTATATAAATCAGCATGTATTGTATTGTTTCAACAATGCTGTACTGTAAATCTGCTCTCAATGACGTCATGTACAGTACTTCCTGTATGACGAAAGCTCTGATACACCAAGAGTACCGTAAATTCCGGACTATAAGCCGCTACTTTTTTCCCAAACTTTCAACCCTGCGGCTTATTCAGTGATGCGACCAATTTATGTCATTTTTCTAACGGCCGCCAGGGGGCGCTCGAGTAGAAAAGGTAAGATTAAGACCGGTGGAATATATGCGTCGAGGAAGACTGCAACTTCTTGTCTTGTGCATAAATTAAATTAGCGTGAACATTACATTACCCTCATCATGGAAAATGCAAAAAGAAAGGCATATGACGCATTGCTATTCTGTTGCTTGGGTGTTGCTACCATGTTACTACCGTTTTACTGCCGCGTCACAGGCACCGTTTGGGAAGAAAGTTATATTATTATTATTGTTAAGTGATATTATTAAAACTTTGAAAACTCTCTCTGTGTACCGTCTTTCTTTGTAAATATGTTGACATGTTTTAATGTGGGCACATGCGGCTTATATACGGGTGCGGCTTGTGTATGTACAAAATTGGGTTTCCTCTAAAAATTGAGTGGGTGCGGCTTATAATCAGGTGCGCTCTATAGTGCGGAAATTACGGTAAACAAATCCTGTCATTTCACCAAGGCAGAGCGATTGAGAAAATGGCAAATAATGTCTTTTCGCCTCCTCTCTACCACCATGAATGGGTTTGAATGTGTGACGTGTCAATCAATATGCCATGTGTGCTAAAGTAAATTGGAAGCGAGACGGATGATGACTGCAATCTACATTTCAACAGGAAAGTTGATTAAAAAAATGATGTGATGGAAAGTCAGACCTCAAGTAGTTAACGTTGATCATTGAGGGACTGCCTCGTTTACTGACTGTTCGGCTGCTTGGATGAACGTCAGACGTGTGCTCATTTGATCGTGAAATGGATCGTATGCTGATTTTTGTTAGCAGGCTAGCCATTATGCTTTGTTAGAGCAGTGTTTTTCAACCTTTTTTGAGCCAGGGCACGTTTTTTACATTGGACAAAATTTTGCGGCACACCACTCACCAAAAATTTTATAAAATGACACTCTGAACAGTATATTTCATTAAAATATAATTTTATTTATACTCAATCAGTTTGAAACCTGGGCCTGTTTAGAATCTAAACAGGCTGCTAATATCCGTAGACTCGTCAACTTGCAATGCAAATTTCCTACTGATGCGTATCTTCTCCAAAACATGGCTTTCGATGTCTGTAGACATGTCATCAATACGTCTGGCAATTGTGTTATCAGAGACTTTAGCTATCTCTTTAACTGCGTCGGGGGCCGAGCATCTCGTTGACAATGGCTATAGAAGCAGGTAGTATTAATGACTCTGCCACAGTGTGCGGCTTTTTGGATTTAGCAACGAGTTCGGCGACTAGGTAACTAGCTTTTAGCGCTTTCTCATTTACCTTTGTGGTTTTTCTCCTAAAGGTTGCCTGTTTCTCTGTATTTACACGCCGGCGAACAAAATAGTCTGTCGGCTTGTTTTGAAGCGACGGGTGTTTCGCTTGGAGATGGCGTTTAAAGCTTGCTCGGCACCATGGCGCTGTTGGATAGCGTCGTCTCATCCCCGGTGAAAGTAAATCCATACGAAAGATAGCTTTGACTATATTGCCTTGAGCTCACCGTCTTTGCTTTCTTTTCCCCACCACTCACACTAGAGCCTTCAATCTTGTACAGCACAGGTGTCAAACTCAAGGCCCGAGGGCCAGTTCTGGCCCGCCAGGTCATTTTATGTGGCCCGCAAAAGCAAATCATGTGTGTCAACTTGCTAAAATCTGTACCGAAATGTCAAATTGTCCAGTCTTTACAGCACGGACACCGGGCAATGACATAATATTTGCAGAAAATTATTAATCAATGTTTTATAAAATTTTACATTTTAAAAAAGTGACAATGGATAATTTCTCACGGCACACCTGTGGATCTCTCACGGCACACTGTGGTTGAAAATCACTGTGTTAGAGTACTCCTAGACAACCGACTCACAAACACAATGACACGGTTTGGTTTCTAGTCTGTCTTTTTAGAAGTGGTTAGTACATCTTGCGATCCTCTCTGTCTGTCATGGCATTCATTTACTTCGCCCTCCTAAACCCACAAGCTCGGCTGGATTCATGTTTCAACTTTCAACAAACACAGCTTTTTTTCCCCCATAATTTCTCTTCAGGTCAGCAGTACCGTAATCATTTCTGTACAATGTACCTCGTTCTGCATTGGCAGATCCAGGGGAACAGGTCTATTCAGAGGTTCTGGGGAGAAGGGTCTCTCAGGAACTCCGAGCTTAGATTCTATATCAGCAGTGTGGCCTTTGTCCTGGCCATGGAGCAGGGACGCAACACGAAGTGCTCAACTGAGTACCCGTAGCGGTTTGTGGGAGTTAGCCCGACCAGTCTACAGGTGCTTTGTGGACTTGGAGAAGGCGTTTGACTGTGTTACGTGGGGAGTCCTGTGGGAGGTCCCGTGGGGGTCCTCTGGGAGTACAGGCTATAAAAACCCCCTATTGTGGACAACGGTGTTTGGTCCACGTTCCTGGCAGTAAGTAAGTGGGTTTTGTTTGCAGTGAGGGTTGAACTCACTCCATCAACGCTGCCGTTTGTCGCTAATGCTGTTGGTAACTTTTATGGACAGAATTGCAGAATTGCAGCAGTGACGGCTCTCGGATTTTGGTCTCAAGGGGGGGTTGACATGGTGGAGGCGGAGGGGGAGGAATATTTTAGAATACAACATCAAATAAAATGTTGAACTGTGGCTGCACAGATTTGTAATGGGGCTCTAGCCCCGGCAGAGGGCCGTCCCTGACTTGCGGGCATAGGGTTTGGTGGCTTCAATAAACCGTGTTTGCTTTTTTGCAGATGACATAGCTCTGTTGACTTCATCAAGCCGTGGTCTTCGAATCTCGCTGGAGCGGTTGGCAGCCGAGTGCGAAGAGGATGGGAGGAGAAACACCACCTCAAATATGGAGACCATGGGTGGAGGAGTTCTGACAGTTCTGAGTGGGGTCTTGTTCACGAGTTACGAAGAACAGAGAGGACATCGGCAGGCGGCTTGGTGCAGTCATCGGGACTCTAATCAGTCCGTCATTGTCAAAAAGGAACTGAAAGCTCTCGATTTACTATTCAGTCTAGTGGTTACTTTGCTACTGTACTTTTGACTTATTACTCTTCGTCATTTGCTTTGAAAACTCGATAATGAGCTTTCTATCCCTTACTTTGCCAGTATAGGCCTACTTTTTTTCAACCTCTGCTGATGCCTTCAAAAAAGACGAATACAGCAATGTAAAGTAAACCACAGTTGAGATTTTGATTGATTAATTAACTGATTGATTAAGATTTTACTTTTTGCTTAGGCAGTAAAAACAGGGCCAACAGAGCCAGAGGAATGTTGATTTGTGACGAATGTGCTATGGCTTGAGATGATCACATGTGCTTTCGATGATGACTTTGATCATTTTTGATTGAACCCTGTCGTGTGCTTTCTCCACAGATGAACGCCGGCTGATAGGCAGGATGATAAGTGAGAGCGCTTCCAGATAGGAAGGCCAACTGACCCTCTCAGGCACGTAAACCTGATGACTCGAACCACGTCCGGATTGACTGACAGGTCAGTGAGTTCGCCGATCAGGTTTATTTGAAGCTGCTACGAGATGCGGGGGGATGGGAGGGGTGGGGTGGGGGTGGGGGGGTTAAGTGGGTTATGCAGGCAAAGCACGCGCACAAAGATTCACATTCATGTTTGGAATGCACAAGCGCACATTCACGTTGCCCCACGCTTGTGGCAAAATGGCGCCAAAGCCATGGGGCAGGCGATTAGCCGGCTTGTTGTTCTTGCTGCTGTAACGGCTTTATACAGTTACAGCGGCGAGCACTCGCATAACAAGCTCTGACCTGGAATGCGAGCTGCCCCCTTGGCTCCAAAGCCCACCCCTTAAAAAGTCAGAATGAAAATATTTACAGCAGACCAGCAGTAGCGGTGAAGTAACGCAAGGAGCTCCGCCTTCCTCCCCGCTGCCGTCTTACACAATACGTGCACCTACACTCCCTACGTGCCACTAAAACCATCCTCAAAAACATGTTGTTGGATTTCATGACTGTGCCTTATCTCTTGTATCTCCGTTAGGTGGTGTGCCGAACGCTGTGGCCGCTGAGTGTGTAACACCGAGGGGTGACTGAGGTGAAGCACGGATACAAAGGTCACTGAGAGTACAGTTAAAAGAACCGAAGGTACGTTTACTCAACAGCAATCAACTAAAAACAGCTTTTCACGGACAACCCAGGCTGTAAAAGATCCACACTCAGATGGACCAACAAAAACATCTGCTGTACAATGCACGCCGCTAGTTGGCAATGTCTTGAATGAACACACTAACAGCCCATCCATCCATTTTTAAGACGGCTTTTCCTGAACAGGGTCGCGGGTTGCTGGAGCCGCTCCCAGCTGACTTTGAGTGGAAGGCAGACTACACCCTGAACTGGTCCCCAGTCAGGTACAGGGTACATACGGAGACAAACAACCATTCACACCCACATCTACACCATCACTGAGTGGGAACCGATCCCACGCCATCCGCTCACAAGTCAGACGAGTGTCCCACTACTCCATCCGCGACTATCCAACATCACTTTCATTGAAGAAATTTAATAGCAGACAATCAACTCCCTCAAAGCATCCGTTTTTCACACAAGTGTGCAGTGCCAATATGGAGTAAACATTTCTTGATTGGTACTTACTCATAAATATATTCAAGTGTGGCGGCCCGGTAGTCCAGTGGTTAGCACGTCGACGTCACAGTGGAGAGGTCGTGGGTTCGATTCCAGCTTTTCTCCGGGTGCTCCAGTTTCCTCCCACATTCCAAAGACATGCATGGCAGGCTGATTGAACACTCTAAATTGTCCCTAGGTGTGAGTGTGAGCGTGGATGGTTGTTTGTCTCTGTGTGCCCTGCGATTGGCTGGCAACCGGTTCAGGGTGTCCCCCGCCTACTGCCCGGAGACAGCTGGGATAGGCTCCAGCACCCCCCGCGACCCTAGTGAGGATCGAGCGGTTCGGAAGATGAATGAATGAATGAATATTCAAGTGTGCTTGTCGGCTAAATACTACAAACGTAGCACCCCGTCCCCTTCAGAAATACACAGAGGAATTGCACATTCATGAGAAGAATTTTTTTAATTTATTTTTATATATTTATTTATTTTTAGCATTTGGCCTTAATTATTAACTCATTCACTCCCAAAGACATATTTATATCTTTTCACACTCCACACGTTCAACCCCAGATAATTTTTTTTTCAATTTTTCCAAGACTTAGGGTAAAAAAAAAAGGGGGGGGGTCTAGAATTGGCTGGTACTGAATGAGTTAAGTATAAGTTAAGTCAGTAAACATTTTTTGGGGACTGTCTGCAGTGCATTTTTTCTCTGGTCGGCATTGTTTCCTATAATGGCACAGCATATTGACTTGCGCATACCCTTTGGCATTAAGGGAAACAATGCTGAATGGCAAAAAAAAAAGGAAATATGTATTAAAGTGAAGTCAGTAAACATGATTTATTTGTAACTTTTATGGTTTTATGATGATACGTGCAGTTTGGGATCGTTTCCCATAATTCCATGGCCTATTGACTTCCGCCTACGCACAACCCGTGACATATTGGGAAAAATACCAAACGTAAATCATGCACTGCAGACAAAATAAAACAATAAAATTATGACAAAGATTACTGACTTAATTTTTAAACATGTTGCTATAACCCAGACCAAATGCTAAATACTTTTTGTTTTAACTCATGCATATGCAGGTCAATCACCTGTGGCATGATGGAAAAAAAAAATGCGACATTTGTAGTATTTGACCTACACAAATACATTCGAACGTATTTGCAAATTTATTTGAATGTACTTGTGAGGCCATTCAAACATACTCGTGAGTGTTTTTAGAATGTATTCAAATGCGCTTGCAAATCATATTTACCAGTGCAAGTATTTTTACTCCACTTTTGATGAATGTGAGTGACATTGCAAAATTCATACAGGAACCCCAATTTACAGAGCTGTGAGGCAGACATGCTCACCACTAGCGCACCGTGCTGCCCCTGTATAATCCTATCAAACCGAACAACTCCAAAATAAACACCACGTGACGTTGTCCCTCGTCCGTTATGTCACCTTTACCACCGCGGCTGCTGTCAACTCGTTGTTGACATCGTTGGCGCACTTGGCTACACTACGACCTGAGCCCGCGGGGTGAATTTGTCAACGTTTTGACCCCCAGATACAGAGTGTACTCCCGCGGCCTCCCTTCGTCAACTCATCGTCCCGCTGCCTGCCTGCCTTATCTTATCACAATAAACACGAGTCCCTTTGATGGATGTCAGCATGCACCGGTGTGCTGTCAGCCCAGCAACTGTGAGGCATTCATAGGAGGTAATCAATCGAAATAAAAGTGCTCACGATTTTTTTTCTGAAGGTGGTATGAATTTTGAGACTGAGTCATCAGGCATGTTGTGTCTGTCTCTGCACTTGTATTGTTCTCAGAAGGGAATTGAAACCTCATTCACGGAAGAAATGGTGGACAGTGGGCTGGAATCCCCCCGCTCAAGAAGGCACAAGTACAGGCCCGCTTTAAAATTGCCGGTGACTCACTCAGAGAATGCTTCTGAGGGAGAGTACGAAAGCAAAGTTGAGCTTTTTGGCATCAAATTGACAGGCCAAATGTGAAAATGTGAGTATGACCCAAAGAAAAACATCCCCACAGCCAACCATGTAAGTGGAAACATTTTATTTTTGGGGTGAAGGGAGGTTTAACGCATTGAGGAGCAAATAAACGCAGCCGGGTACTGTCATGTCTTGGATGAAAGCCTCCTTTCAACAAGAAACAACAACCGTAAAAATGGAGACTTTAATTTCTTTGGAAGTGAGCAAACGTTCAAATTCAGCAGGGATCATTATTCCCTGCTAGAAACTCACCAAGAAGAATGAACTTCATGAACTTTAAAGACCTCCTGATTCATCAGGGAATTTTTGAAGCTGTCATCCATATAAATCCAGCGTAGTGTAGGATTATGTTTGTCAGAGGGCGATTAGGTCGGTTCTCATAGTACACGCCCACTGGCTTCATAATGCGGTGTTTCTGTCCAAGGCGGTCGACTGTGATTTATTGTGTGCCACCGAGGAATGAAAGATGCTTTAGGTAAAGGTAAACACAGGCCATGTACAATATTTGACTTTGAGAGGGATACAGTAGAGTGCGTGTGGCTTTCATAGTAACATCTGTTTTAATCAATATCATCAACACCACATAGTTATGTTCGCAGAAAGTAACATTTACTGTAACTAAACATATTTTCAGTGACTGGATTTATATATATATATATATATATATATATATATATATATATATATATATATATATATATATATATATATATATATATATATATATATATATATATAAGATAACCTTTATTCGTCCCACACTGGGGAAATTTGCAGTCTACAGCAGCAAGACCTTATTCCCATAAAGTGTTTCATTGCACAAAATAAATCTTTCAGAAAAGAACTGTACACAGTTCAATATAAGTGCAATATAAAATAAAGCATTAGCAATATATTTGTAGAATAAATAGAATAAATAATAAATAGCAACAGCATAGAAAATCAGCGTAAGGTGCTATTTACAATGGTTACAGGTTTTCACACGTTTATTCAATATATATTTATTCATTGGATTGGAAAATGGATGTGTAATGGATGTATATATATATACATATATATATATATATATATTTATTCTATTTATGGGTGCCTCCATATATATATATATATATATATATATATATATATATATATATATATATATATATATATATATATATATATATATATATATATATATATATATTTATATATTTATTCTATTTATGGGTGCCTCCATATATATATATATATATATATATATATATATATATATATATATACATCCATTACACATCCATTTTCCAATCCAATTCAAAGTTGGAGGGGACACCCTGAACTGGTTGCCAGCCAATCACAGGGCACACATAGACGAACAACCATCCACGCTCACACTCACACCGAGGGACAATTTAAGGTGTCCTATTACCCTGCCACGCATATTTTAGGAATGTGGGAGGAAACCGGAGTACCCGGAGAAAACCCACGCCGGCCAGAGCTGCAATCAAACCCTGCACCTCTGCCTCTCACAAACACACACACACACACACACACACACACACACACACACACACACACACACACACACACACACACACACACACACACACACACACACACACACACACACACACACACACACACACACACACACACACACACACACACACACAGACTGCCATGCATGTTTTTGGAATGTGAGAGGAAACTGGAGTACCCGGAGAAAACCCACGCAGGCATGGGGAGAACATTCAAACTCCACACAGGGACGCCGGAGCTGGAATCAAATTCTGCACCTCTTCACTGTGAGGCTGACATGCTAACCAGTTGAACACCTGCCATATCTTTATAAGAGATAATATTACTTTTGTTAAAATCACACAATGTTTTATTCCGCAAAATGTGCTGTTGAAGCAGTGAGACGGGGACCTGCAGCTTCCTAGTAGAAGGGTTGTGACAATGTAGCTGCAGAGGAGCCGGCACGATGCCTTGCAGCTCCCACGATGCCTGCACAGGGCCTTGCCTCATCAGCCTCCCGCCATCGAGGTTGGGGAGCACAAGAGACAGGAGGGGCTTGGAGTACAGGTACTGGGGAAGATGACAATAGTAGACAATGAATGAGGTGACGAAAAAGATGAGGAGTAAAGTGGCTAAGCGCAGGTTCAGAATGACACGACTTAAAAAAAGGCTGGATTACAGTCACAGCCAGAACCTTTAACTGGGTGCCTCCATTGGCCACCCCGTGGAGGTCCCGGATAAATGGCCAATCGGGCGCCCAAGTAAGTGTCTCAAGGGAAGGGTTCTGGGGTAGACGCTGAGTGATCATCAACAGAAAAATGTGACAGAAACTGACAAGGGCTTCAGTTCCAACTGGGGAGGTAATGAGGAAAAACAAAATCTGTGTCAAAGTCGGAATCGGAATCATGGTGGAGGTCAACCAAATCGGGGCCATCTTCACAATCAGGAAAGTCTAAAAATGGGGCTGGAAAATAGAAGCGGAGTGGGGAAAACAAGGAAAAGTAGATGGTACATGTGAGAGAGACATGGAGGAAAAGCCAGAGGGCGATAGGACCAGGGCTTGTGGTGGCCTGGGTGACCCATCGAGGAGGAGCGACACGAGGGGTTGCCGGTGAAAAGGTGGAAGCAGCAGCCGGTGAGATGATCACTCCCCGATTGGAGGTGGAGGGATGGTTAGGACCAGGTGGTGACCTCTCTGGCTCGATGGATTGTGCCTGAGTCTGCTGGGTCCACAACTGGTCGGTATGGACTGTCACGTGAAGAGTGGAGTTACGACCCAGGAGCAGACATGACACGAAAGTTGAAAAGTAAAGCTCTTCACAACACAAATGTTACTTCAAGAGGCCCCTTCTTCATTTTGCACGTGTGAGGCAACTTCTTCGCTTGAACGTTTTTACTTTTATGTATATTTTATTTCAGTGGGTAATGTCTTCGGACAGTCAGGAATGCGAAAACGTTACATTGGCTGTGCTGTTTATACCGATTTTGTTATCCCGCATCGCATGAATTCACTGTCCATTATTTTGCTATGGGAAAACAGATGTTTCTAAAGTTGTACCGTATCGGTATCTCACTCCTTGACGTCTTTTACGAGGAATGTGTTTTCCTTGAAATTCCGGCATGTGAAGGCCAGCACTCCCTTGAGGCACCACGAGCGGAGTACTCTACCTTAATCGTTTTCCATGAATGAAATGCTCTTGCTCGTGATGCCCATGACATAGTCGCGTGACAGTAGCCAAGAGATCCAGAGACGCTGCAGGCATTATTGAGGTTCTTTGTGGCGGGGCGGTCTCCCACACGCCCCCCTCGCCGTCCTCCCTTGGGAAACACCGAGGGTAAGGTTGGGCAGAGGTTAAGCATGACAAAAAATTGACTGGTTGGGGCCAACGCTCGTAACACACACACACACTCGTCCTCACACTTTTCCTGGAAAACATGTTGCTTCTGATTCATAAAGTGAGAGTGAGCAAACAGCGGAGCCCTAAAACGAGGGGTGGAGGGACGGTGCATGGGGAGGCGGCGGGGGCTTTTCAGGAACAGGCCCAACGGTGCGAATACACATCCTGCTACTCATCGGCTGAAAAACATTCCTGAGCCTACAGTAACGCGATCAAGTTTCATTGCCGGCTGACGTAGTAAACACCAGCGCCGGGAAACTCGGAAGTCGATGTGAAAACCATCAAAACAAGCGTGTCGGGACAATCTCGAGGCTCAAATAAATCTCCTGTTATCATCAAGAGACCGCCAGTGGAAAAGTGTGTGTGAGGTATCCACATGTGGGCCGGTGCAACAGGCTTATAACAATGTGATTTGTCCCGACAGCTCCATGTTGAAAGCAGATGATGTTTACTCGCCTTTCCCTTTGCCTTTCGAATCGCTTTCATGCCATCAAGAGGACGATGAAGCCGATTAAGCCTCCAACTGATGACAAATCTCAAATGGGACGTTGCCGATTAACATTTGCTTTGGCGAGCTTGCGGTCTGAGGAGCTGGTTGAAGTGCAGGTGGCACCCTGTCTTGTTTTTCTCGAAGGCTAAGGGACCATGTGGTAAAGTTTAGGGCGGCAATGTTAATCGTACTTAATACTGGTCAACAGGAAACATTCATTCATTCATCGTCCGAACTGCTTGATCCTCACTAGGGTCGCGGGGGGTGCTGGAGCCTATTCCAGCTGTCTTCGGGCAGTAAGCGGGGGACACCCTGACCCTGTTGCCAGCCAACTGCAGGGCACACAGAGACGAACAACCATCCACGCTCACACTCACGCCTAAGGACAATTTGGAGTGTTCAATCAGCCCGCCATGGGAGGCCGGAGCTGGAATTGAACCCGGTACCTCCGCACTGTGAAGCCGACGTGCTAACCACTGCACTACCGGCCGCCCAACAGGAAACAAAAAGTCCTTAATTGACAGAGCTCAAGTGCAATAGATGAGTCCAAGATAATTTGCTTGAAAACTTTTTCATCCATGAATGTGACCTACAACCTATCCAATTCAATTGAAAAAAAAATCTTTTTGAGAGGGGAAGTAAAAGTAAACAACTGAGATAATGTGGTTGCACAAGTGTGTGTACACCCGCTTATAATTTGTGGTTTGGCAGCATTCACGTTAAACCAATAACATTGAATTCATGTTTCATGGAAGTCAGCACAACGCTTCCACAATTTAAAGCGCCTCTGATTAACCCCAAACTAAATTATGTTCTTGTATGCTAGTGGTGTCAAACTCATTTTTTGTTGCGGGCCACTTCGGAGTTACGGCTTCCATCGGAGGGCCGATGCAAAATCTCAACGTTATTTATTAGACATGACAATTTGACATTTCGGTACAGATTTCAGCAAGAATCATGATAGTTGACACATATTCTTTGCTCCTGCGGGCCACATAAAATGACATGGGGGCCCGGATCTGGCCCCCGGGCCTTGACTTTGACACCCGTGTTGTAGATTTTTATCTCCCAATTGAGTAGTACAGGTTTGAGGTTAAGAATAAGGAAAGGAAGAAAAATGTTGAAATGATTTCTCTTGGTTTCATTTTTTAATACAGTACTGTATAAGAGTACCTTAATCGGTCAATATTTTTTTCTTCACCCCCAATTCATTCGAGTGACCGCGTATCTGAAGCTTACCCATATTTATTATTTTTTGGGGTAGGAAGCGGACATTTTGGGCAACCTCTAGGAATCATTTTTAGATCAACTCCGATTAGGGAATCCACCCAAATTGGAAGCAGATGTCCTACCTTGACAGATGGGTGGAGCTAAATTGCCAAGATGTCATCTAATGTTGGCTTATTGTCAAAGTGTGATGATCATTTCGAGGATTTGGAATGATAAAATATTAGCCCTTGAAACCAATTTCAGTAACCAACACGAAATGTGTCCATCATAACGGCACATATAAAAAAGCCTGAAAGACAGAGGCTCGAAACTGAACAGGAAGTCAGCCATTTTGGTGAGATACAGCGCTTGTAAGAGTCAATTCACCACACTGAACCCTAATTTGAAACATGTATCCTGGACAGATGGGTCACGCTAAATTGGCAAACTTCTTTTGCCAATGCCGTCTAATTTTCGGAGCATGTCGTCACAGTCTGGTGATCGTTTTGTGTTCTAAAGCTCCTCTGTGTTGTCACTTTGTGAGCCACAATAAAACCTCTTGTTAATACTATAGGCACTGTAAACCCACACAACACACGCAAGGATTGTACAAATACTGGAACTATGTTGAACGCGCGCACACGCACACGCACACGCGCACACGCACACGCGCACAAAGAAGTAAATGCAGAGGGTAAAGTGTGAGTGCGGGTGGTGCTGGGGTGAGTGGGTTGATAAGGGGCATCACTTTCTCCATCTTGTTGGCCCAAGGGAGGTCGACCAGTGCATATTTTTGAACTCATTCACTCATTTACCGACAACACACTAACCCCCTCACCCACACATGCACTCTTGTACACACACACACACACACACACACACGTTTGCGTAGTTTTAATGTCACTTCCCGGGTGTTCTCGTTAATACACTAGTGGGACTTGTTCAACACAAAGCGAGTATGTCAACAGTTTAATGACTCCACAACATGAGGGATACCTGTTACACACACACACACACGCACACACGGACACACACACGCACGCACGCACGCACTGAGTTTGCAAGGGTTCATAACAGGGTACACAAGGACCCCTCTGAACTCTACAAGTTGGCTCCTTTCCAAGGAATAGCTCACCTCAGAAGCTCACAGCGGCGGTCTTCACGCCCTCCTTCTGCCTCAAAACACAAGGACACAAGCGCACACACATGTTTAGGGAAACAAAACAAAACACGACAGTTAACACAAATTCCAAAACAAGCGAGGGGAACGCTGAGTGCACTGAACAGATTTTTAAACTCCCACATTTGATCAGGCCTCGATGACCCCAGGGCGACACCTCACACAATACTGCGTCCAGACAGATGTGGTAACTCGCGACCCGCTTGAGGAGGAGGAGGAGGACTTTGGAAACACAATGCAAAGATGATAGGGGGGGAAAACAAGGATGTGGGGAGGAAAAAAAAACACAGTGGGAAGTTTGGGAATGGTGTGGGCTAACAGAGAAAGTCACGGATGGATGACATGCACACACACACAGACATGCATACAGACCTCACAACATGCATGCATGAACAGTTCCTGTACTTCCCTGTATTACATGCTTAGTAGAGCGTTGTGATATGAACCAACACGCAAGTAACATTTTAAACAGTACTTACTGTCGTATAAGGAATATTATATATAATATAACAATAAAAGTGAAACTCAAATTAGAAGGCAACTTCCATTGGCCTTGTGTTTGTTTCCGAAAAAGAAGACAAACAAAAAAAATGTTGTACTTTCCCAAAAAAAACAAACGTTAGGCTTTGAAATTATATCTTGGGACAATTAACTCATTCAGTAGCAGCCAATTCTAAACCAATTCTGAAAAGACGTATAAAAACGTCTTTGGGAGTGAATGAGTTAAAGGTTATCTTGTCTTATCTTATTAGTACATGTTTGGTTTCAGTGTATTTTTGTTGATCATCTCCTAAAGAAGAAGGCTTGAATGAATGTTGCGCTCAGATGAAAAGAAAAAAAATAATGAAGGTGTTATATATGATTAATCATTTATTTTTTAGTTCATTTGCAATTTTCAATTTCCTTAATATGGGCGGCCGGGTAGTCCAGTGGTTAGCACCTCGGCTTCACAGTGCAGAGGTACCGGGTTCGATTCCAGCTCCGGCCTCCCTGTGTGGAGTTTGCATGTTCTCCCCGGGCTTGCGTGGGTTTTCTCCGGGTGCTCCGGTTTCCTCCCACATTCCAAAGACATGCATGGCAGGCTGATTGAACACTCTAAATTGTCCCGAGGTGTGAGTGTGGGCGTGGATGGTTGTTCGTCTCTGTGTGCCCTGCGATTGGCTGGCAACCGATTCAGGGTGTCCCCCGCCTGCTGCCCGGAGACAGCTGGGATAGGCTCCAGCACCCCCCGCGACTCCAGTGAGGATAAAGCGGTTCGGAAGATGAATGAATGAATGAATTTCCTTAATAGAAGATGAACTGTTGATGTTACACTTTCCCAAAAAGAAACAATGTATGCGTTTTATTTGTCAAATATTTAATTTGGTAATTTCTCTGCATTGCTCATTTTCATTTCCTAAAAAAAAAAAAAAGATAAACCATGAAATGTTGCATTTTCCCAAAATGAAAAGCTCTTGTTGTTGAATATTTATTTTGGTATTTTATTTGCATCGTTCAATTGCACCAAAGAAGAAACTATTGAAGTTTTGCTTTCCTGAAATGAAAATATATATCATGTGTTATTAAATAAGTGCTATTGTATTTTATCTGCATTATTTAGTTAAAAAAAGAAGAAAAACTATTGATGCTGCACTTTCCTCAAAAGAAAAGATTTACGCTGTTATTTGTGACTGAATTTCATTTTGAATTTCATCGTTCGTTCCCTAGTAATGACGTTGCATTCCACAAAATGGAAATGATTTCAGTCACTGTTTATTTTCAAGTGCTTTGTTTCATTGTCAAACACATTTGTTGTGTTAATTTGAGAACACGAGGAGCAAGCGACGACCGCGAGGCAGCCAGTGACGACGCGAGGCAGCCAGCGACGACCGCGAGGGAGCCAGCGACGACCGCGTGGGAGCAGGAAATTCACATCCCAAAAACATGGACTTCCAACCCTTTGAAGATACTGACTATAAGCCATTCGACCGAGGACAATTTGGACCCGGACAATAACTTCTTCAAGAACAAACAAAGGGTAACAAACTCCGATCACTACCTGGATGAACAATTCAATACTAATATTAAATTGGAAAATGCACTTTCAGTAATACACTTAAACAGTAGAAGTCTCTATAAAAACTTCACAAAAATCAAAGAATACCTGGCTAAATTCAATAAATTTAAAATAATTGCCATATCAGAAACTTGGCTTGACGATGATAAAATAAGTGAAATGGAAATAGAAGGTTATGAAATGTTTGCAATTAATAGGAAAACAAAAAGGAGGGGGTTGCAATATATGTAGACAAAGCACTTAAATGCAGTAAAATCGAGAGATTGACAAAGACAATAGAAAACCTAATGGAATGTCTAACTATTGAAATAAATAATAAAAGGCATCAAATATCATCATAAGCTGCATCTATAGGACACCAGGATCATGTATTGATACATTCAATAAAATACTAACAGATATGCTCAGCTACAACAACGATAAGAAAACACGAATAATGTGTGGTGACTTTAACATTGACTTATTAAACCCAAATGGACATAAAAACATCTGACTTTATAAATACTATGTACAGCAACAGCCTTTTCCCAGTAATCCTGAAACCTAGCAGAATAACAGTCAAACGGCCACATTAATAGATAACATTTTTATAAATAAGATTGATCAAAAATGGAAAGTGGACTACTCATTAATGATATAAGTGACCATCTACCAGTCTTTGCAGTTTTACATAACTATTTTGATAGAAAAACAAAGTCAACAACTCACATATCAGAAATAAGACTAAGAACCCAACGCTCCATCGATGCTTTTAAACAAGACCTAGAAAAACAAAACTGGACCGAGGTCTACTCAAACGAAGACCCAAATACAGCGTTTGAAGTATTTCAGTCGACCATAATCTCCTTAAATGATAAACATTTTCCATTAACTAAAGTCTCCAAAAGTATAAAGACCCAAGCAAGCCGTGGATAACGAAAGGCATAGAAAACGATGTAAAAGAAAACAATTTATATAAACTGTTTTTAAAATTGAGAACTGAAGAAGCAGAAAATAAATATAAGACCTATAAAAATAAACTAGTAAATATTATAAGAACCAGTAAAAGAGATCATTATCATGCACTATTAGAGCAGAATAAAAGTAATACACAAGAAATATGGAAAATACTTAATCAAGTAATCAGAAATAGTCCTAAAAGTGGATTATCCAGAGTATCTTATCAAAGGCAAAAACACAATTCTGGAAAAAACTGCAGAAATAGCAACTGAATTTAATGAGTACTTTGTCAACATCGGCAGTAACCTAGCAAAACAAATTCCTGACCCAACAAACTTGTTTGAAATAGATAGATACGTAGAAAAGAACTCCTCCACGATGTTCCTTACTGCTGTAAAACAAGAAGAAGTATTAAATATTGTAAAACCTTTAAAAATAAAAGTCAACTGATTGCTTTAATATTGATATGACAATAATAAAACAGATTATAGAATATGTAGTGCGACCTTTCACGCACATATGCAACCTGTCATTCAAAGCTGGTATCTTTCCATCAAAAATGAAAATTACTAAAGTTATTCCAATTTATAAAAGTGGAGAAAGACATCTGTTTACAAACTATAGACCAATATCACTACTACCACAATTTTCAAAAATATTAGAAAAACTATTTTCTCAGACTTGATAGCTTTATACAAAAACATGCGCTGTTAAGTGAGAATCAATATGGCTTCAGGAAAAACGGACCACCTCAATGGCAGTTATGGAGTTGGTGGAAGCAATAGCCACTAATATAGACAACAAAGAATTTACTGTTGGGGTTTTCCTAGACCTAAAAAAGCTTTACACAATAGATCACAGTATATTATTGAAAAACTAGAAAGATATGGCATTAGAGGTATAGCGATAAATGGATAAAAAGTTATTTAGAAAACAGAAATCAGTATGTGCAGCTCAATAATAAAAACGAATCAACTGAAAATCACTCATGGAGTTCCTCAAGGGTCAGTGCTTGGTCCAAAACTATTCATCCTATATATAAATGATATCTGCAAGGTCACAAAACAATTTAAATGTGTCCTATTTGCTGATGATACAACTTTCTACTGCTCTGGAATAAATCTGAAACAGCTCCTGACAACCGTAGAAAACGAATTAAACAAATTAAAAACTGGTTCGACAGAAATAAATTGTCACTTAACCTGAAAAATCGAAGCTAATTGTTTTGGCACAAGACCAATCAAACACCAAGCTAAAATTATGGTAAACTCAATTGAGATAGAAATAGCGAATGAAACCAAGTTTCTCGGATTTTTACTACACAGTTTATGTACTGATTATTTTACGCTTCATTTCAAATGTGCGCACATTGGGAAACAGTTGAATTTTTTGCATTTGGCTTCTTTACTGTACAAATGTGAACCGAACCGTGACCTTAACGTCAACCGTGCTTTCAAACATACAGTATGTTTGTCTTGATGTGGTGCAGAAAAAAGAAAAAAAAAGACTCCATTCCACATGGAACATGTGTCCCTTGTTAAAATCACTGGCTAATAGGGATTGGATGAAACGCTACCACTGGTAATAAATAAGCAAAAATAATTATTGGCTCATCTGGAGACTGAAACGTCCATTTCCAAAAGTGGCATGTTTGCTATTTATGCACACACTTCGACCTGGTTCCTGCATGTGCCCCATTTAATATTGTACGCTAGGCTAACCGTTTGTTACTCCTAACATCAAGGGCTGGGGGCGCTGCCAAACTTTGCCTTTTCATCATAAATCATCGCGTTTTCTCTGTGACTCACCGGCGCGGTACGTTCACAGCACTCGTTTCCCAGAAATGAGTGTAAATCAATGTAATGTGCTAAGTGACAGAAACAGGACTGCTTCTGTGTGTGTGTCTGTGCACGCATTGCAGGCCAGTCATGAAACCGGCTCGAAAAACAAAATATTACATAACATGATGAGTTAAGGAAAAGAAAAAAACAGTACTTGAAAGGTAACAATGGTGGCTGCTACCACTTTAAAACGTTACGATAAGGGTTCCCTTCTGTTTTGAGGGGGAGTAAATCGTAGGTTAGCAATAATATATTGTTCATGCAACTGCCAGTTTGGCATGGTTATGTTTTGGTTGAGGTTACATTTGGTTTTGTGCCCTTTTTGTCTCCACCTGTTCTCGTCATCAGTGTCCCCGTTCTTCTCCATCCTGACCCCAGAAGTGGACGTGAATGCCTCCGACACCGAGTTGGGGGCTGTGCTCTCCCAAACGGTCAGAGACTGACCAAAAGGTTCACCCATGTGCTGTCTTCTCCCGCCGGTTCCTTCCCGCTGAGGTGAACTACGACATTGGGGACAGAGAGCTGCTAGCGGTGGTGGCGCCACTGGCTGCAGGGAGCACAGCAGCCATTTACCATCTGGGCGGACCATAAGTACCTGACATTCATCCGGGCTACCAAGTGCCTCAACGGTCGGCAGGCACAGTGGGCCAGCTTCCTCGGTCGGTTCGACTTTACACTGACCTATCGCCCTGGTTCCCGCAACTCTCAGGCAGACGTCTTAGAGTTGTCTTAGCAGGGTGGTCTGAGCAAAATGTATTGAACAAAAATGCAAATAGGAGTACACTGGAAAAAAACTAACTCCAAGTACTCGAACAAAGTCCTGGAAATCATAAGGAACCAAAGTAACAAATAATAATAATACCGTAAATTCTGGACTATAAGCCGCTATTTTTTTCCCAAACTTTCAACCCTGCGGCTTATTCAGTGATGCGCCAATTTATGTAATTTTCTAACGAGCCGCCAGGGGCGCTCGAGTAGAAAAGGTCAGATTAAGACCAGTGGAATATATGCATCGAGGAAGACTGCAACTTCTTGTCTTGTGCATAAATTAAATTAGCATGAACATACCCTCATCATGGAAAATGCAAAAAGAAAGGCATATGACGCATTGCTATTCTGTTGCTAGCGTGTTGTTAGCATGTTGCTACAGTTTTACTGCCGTGTCACAGGCCCCGTTTGGGAAGAAAGTTATATTATTATTATTGTTAAGTGATATGATTAAAACTTTGAAAACTCTCTCTGTGTACCGTCCATCCATCCATCCATTATCCGAACCGCTTGATCCTCACTAGGGTCGCGGGGGGTGCTGGAGCCTATCCCAGCTGTCTTCGGGCAGGTGTACCGTCTTTCTTTGTAAATATGTTGACATGTTTTAATGTGGGCACATGTGGCTTATATACAGGTGCGGCTAGTGTGTGTACAAAATTGGTTTTCCTCTAAAAATGTCATGGGTGCGGCTTATAATCAGGTGCGCTCTATAGTGCGGAAATTACGGTAAATAAATATTTTGGTGTTTACCGATGAAATTGCGAGCTAGTGAATTAGCTCATAGGGCAAGTCGAGCAATGCTCCAACAAATTCATGATCAGTTTTGTTTTTAGTTGGCTTTTCATGACTGTTCATGCAACTCAAAGAGCGTTGTTGTTTCTTTCCAACTACCAGGGTGAACTTCTTCTTACAGTTGTACGACTGTTGAGAGTGTTGTGGATTTATGAAGAGTTTCACCAAAAGCAACAGTTTGAATTCTTTCCTGTGAGGAAAAATGGGTTTGAAATCTGAAATATTTTTGAAGTTTTGTAATACATTGATGTGACGATTGGCCGTATTCTCATTTCATTTGAACGAATTTTGTCATGGGAACTATGAAAAAAGTGGGAATTTTTAATCAAGTAAGAATTCCCAAGATGTTCCGATAAGATGAACGGTTTGAATGTGGAATCATTTGAATATTCAAGGCTTACAAATGTCGAATATATTATTTTTTGTTTTTGCCCAACTTGGTGAGCATGACGTTTGTGTGTTTTTGCATTCACGACATACGATTGTCAGGAGGGCAATGGGGCCACAAAGCGACTGACCTCTCCATGCATGTTATTACACATCGATGAGGCCGCCCATCTGATCATTAACCCACTGTGTAATCATTTGTGTGTGTGTGTGTGAGTGTGTGGCCCGCTCCTTTCCAAAGGCTGTTTTTGCCACCCACTGTCTTTCATTGGACCCCATCGATTTCTCCCTGAATCACCTCCTCAAGGCCTGCTTGCCAAAGGACTCTGCTCTGCACTTTGTGGCCGTAAACTTGTTATGTTCTGGAAAACACACAGACACACACGGCCTCTGATCGGGAATTAGCGTCACTGTAAAAATATCCTTGGGAAAATAGTAATACATCACTGACACTTTATTGGGTGATAAATAATATTTCACAGTGCTCCAGTTACTTGTTTTGCTCCACTCGGTTCTGATTTTTTTTTGCTGCAAGTGCATGTTGGTGGCTGCATTGATTTTTTGGACATTTAAAATAACAATAATAATAGTCGTCCGTCCGTCTGTCTGTTTTCTGATCCGCTTATCCTCTCAAGGGTGGCGGGGCGTGTTGGAGCATATCCCAGCTCTTTTCGGGCAGTAGGCGAAGTCCACCCTGAACTGGTTGCCAGCCAATCGCAGTTAATAATAATGAGAATTAAAAAAAACATAATGATAATAATGATGGCGGTCCGCCTCACAGTGCTGAGGTCATAAGTTTGATTTCGGGCTACGGTCTTCCTGTATGGAGTTTACATGTTCCCCCCGTGCCTGCGTGGGTTTTCTCCGGGCACTCCTGTTTCCTCCCAGATTTAAAAAACATGCATGGGAGGTTAATTGAACGCTCGAAATTGTCCCAAAGTGTGATTGTGAATGATCGTTTATCTGTGTGTGCCCTGCGATTGGATGGCAACCAGTTCAGGTCAACCCCGCCTACTGCCCGCAAACAGCTGGGATGGGCTCCAGCACCCCCCGCGACCCTCATAAGGTTGGATAGATGGATGGATAGATATGAATAATTAGAATTCTAACTATAAATGCTTGTATTTTTTTTAAAATCTTCTTTCATTTCAATCAAGAACACTATTCATTTCAATAATATGTAAACCAAATATCGTTTATTACATCAACACACGTTTTTCATCTCATCGTAGGTCTAGTAATCGTTAATTATATTACATGGATCATGCCTCACCTTGCAGGAGGCTAACGTGTTTTGCCGACATCTTTCTGCGACGGATATCCGAAGAGGACACATCACCCGATCACAAATGTGCTGGATCAATCACCACAGCATGTGTAGCTTTCTTCGTCACTAGAGGGAACACAAGAACTCATTTGTGATGACATTTTGCTTGCACCTCCGATGAAGAAATTGGTAACGTTTGTCAGGTATTATCCTTTACATTTAAATGAATGAATGAATATTTGCGTCTGGACGGAGCATCTAATCAGCTGGATGGATCACGAATGAGGGAGGTAGATGCCGCTATGCCTCGCTGTGCGTTCGCGCGGATGGAGCTTCTTGCGCAACAGCGTATCTGGCATTTTGATGACAAAATGTAGACTACATTTTCGAATTGCAAAAAGCAGGTCTAAGTGGTGGCACGAATGGTGTAACACAATTTTGATGGATTTGACTGAGGCACAGGCAAAAAGATTCAAAGCGCCGTGGTCGTGTGTCGGTGGATGCCATTGTATTTCATTCATAAATATGACAACTCCAATCCCATCCAAATCATTGTAGAAATCTATTCATTGAAGGACTTATTCTCATTATCACCCATCCATCCATTTTCTGAACCGCTTTATCCTCGCATGGGACGCGGGGGGTGCCGGAGCCTATCCCAGCCGTCTTCGGGCACCAGGCAGGGGACACCCCGAACCGGTTGCCAGCCAATCGCAGGGCACACCGAGACGAACAACCATCCGCGCTCAATCTCCTCACGTAGGGACAATTTAGAGTGTTCAATCAGCCTGCCATGCATGTTTTTGGAATGTGGGAGGAAACCTGAGTACCCGGAGAAAACCCACGCGGAAGAACATGCGAAAATCCACACAGGAAGGCCGGAGCCGGGATTGAACCCATGACCTCTTCACTGTGAGTTGGGCGCGCTAGCCACTGGACCACCGGGCCACCCTATCATTATCATCTTAAAAATATTTAATAGCACACGCAGCAGAAATATGGGGCACCACTCCACCGAGCTACGGGGCTTGTCACACACGGATGCACAATCGTGGTGCAACTGCCCAAATCATATACGCGGCCGACAACATCACCCGCAAGGGTAGATCTGGCAGTTTCCCTTCATAAATCCACTTTGCGTGCACCAATCTCATGCAGAGACCCCAGCGAGTCAATATCTGCTTTCACAATGTCAAGCATCATTTGAGCTTCGACAGCCCTGATTTTAAAGGGAATGAGGGGAGCCATTTTGACCGCCTATGTTCCATCCCACAACAGCACGAAATGGCTTCTTCCAAGTTGCGCGAGTCGAGGGAAATAACAAAAGAAAGAAAACGCAACCCATGTGCACAGTTAGACAGTCCTTTGCACGAGACTTGCTGAAAACAGGGCCCCATACTGGTTTCGTCTAAAATAAAAAAAAAATATTTTTTTACAGATTTTCTGTAGGCGTGCTCCCATAAAAGTGTTGGCTAAAAGAAAGGTGGACGATTCGATTCCAAAATGATGCTGTTGAATGCAGTTTACGAATCCCTTAACGCTTAACGGTCAAAAAAGAACAGCTGTGATGTTGATGCCTTTGACATGAGCTGTGTTCCCATTTAGCATCCTTTGGAGAAAGCCGAGATGCGGCTTCCACTTAAATCCACATGCTGGCTCGAAGGGAGCTGATCTTGCTTCTTGAGTTTTTGATCTACCTTTACTTGCACTTGACCTTTCCACCCGACCACCATTGTTTTTTCCTGTGTAGAGAAGCCTATGCAGGGGTTTAGCGATGCAGGAGAAATTTGGGATGTATGGTTGGGAGTGAGGGTGGCCTGGTGGTCCAGTGGTTAGCGCGTTGACCTCACAGTGCAGAGGTTGTGGATTCGAGGAGGTACCAGGTTGGATTCCGGCTGCGGCCTCCCTGTGTGGAGCTTGCGTGTTCTCCAAATTGAACACTCCAAATTGTCCCTCGGTGTGAGTGTGAGCGCAGATGGTTGTACACATAGAATAAAATTTTCTTCTTTAAAAACATTTTTTTTTTTTTAGATTTTTCTCAAAGTCCTAAATCTAGTTCAGATGCAAATGTGCTTCATGCACCTCATTGCCAGTGACTGATGTAAGTAATGAAACTTGGTGATGAACTCTCAAACCACTGAATGTTAAAATAAAAACTCAAACGAAGGTTGCTTGATCCATCCATCCATTTTTTTGACCCGCTTATCCTTACAAGGGTGGTGGGATGTGCTGGAGCCTATCCCAGCTGTCTCCGGGCAGTAGGCGGGGGACACCCTGAACCGCTTGCCAGCCAATTGCAGAGCACACTCATCCCGAGGGACAATTTAGAATGTTCCATTAACCTGTCATGTAAGCTTTTGGAATGTGGGAGGAAACCGCAGTTCTTGGAGCCGGAATCGAACCCTGCACCTCTGCACTGAGGTGCTAACCAGTCGACTACCAGGCCGCCTTGGTTGCTTGATCGTTGAATAAAAATCAGATCAAATCTTGTTGATTATTGAGTCTCTTTAAAGGGGCGAAGCTGTGCATATTGTCATTAACTTGATAATTGACTCTGAACATGGAAGTGAGAATTTAAAGCAATGTCCAATTAATATCACCACAAATGCTGAAAAAAATATATAGTCTATAGGATTGACATTTTTGCTGTAAAACCCTGCGCAGCAGCATCTTGGCGCAGCGCCCGTGAGGAAAAAAAAGCAATTGCGTTGTGCGATCGGACAAACGTAGGCCAACTGAAACAAAATTGTCGAACTCAACAAATTTGACGTTTTTCAAAAAACGTTCGTTCCACCCCTCATAGAAGTTGGTAGTTATTGAGAGGTAAGTATGTGTCTGTCTTCAGACTTAATCAGTCATATTCAAACGAGTGTTCAATGGGAATCAGCACACACCTGCCACCATTTATAGCGCCTCTGATCAGCCCGAAACGAATTTCAGATGTTCTAATAATCTTTTCCAGACATTTTGCTCATCACACAAGCAATTAGCTTCCAGATGATCATACGAATCTTATTGTTAGCAGTCAGTCAAAAGAATTTCCGTGGCATTAAATATACCACAGAATGCAGTGAATGAAGACCGTTATTGTGACGTGGAGAAAATATGCCACAATGATGCCAGGATTAAAGAACTGGACGTTCCTCAGAAACTGATGAAAAGAACAGAAAATTGGTCATGGAGGCTGCCAAGAGGCCGACAGGGACGTGGAAGAGCAGCAGGAATTCCTGGCAAGTACTGGTTGTACTGTTTCGTATTTTGTGACAACAAGCTCACATTTCCTTCAAAAATCTAGAAAATGGAGTAGGGTGGCAGGCCAGGAAGCCATCAAACAAAGAAGACATACACATGAAATCTCCCATCCCATGTGGGAAGATGTGTTATGGTGGGATGCAAACCAAGTTTCGCTCATAACTCGAAAAGGTATGTTTGACTCAAACACGACACGGCTCTTCACCAAAACGTCGCCACACCTACAATGAAGTATGGCGGCGGCAGCGTTATACTTTTCAAAATAGTAGTTTGTGTTATCACAAAACCTGTCGACTCTCCTCGAAAGTGAAAACACAAAAAAATGTCAGGAAAAACCTACTAGAACATTCATTCATTCATCTACTGAACCGCTTGATCCTCACTAGGGTCGCGGGGGGGTGCTGGAGCCTATCCCAGCCGTCTCCGGGCAGTAGGCGGCGGACGCCCTGAATCGGTTGCCAGCCAATCGCAGGGCACACAGAGAAAAACAACCATCCACGCTCCCACTCTCACCTAGGGACAATTTAGAGTGACCAATCGGCCTGCCATGCATGTTTTTGGAATGTGGGAGGAAACCGGAGCACCCGGAGAAAACCCACGCAGGGAGAACATGCAAACTCCACACAAGGAGGCCGGAGCTGGAATTGAACCCGGTACCTCTGCACTGTGAAGCCGACGTGCTAACCACTGGTCTACCGGCCCGCCCCCTACTAGAACATATGAACTTAATTTGAGGTGAACCACTTGAGATGGAAGCAGATGTGCGCTGACTCACATTTAACATGAGTTTGACTGATTTGTTGAACCCCCACCGAAAGAGGACGTGCACACTTGTATAGACGCATGATCTTTGTTTTTGTTTTTTTACCCTCGTCAAAAGATTTCCTTTTGATTTCGAATTCAATTATGTTTTTTTTTTTTTTTTACAAGAATGGTTTGGCTTGATGTCCATTTTTTTTTATATCACAAAAACCTTGCATTTGAAAAGAGGAATTGTTCAGATCTCAAAGTCGAAACGCTGGTCAGTGGCGTTGACCATCCTACAAGGCCCAAGTCTCGCCATCCAATCATGGTGCCCTCGTCCTCACGGATGAGTGACACAGATTCCGCGGTGGCATCTTGTTTGGCTTGAACCCAAAGCGCCCTTTTTCAGCCGCACACAAAAACACAGCCAAGTGTGCCGAGTGTTGTAACAAGCCACGCAGGAGTAACTTTACTTTCCCAATTACACTCTTTGCTTTGGAGTCAAGCCAAGTGTCATTCACCTGAAATGTGCATAGAGGTGAACTCAAAACAAGTGTCATGTGTTGCTTTTGTACACACGTTTGCCAAGCAGCGTGTGAGCGTGTGTTTTGTCGCTCACAATGAAAAGGGAATTTGTGTCAACCTGTAATTTAACCGTAAACATTAGTACATCATAATACAAATAGATTTGGATGCTATATTTAATAATAATAATAATAATGCAGCCCAGTGGCAGTACTCAATCCCAAAATGAACATCAAGTCGACAAAACGACGCTGTGAACAAAATGTGCTCAGAATTGCGCGTGACATCGACCCACGGGAGGATGAAGCGGTTCAGATGATGGATTGTTTTCAAAACACGCCAAAAAAAAAACAAAACAAGCAAATTAAATCGAGAAAATAAAAATATCTTGGCGCAGCATCCAGTAAAATAATATACAATACGTTAAAATAAAGTACTAAATCAAATACAATTAAACAATAACAGCACACTATTCAATGCAATGCTGTAATATGAGATGCCTTTCAATGTTATTTATGTTATTCAAAACCGACGGTGGCTGACAAGGGCAAACGGCCGAAAGCAGAAAACACAGGAATGGTTCAAACAAACACAAAAAACATGAACAGACAATCACACATTTGCAAATTAAATTACAGCCAAAAAGTGCAAAGATGCAAACAGCCCAATGATGCGAACAAAAAAAACACAAGTCCAAGAAAAATGTGTGTGTGTGTGTGTGAGAGAGGAAGAGGTGCAGGGTTTAATTGCAGCTCTGGCCTGCGTGGGTTTTCTCCGGGTACTCCGGTTTCCTCCCACATTCCTAAAATATGCGTGGTGTGTGTGTGTGTTTAGAAATATATATCACATAAACAACATCGGCGGCCGGTTCTCACAGTGCAGAGGTACCAGGTTCAATGCTAGCTCCGGCCTTCCTGTGTGGAGTTTGCATGTTCTCCCGGGGCCTGCGTGGGTTTTCTCCGGGTATTCCGGTTTCGTCCCACATTCCAAAGACATGCATGGCAGGCTGATTGAACACTCTAAATTGTCCCTCGGTGTGAGTGTGAGCGCCGACGGTTGTTCGTCTCTGTGTGACCTGCGATTGGCTGGCAACCGGTTTAGGGTGTCCCCCGCCTACTGCCTGGAGACAGCTGGGATAGGCTCCAGCCCCCCCCCCCCCCCACCCTTGTGAGGATCAAGCGGATTGGAACATGGATGGATGGATGGACGGATGGATGGACAAACAACATAAAGAAATGCTGCAATCACAGCACAACTAAGTGGAAGCAAACATTACAAACCACACATGTGGGCGCGCACGAAACGCGCTGCAGATATCCAAAACACACTAACTCAAAAACGACGGCAAGAGATACATTATTCAAGTTTATGCCACTAAACGGAAGTTTGTCAAGCCACAAGGGGGCAGCGCAGGACCAGTCCTGTGAGACCAGATCATCTGGAAAGACCTGGGCGGGATTGACTAATTAGTAGGTACTCTCATTGCCCGTCTTTTGGAGAAAATTGTTACAATTTACTTCGTCTTTTTAAACACATGGACTTTGTCTGGGACTACATTTGAAAAGAGCAGCATAGTTACATGGCTTGCACTGTGTTTTTTGTTTTTAAAAGCTTGTACGACATCTAATTAACGCAAGACATAAATGATGAAGACCAGAAAAGATCTGACAAATGCGAAATGTGGTGAAATGGCTCCCCCTGGTGTACATTGTGTGCAATAATATTGCGGTTCCGTGGAATTTCATTGAAATACATTCGCAAATCTGAAAACAAAAAAAAAGGTTAAAAAAAAGCACACTCTTAATATTTTAGTCATTGTAAAATTAAAGTCAATTCTATACAAATCTTGATACGTTTTCCGCATTGTTTTCGACGGCAAAGTGTACCTAAAGAAGTGTCCCGCTGAATTTGCCTTCACCCGCTTGCCAGCTGATGTGGTTGCTTAGCAACGCCTATTTCGGCGGCGTCGAGTGCTAGTCAAAACCTTGTCACATCATATAGCGTGGTCTTGCGTGTGTTGCAATCAAATCGTCAATAAAAGAGCATCAAAACGTGTTTTGTTGGCTAATTTGAGGTGGCGTTAGGACCCGGATGCCACGTTTCCAGACAGCGGACACCGGTTGATGAATCGGTCCACTGTGCATCTTCTCACCTGACAAGGACCGAACCTTCTTCCGGGTGTCACTCACCCACCGAGCGATCGCAGCGCAGCAAAGCCGAACGAGGAGCGCTTTGTTCGGTGTGAAAAAAAAAAAAAAAAGAACCCTCGCACTCCCCCACGACGCCCTCGTGTCGCCTTCTCAGCCATGAGCCAGAGGTTCACCGTCTCCAAGAGCGACGATGTCGGGCTCCCCGCGGACATCCAGGGGGAAGTGAACCTGCTCTTCGAGGGCGAGGGCGAGGGCGACAAGCATCCGAGCGGAGCCGAGTCGGAGGACGATGCAGCTGGGGCCGAAGGAGCCAATTCGGCGGCGGTGGTGACTCTGAAAGGTAGGAAGGACACTCGCATGGCTGCAGGCCACATGCTAGCGCAGATGTGTGACTTGAATGTGGAATGGGACACAAAAAGGTCACGATCTGGATCAAGTAATATGGCATTTAGGATGACAAATGCGCCCCCCCCCCCCTCCCTCTGCAATTGTTACTGCTGCCTGTTCTGCATGACTTGAAATGCTTTGCTTTTTGTTGCATGATGTGCAAACACGTGTTGTTTTAATGCGTGAATGTAGTTTATAGTCAACTCCATAATGATAATAATTGGTTTATTGGTATTGATGAGAAACAGCCTGACACAGAGGCATGCGATGCGCTTTTGCAGCTTGTTAATTGACTATCGTAGCTCCCACGTGCCGTTTTAAAGTGCTTCTCTGGGCCCTCTGGATTCCTATTCTGTGCCCTCGGTGAATTGTGCACGGAGCAAACTCTGAATGATAAAAATGACGATAAAAGAGATCCGATCACAAGCTGCAATTGCAGACTGCTGAGCGCTAACAACTTCTGTACATTAACACAAAAATATATTACCAACATGTACAATGACAGACAAATGGTTGTTTGTTTTTTTAATCTTCTACACCCCTCGGATCTACGCGGGACCAGTCCTAGATCTGCCGGTCGATCAGGATCAACATAATGGGCACCCCTGATTTAGATGCTACATTATTAGTTGTTTTGTTTTTTTTGCAAAGGATAAAGACTTATTTGCCTGTGACTTTTGCTATGTGTTGTTTCACCATTAGTGTTCAAATATCTGTTGCTTCAAGAGTTATCGCACCGCAACATGTCGTCTTTGTTAGCTCATCGCTGGCATTGTGTGTTAGGCTTCAAGTAGTGGACTTTCCTCGTGCAGTTATGTGGTTGTTTTACAGAAATACGTGACCGGAAATTCTTTTTTTTTTTTTTATGTTTAGTTCGATAGTACACTCCATTGAAAGTGGCAATAAACAGTGAGAAGCTTGTTTTTTGAAGAATTATCTGCTTAACTGCTGCCTTTTGGCGAGTTGAGTTGAGGAGTTTGCTTCCACATCAACTGTTGAGACCTCAAATTTCTGCCCACAAGTTAAAGCGAAGAATTTGCTTTTGTCTACAAAAAAGCTTGTAAGTTGGGTCATTTGTAGGGCAAGATACGACATTAATCCTATTATTGTGACAAATGCAATTTTGACGGAAACTGCATCCCTCACATGTATCGCAGTCAATAAAACTCACTGTAGCTTTGCTTAACTTGCAAAAAGTCACCCCTGGATAAATTAACCATGTATGGTGAAAGTAGGATGGCTCAATGTTGACTGGTTAGCACGGCCGTCTCACAGTGCGGAGGTCATGGATTCGATTCTGGGCCCACGCCTTTCTGTGTAGGAGTTTGCATGTTGTCCTCATGCCTCCGTGGGTTTTCTTCGGGTACTCCGGTTTCTTCCCACATTCCAAAAACATACATGGCAGGTTAATTGGGCACTCAAAATGGTTCCTAGGTGTGAATGTGAGCTTGCTGATGATCTGATCATTTGAATCAGGTGTGTTGCAACAGGGAGACTTGGAAAACATGCACGGGCATTGGCCCTCCAGGACCTGAGTTTGACACCTATGCTCTCAAACACGGATGGGCAACTTGACTTGACTTTTGGATATTTTCCGATTTTTCTAGGCATTTCCCCCATCTTCTGTGGAAAACATTTAATGAACATTTATCAGTGTTTTTTGAAAGAACGCTATGGGTTTATTTATATTTTTTAAATTATTGTTTGCGGCTCACGAGTTGCCCGTCTCTGCTCTAAATTATTTTTTTGCAGTTATCATTTCATGAATATAATCATAATCTTTCCACTTAATCATATAGAAAACACTCTTATTAGTAGAATACCAGTCCATGTTCACTACAACCATGCTTGCAGTGATCCGTGCTTCAGTCTGGGTAGCAGAGTGTGCCAAGTTTGCCGACTGAAAGCAACATAAGGAAAATAATGTCAAGAATAGACCGTAATTAATTACTCGAGTAATGATCATCGGTCAATACATTTCCGTCACTTCAAACTGTTTGGTAAAGGTAGCTCCTTTCATGTTTAAAAAACATGTGTTTCATGTTTTCCATACGACCACGCTTGCTCCCGAACCCGCTGCTGTAAGCGTCTTGTGCATTGTATATTTGATGCTTATCTTGAGTCCTCAGACTCTGCTTCTTCCAAGAAAGGTCTACAAAGTACTCTGCCCACCGACTCACAACGTCTCGAGTCGAGGTCAGCAGCGCCCCATCCCCACTGTACACAGTGTTTAGTGGTGCACCGCTTCCCCCTCCTGAGACGTCGGATGGCGGACCAGAATTCCCTCAAAGCCGTCCGGAAGTCTGCTTCCATGGCCTCACCGAACTCTTCCCACTCCTGAGTTTTTGCCTCGGCGACCACTGAAGCTGCGTTCCGCTTAGCCAGTCGATACCCGTCAGCTGCCTGTGGGGTCCCACAGGCAATAAAAAGGCCTGATAGGACTCCTTCAGCTTGTCCACCAGCGAGTACGGGGGTTGCCGCCACGACAGGCACCAACCACCTTACGACCACAACTCAGATTGGCCGCCTCAACAAGAGAGGCAAGGAACATGGTCTACTCCAGGGGTCTCAAACGTGCGGCCCGCGGGCCAACTGCGGCCCCCCGGATGATAATTTGCGGACCCGGTCTTAATATGAAATATTAATATTAGTGCGGCCCGCAAGATTGATATGAATGACTCTTGTTGTGTACGGAGCGGAACGAACCAATCACGGTGAGGTATTGACCCTATTCCGCCCCGCCCATTTTTTTAGAGGAAATAAAATCAGAATATGGGGATGTGCTCTACTTCACTGGGGTACGTTGGCTCAGCAGGGGAAACGTATTGAAGAGATTTTTTGAGTTGAGAGCAGAAGTAAAATACTTCATGGAGAAGGACAGACATGGTGGCTGTTCCTGTGCTAAGAACGGTTCATGTTTAATGTTTCATTCATGTTCATAAAGTTAAAAGTTGAACTGTTAAATCAGACATTCATTTTTAAATTATTTTATTTAATTCATTATTTTGTGTTAAAAAAAAAGATATTTGAGAACATTGGAATGATTTATCAGCGCTTTTCTTGTGGAAATCCTGATGTGGCCCAGCCTCACCCAGATTCTGCCTCCAGTGGCCCCCAGGTAAATTGAGTTTGAGACCCCTGGTCTACTCGGACTCAATGTCATCATGGCAAAGGCGAAACAGAACCATGACAAAATGCACGCTATGGCATATTCAGCTAATAGAACATCTCAGGAGCCTACAGATTAATCACAACGAGCCCATTATTCGGCTTTGCAGTAAACAAAGGCGTTTTCCTGCTCTGCGTCTTTGCTCTGCCGCCACCAAACGCACAGCCGTAATACGTTCAGAGTTGAAAGGCTCCCTCAAATTCCCATCAGTGTTGGCAGAGATTAGCATACAAAACGAGCAGGCGCTCCCATGCAGTCGAGAGCAAGCGAGGCGTCTCTCCAAATGAATCAATGCGTTTCAGAAGGAGGCTTTTACATTTAATGACATTTAAGATTAGGCCGGCGGATTCCCATTAACACAGCTTTAAAAAGTTTTTTTTTTTTCCCTCTTTCATTTCTCGGTGAGCAAAGTATTAAAGCAGTGGCGGCCGTTCATTTTGTGTCCATTCGGGTCTGCTTGCAGCTATCGAAATCGAATATTCAGGCAAGAAATTTCAAAACAGGTTTTTGCTTGGTTAAAGAACAGTTATGAACACAAAAAATAAAACATTTCACTTCATAGACGACCGACTGTATCAGTCGAGATACGTTCACAGACAGCGTGCAAAGGGGGGGGGGGCGCAAGTGAATCAAGGATATCTTGTAGGACCTGTATTTCCTTCCCTGAGATTAGTGCGTAATGGACGAGGTGATATCCGAACCACATTAGCATTTTCACAGTCTAAAGCAGCGTTTTTCAGTGAGCCTGATTTGTGAAAAAATGTATCAGTAGCAACTATTGCTCGCTTTCAACAAAACTAAGCGTGGGGGTGGGGGGCAGGCCTTTCATCAACCACATGGCTGGGCAGGCCTTTCATCAATCCTTTTATTCTCTTGTTTTATGTCCCATTTGTACGCTATCTGTTACTGTATCTAGACTGATACTCGGTTTGAATCATTTTTATTGTCATCATCATTTTAGATGATTTAATGATTTTTGTGCAATGTTTTGAGATTTTTCTGTAAAGATTTTTCTCTCTTGCAGAGAGATCCGACGATTAGGGCTTTGCCGACTTTCATCACGAGGGAGAGAAAATGCTCAAATTTGTCCCGATTGTCGGAATGTGGGTACTTCGCCTCAATCGCATTTGGTCTGTAAAACGATCTTCAGTGTGCCAATGACATTCCGGCGTTTTAGCTCAGGATTCTTGGTCCTTGATTTTGTTTCCATTGATTCGCACGAGCAAGTCTCGTCTGGCCGCCAAGTGCATCCCCTCCATCTGCCCTCATCTCCATCCTCCCTCCTTCCCTCTCGAATGCATTTGACCTTGAAGTGGCCTCGAATAGATCTCAAATATATGGTTTTTGTTTGTTTCTTTGGATTCTTTTTGTTTCCATGACTTGGTTTGTTTGAATTTATTTTCCTCAGTAGTTTGTTCATACAATTTGTCAACTTCACCCTGCTGCTCCTTCCTGCCTGCTTTCTGGGGTCCTCCAGACTGTTTTGAGACTTCTGGGATCAGTCCCTTGAGGGAGGGGTACTGTGTTTTTGTGACCAACAGGTGGCACTGTAGGGCTCCGCCTGCAGCTGCACACCTGTTGGTCATCGTGTCATTAGTTGTTTAAAAGGACTTCCGGCACGACCACTCAGTGTCGGGTCATTGTTTCTGTCATGTTTCTGTTCCTGTAAGTTTTTTTGCTTCAGCCATGGTTTTGTTTGTGACTTTGGATTCTTTTTGTTTCCATGACTTTGTTTGTTTGAATTTATTTTCCTCAGCAGTTCATACAATTTGTCAACTTCACCCTGCTCCTCCTTCCTGCCTCCCACCATGCATCGCGCCGCGCTTTATAAAATTAGGGTTCCCTTGCGATTGATCCTGCTCCTGAAAAGTTTCAAACCATTTGTGCGTCAGTGTTTGATAGTGTTTGTTTTATTAGGGCGAGGGGGGTCGGGTAACATCCAAAGTTGAAGGTCCCAAACGTTCAGTCACTTCAGATTTGATCACACATTTCATGAGGCAAATTTAGCTCAGTGAGAATCGAAGGCTGAATGCAAGTGACACGATTCAGATTTATTTTTCTCTCAGGTGACACAATTGGTATAGATGCCTACAGCATGGTAGAGTAAAGAAGAAACCATGCATGGAATTTGTTATCTTCAGATTGGATTTGGATTCTGAACCGGTTGGCCAGTTTTTAGCTTTGATTTATGAGCAAATATGTGCAAAATAAACACACCAACATACATCAAATAAATCACATTTGGAACTGCAATGTAAATCCAGGCTAGAAGATGGGCGGTGATGCTGATTAAACGGCAGCTCGAGTGACTGGCGTCCTCTCATTTGTTGTTTTTTTGATGGCAAGTCAATGCTGAATGTTTTGAAATCTTTGTGAAATCAACTATCTGGAGTAAATGTGCCAGAGACTTTTAAAGACAAATGTGCTGGGAAAAAATGCGATCAATCCACTTTAATTGCAAGTGCGGTTTTTCAAAAAAGACGACAGGGGGCGCTGATGTTCCTCACTCCGATTCAAGGCTATTGCAGGCAGCCGGTGTCAGTCAGAATCATGTTGTGAAAAAATCAGAGAGAGAGAGAGGGGGAGAGAGAGAGAGAGAGAGAGAGAGATCAGAAGACCAGTAAATTACACAACCGCTTGGGTTGTGTGTGTGATAGAAGAAGGTGCGTGCTAAGCATATGGCTGAGGGAACACAATGTGTGTGTGTGTGTGTGTGTGTGTGTGTGTGTGTAAAAGAGAGCGCGAGAAGAGTAATGGGAAAGGGTAGCAGTCGAAGAGAGGGAGTAAATCCAGAAATCATCGTGTGTGTGTGTGTGTGTGAGAGTGTGTGTTATGTAACAGTGCACGCTGGGGGTTTATGGGGGAGGTGTCTATGCATGTAGTATGTACTTTATGTATGTGCTTCATGGCTCGTGAAAAAAATGGACAGAAAGTGGTCAAATCCTCCCCGTTTGGAGGCGAGCCGCAAGGCGAGACCTCAGAGACACTAACATGGGACAAAGTCGGGAAGAGGGAGGTAGAACGTCTGGCAAGCCCTTCACCATCCTCCACAGGTCAGTGTGCCCACTTACTCGCGGAACCCAAGACTTGTTCTGCAGCAATCGGCCAGTTCCTGAAGCATCAAATGCACGCCCGTGAATTCCAGAAGGAAGAGCCACCTTTGAAATCGGAGGCTGTTTAAGTGACGGCCTTAATGCTGTCAGAAGCAATGACTTTCATTTCAAACGCAAATTTAGGTGGATGACAGAAGCGTAAAAGATGCGTATTAAAAAAAGATGCACGCACCTGCCCAAATTCAAATCTTCGTTAGGTTCCCATTCATTCCAAGGTGTCTATTCTCTTCTTTATGTGGCTACACTGCTCTGAGCCTTTTTGTGTTGCAATGTCAATCTGAACAACAGGTTAATTGCACCCCACACACACACAATTGCTCTACGTGTATCGATGCATCGCCGGCACAGATTGATGGACAATATTTAGCGACAATCAATCATTTTCATCCATCCACATCCATTTTCTAATCCGCATATCCTCACGAGGGTCGCGGGGGGGGTGCTGGAGCCCCTGAATCGGTTGCCAGCCAATCGCAGGGCACACACAGACAAACAACCATCTACACTCACAATCACACCGTGGGACAATTTTGACTGTTCCATTAACCTGCCATGCATGTTTTTGGGATGTGGGAGGAAACCGGAGTACCCGGAGAAAACCCACGCAGACGCGGGAAGAACAGGCACCTCTGCACTGTCAGGCAGACGTGCTAACCAGTCAACCAGCATGCATCCTCATTTTTGGGCCAACTAAGTGTAAATGGATCATTTCTCCTGGCACACCTGATGATCTTTCACGAACAGCTGTTGGGAATCAATGGATTCAAATCATTGTCAAGTACAAGTTCATGACTTTGGCCTTTTGACCAGCGGCCGTTTAGGGAGCCTCGCAAGTCAGCACAGATGTTCTGAGCTTCTATTGAGCGACGACAGGTTATTTATCTCCCGCCTTTTGTGTGCCGCTCAGTTGTCTCCCCTTTTCCCTCTCAGGTCTGCGTGACCTTTCGCTTTATCTCTCACTGACCAAAAGTGGAGGCAACGCCGTTGACAATGAGCGCTTGAAGGAGGCCCTCCAACCAGCCTCTTTTCTATCCCGTCATTTATTTGGCGGCCGAGTAAACTGCAGACGTGACAGTTCTGGCTGGCTGGCGGCGCTCGCCATTGAACTTTGTCATTCCTAAAGCATGAGGTTGTTTGAACCGCACTCTTCTGGATGCTCGGCGGCAGGTTGCTTGACGGCTTCGCTTTATTCATGCCGGAAGGAGAGGCTGACGGCAGCAGGGGATGAAGGCCTTGCGCTGTAAACAATAACAAGATCTTTATTTCTGTGTTCCCTTGCAAAATACTGCACGTGCTTGGAAAAAGTGCTTTGACAGAGCAGAAGAGCATACATGAAACAGGAGCGCTTCAGGGATGGCGCCACTCAAGTGGAGTCGGGTACCGTAATGCCCTCACATGTTGGCAATGACGCCGATGACGGTCCAACACAAAAATACAAAATGAGGACGCTTGCCAGGAGCTGCTGTAGGCCACAGCTCCTGCACAGACGCTCACTCGAAAACGAACCGATGCCATCTCATGATGTTACTCACTAAGCCCTGCCTCAAAAAAAGGCAGGGCTTTTGAGAGGCATCCAACACATGAACGCATCCAACACATGAATACTGCACTATGGAACATAATTACCCTTGATAAAAATGATTTATTTCTTCATTCTCTTACAGTATTTTCAATATGGTACAGTGCTATTTATCGTTATTAAAACACAAGTCATGGACGGCCACCCAAAAAGGTTTGAATCGCTCACAGAGGCCACAAGGTGGCGACAAAGTGCGTGTTGCTGTCAAACAAGGCGAGTGCCTGACTTGAATCAAGCTCCTTGCATCACTACAACATAGTTCCTTGGAGCCGAGGGGACACAAAATGGTGCCAAGGCACAAACTGTATTATTATTATTATTCCTGATTTCATTTTTGTGTCTGACCTGAGACTTTTTTTACTCATTGCGGTTGTTTTGTTTTAAAGTTACCTCATTGAGTGGAGCTTCCCTCTGAGCCACAGCAGTCTTACTTTGCCTTTGATAAGTGACAGCCAATCGATTCCCCCCCAAAGATCTGCGAATGGGCAAATGCCAAACCAAGTATTTGCTAGTTTACTGTAGTTCTTTGCATTTTGTTTTATTTTGGTTTTTTTTGGACAATGTGGTGCTATTTAATTTTTCATTAAAAAGACAACAACCCCCAAAAATGGGGGGGGGGGATGCATTTCAGTTTGCAAATGTAATTGGGGAATTAATTGTCTATAAAAGTAGATGGAGTTATACAATTTGTGTCGAACAAAATATTAAGTAATTAATATGAACAATCGGGTCCGATCAATTTATTGCCAGGTCGATTTAATCAGTTCATATCCGTTCTTTTAAAATATACACACCTAATTTTTTATTTTTATTTTCGTTGACACATTCCAACATAAGATACAGATAATGACTTTTAAACATACACCACTACCCTCAAAAAAGAAAAATCATTCAACTATTGATGATTTTTCTGTCTGTCATAAAGTTAAATACTAAAGGACAAAGTATTGTAAAACAACCAAATGTTCTGTCTGTAATTAATCTTTAGTATCATATGCATTTAGGGGCCCAAAAATAAGTACCGGTAATTGTAGACATTTTATACATATTTATTTTGTAATTAATTGGCCGCCAAAGATGGGAAATGCATCGGCCTCATAAAAAAAAAAAAGCCCGCATTGGTCTTTGAAAAATGAGCAGATTTTACTTCCTGACTTACAAGTAAGACACTGACATGTTGATTTCTCCCACCTCTCTGCCAGTCCAACTTGTCGGCATGTAGATTGATGACACGCACGCATGCCATCGCACCCCGCGTTTGCCTTCCCCTGCATGAATCCTTTCTTTCTCTTGATACAAGTGTCCCTTAGCGCGACCCCCGCAATTCCCATCCCTTTCTCTGTATTTTACCCAGTCTCTCGTCTATCGTTCCTTGCCGTCTCGCTTACCCACCCCCTCGCTCCTTTCAACCTCGCTCCCCTTGGTTTTGGTGCATTGCAGTGGCTCCATCGCCACGTCGGAAGACGCAACAGCCTCGCCGAACGAGGTTTCCCCTTCTTCCTCGGTATCAGTTTCTCTCTCTCTCTCTCTCACAATCTTGCAGGCAAACGCTCTTGCGGACGCTTATTTTAGACTCCCAATTTTTTCTCGCCTCGCTGTCTCTCTTAAGTCTCTCTCATTCCCTCTCGAGGCTTATCGGTAGCCAGAGACAAAGCCGTGAGAATGAGCCCAACTGTCGCCGCGACCATTTCCATTTCAAATAAAGCTGCGCCCGATTTGGAAAGGGGTATAAAAGGCACAGAGCAATCTCTTGCCCCTCGCTCCATGCTGCAGCTTGCTTCTTCTTTTTTTTTTAACGTATCAAGGAAGGCAACTGTCCCGGTTTTCTTCTTCGACGTCAATGGACCCCCGTCGGTCGGCATTGATTAAACATGTTTGATGACGGGGTCCTGTATTCTCAGCTGGACGGCATGCGGATTTCAGGATCACACAGTGTTCCAATTGGGCCTCTTGTCCTAATTTGCCTGCGATCAAGAAGCAACGGGCTGTAGTAAGACAAAAGGAGGTCACCAACGCCTGCTGATGCTGCAGCATGGTGCCACGCTACTTTGCATAGAACATGGCTGCTCAATTAAAAAGGTTTGGATGCTTTCCCAACCATACCATGCAAATGTGGGAAAGACTGTCCGAAGTTGCGCTAACTATGTCAATGTTAGTCACCTGAGCTCGAAAGAGAACAATCCATTCTCGACGTACACATCTATGTTTCAGACTGTATTTATTTTATATCATTTCAAAGCAATTTGTATTCATAACGGTCAATGTTCCAGCTCTCGTGCCATTGAAGCTGTCAGATATGCATTCCATCGGATAATGACGTGCACGTGGTCGCCGAGTTCTCATTTAAATCACCGTCTGCCCTTTTAATCTTTACATTCCCGACTTTGTCAGGGATGATGAAGTCGCGGATTTATTGCCCTCGCTCTCTTAAGTGCCTTTTGTGTTTGAGCCAAAGTTTAATATCTACACGAGGAAGCCGCCAGAAGTACAGTGCATCAAATCTGCGCTAATGGCACGTCTTTAGTGTAGTCAAGTTTAACTATGGAGACCTTTCAATAGACGTACATCCTTCCATTGTTGTTTCCGCTTGGTAATGTTACTGCTGTTGTGGCAACGCGACAACTTAGTTTCTACAGAGATCCCGCAAAATGATCACATCAGAACACAAATGATGTCAGGTCCACTGTCTGAAATGACATATGACTCAGCAGAGGGTGCGAGTAAGTGTCAAGTGAAGTCCTGAATTGGGTTATTCTTTACTGTACATCTTCCTTAATATTTGCCCTTTTAACAACATTGCCTGGGCGAGAGTTAGTTATCTGTGCTAGTACGTTCACGTCTTACTGGTCCTTAATTCGTTCAGTACCAGCCAATTCTGGACCAAGTCTGGAAAAGACGTTTAAAAACGTCTTTGGGAGTGAATGAGTTAACAAGTCGAGTGCTAAGGTTTGGCTAGTTAGCTAAACTGTGAACTTAATGTTGCTCACCCCATCTTTGTGCGTTGATAGTGATGGATGAAGTTAGATCAGGGGTGGGCAATTCCGGTCCTCGGGGGCCGAACCCTGGCTGTTTTATATGTCTTCCTGCTCCAACATACCTTGTTCAAATGATTACAATCATTATCCTCCAGCTCCTGCGGAGCTTGCTGATGAGCGGCAAATTTTCTCTGTTGTTTCCATTGCCTTTTTCACAATTGGATCAAGAGCGTTATCTTTGGATCGTCGTGGCCTTGATCTACCTCAGAAGGTGGACTCCTGTTGTAAAAAAAAAAAAAAAAAAAAAAAAGCCTTCTTTGGGAACATTGTGCCAGTTTATCAATGCAAGCTTCAAAATAAACAATGTCTCAATCATCATCACGGCACAGGGGCCTGCGCAACAGTCGATTGATTTCTAAAAGCTCGAGTTTGTAGTCAGAAGAATCGCATCTTTGACTGCCATGGCATGCCTCTATTACGTACTTTCGTTGGCCATTGAAATATATTCATGGACACTTTATTGTTTTTAAATAAAGTTTCTGCTCACGTCCTTTTGTCCCTTGATGACAACTGTCCATTTACATTTGCCAGATTATCTCAAACATCAGTTCCAACAGTAGAGGGCGCTCCATGATCTACAGTTAGTCCTTCCTATCATCTATTAATTGTGATAATAACATAATGCATAAAATGATGACTGGCAGCATGACGGCGATATGTATCGATTGATCAGTTGTATTTACAAGCTGCACATTAGCCCCCACCCCCCACCTCTTACCAGAACAGAGCAAGCCGGTGTCCAGTGGTGCTCATGACAATTGCAGCTATTTAAAGGCAACACTTCAACTTGTGAAAAGCTACAGCCGAGTCTGCCGATTGAGAATCCCATGCATACGTTACATAACGCTTTTTGTCTTTCATACTTGAGCTCCTCCCCAAGCACGACGGGCTTGCTTTATTCATGATACGGATTGCATGATTGGGCGGTGGTTGATGATATGTGTGCGTGTGTCCGTGCGTATGCGCATCAGTGAACACAGCTACGTCATTTCTGCGTGCTTCTAGTTGGCTGTGTGTTTCTTGTGTGTTTGTGTTGCGATTTGCATGGATTCCCGCGCACTTGACGTGGCGATGTTGCCGCTTTCAACCACGAAAGGTCAGCGCTAGACTTTGCGGCTGATTTTCAAAGGACCTGTCAAGACTTTGCACGGATTGGCCACATTGCCGCGATGGCATATGACACGTTATGTTCACGGACTGAACTACGGCTCTCGCAAACACGTTTTGTTTGGCACTCTGCTGGGTGACAAAATACTGCAGAGTTGGCGTTGGCGCTGTTCTTCACTGTGTTTTTATCCTTTTGTGTCTGTGATGATTGAGGCTGCAGTTAGCGTCCTCATCTTTCATGTATGATCTCATTCATTTGCAAGAAAGATTCTGGTTCTGGCCTAAAGAAGCTGGTTTAGTTTGGCAATGTGACATTTGGTAGGAATGTCTGTCGTGAGTCGATTCCCAAACAAAGTCTGAAAAAGGCATGCCCACAGACTACATTTTCCGTTTGGGTTTGAAATGGTCCTTTCAGGCCCATTTTGGCCATTTCAAGGGTTCCTTCAAAGAGAAACTCGTCCGAGAGATTTGGTTCAGTTGTTCCCAAATTTGAACCAAATATTACAGACAGATGGATGACACAAAAACATTTACCGTAAATTCCGGACTATAAGCCGCTACTTTTTTCCCAAACTTTCAACCCTGCGGCTTATTCAGTGATGCGGCCAATTTGTTTAATTTTTCTAACGACCGCCCGGGGGCGCTCGAGTAGAAAAGGTAAGACCGGTGGAATATATGCGTCGAGGAAGACTGCAACTTCTTGTCTTGTGCATAAATTAAATTAGCGTGAACATACCCTCATCATGGAAAATGCAAAAAGAAAGGCATGTGACGCAGCTTTCAAACTAAAAGCAATCGAGCTGTCCGATAAAGAAGGAACCAGAGCTGCTGCACGTAAACTTGGCATAAACGACGGCTCACCGTGATTTTTACAAGTACCGGTATGTTCTTTTACCAGACCTGTTATACTGTGTTGCTATTCTGTTGCTAGCGTGTTGTTACCATGTTGCTACCGTTTTACTGCTGCGTCACAGGCACCATTTGGGAAGAAAGTTATATTATTATTATAGTTAAGTTATATTATTAAAACTTTGAAAACTCTCTCTGTGTACCGTCTTTCTTTGTAAATATGTTGACATGTTTTAATGTGGGCACATGCGGCTTATATACGGGTGCGGCTTGTGTATGTACAAAATTGGTTTTCCTCTAAAAATGGAGTGGGTGCGGCTTATAATCAGGTGCGCTCTATAGTGCGGAAATTACGGTACAGGCTTTTAGAATTTTTGTCATTGTTTGTGGGTGGAAGAGGCAACAAAAATCGACGTTGTGCCATGAAACACGAATTCCTCACCTCTTCGCTCTGAAATTCAGCCCCCAAAGCCAGTGTCACTGTCATGGCATGAGATTTGGTAGGTTTGTCTATCAGGAGCAGAGCCACAAAAATGTCTCAAGACGCCATAACCGCAAACACACATGAAGTCACCCATTTTGGTTTGAAGCAGCCATAAAAGGGCCATCTTGATCAATTCCGGGGCTCCTTCAATGACAAACTTGACCTAGAGAGATTTTGTCCGACTGCTACCAAATTTGAATCACATGACACATGGATGATGCAAAAGTACAAAATACATGATGTACAGTGTGGGATACTTGTGGCCATTGAAGGTCATGCAGTTGGCCATTGAAGGTCATGCAGTCCTGGTTTAAAGCTCACTAGTCGAAGCTGTCTTTGAACCTCAAAATCTAGAAATTTGACTTCTTGGTCCTTGCAATTCAGGGAAAAAAAAGAAATATACCGCATTTTCACGACCATTTGGCGCACCGTATTGTAGGGCGCAGTCTCAGTAACGGGTGCTATTTCTGTGTTTGACACACACACAAAACGCACTGTATTATTGGGCGCAGCCAGGCGTGGTAAAACATACGCCAGCTTAAACATACGGCATGCATGCACGCACGCTAAAAACACATTTTTAAAAAGGCAACGGAAGCAAAACGGAGTTCGGTTGTACTTTATTTAGCCATTTTACAATGTACTCACGTTTTTCTCTTCACCTCTTACACGCCCACCCTTCACTCATTGGCGGACTTCCGCATGCCTGTTGTCACTCACGTCCCGCCTTTTCTCTATATAAACAGCGTGTCGGCTCTCAGTCAGGCTTTGGAACTCGGCTCATACACTAGACGCTCCGCATTATAAGGCGTCCTGTCCATTTTGGAGGACATTTCAGACTTTTAATGGCGCCTTATAGTCGTGAAAATACGTTATCCGTTCACGGAACAACAACAAAAACAATCCTTGTCAACCCTAACAGTTGCTGAATTTCTCAATGTTACGACTGCACTAATGGGGTTTTCTCTTGCCCCATGATAGTACCCTCGATCAGAAATTGGACAACTGGTCGAGACAAACAATGGCTCCTTTTTAAAAGTTTCTGTTGTTCGCATCAAAAAGTCCTTCATCTGATCCTCATGGGCTCATTTGATTCCGACCCAGCCTTTCATCAGCATATGTCGCGGCTGTCATTGGCAAATTTTGTTGGATTTGAAAAGTCACCACATCTCTTCGCCGCTGCCAGGTAATTGATATTATTTTTGCACTTGCATAACAAAGACACCATAGATCACAGAAGGTACATCCATGTCATAGAATTGCAGTCAATGGTGAACGTAGCCAAGAGCAAAATCCCCGTGTCACCCTGGGAGACAATTTTTTTGTTTTTTTCCAATAATAACCTCATAAAAGATGAGTGTGTGATCATTTTTAAACATAATTAACATGCAAAGTACATTCCAGAGCCTATTACTAAGAAACTGAGGAGCAAAGGTCAAATTCAATGTAGAGAAATGACAAAACAAGCCCCAAACATTTTCACTCATACCTTTTGCATTTGCATTTTTTTTTATGTGTGTTTAAAATATAAAGAACTAACATAGACAAATAATTACTGACACTCACATATTTATGGACAATTTTGACTTTTCAGTGAACCTGCCATACATCTTTTTAGAATATGGGAGCTACATCCATGCGCCTGAACACCAGCAACCGCTTGCGATAACTTCTATTCTCATAAAATGTTAATTATAGAGCATATTTAAAAGAACAGCGTCGACCAAATTTGCTTTACAAGCGTTAAAACACAAGTTACGACGCCAATAAAAGCACAAATATATAATAAAAAAAAAAAAAGAAATGAAAATGATAAACACCCAATAAAACCGACTTATGCGTGTTTCAGGTGCACACTTTTCGGAGTGAAATGATAATTTTAGTGCTGTCTCACCCAGGTAGGAATCACTGCTTTGACTGTCCCGTTATGTTTATTTGGGGAGGACATGCAAACTCCACACAGGGAGGCCGGAGCTGGAATCGAACCCGGCACCTCTGCACTGTGAAGCCGACGTGCTAACCCACTGGACTACTAGGCCGCCTAAAATTTAAATAAATAAATAAAATGTTCATGAGACATTGTGACCTGCTGACCATTTAACATAAAACAAACAAACAAAAACCAAACAAACAAACAAACAAAAACAAAAAAACCCCAAATAAACAAACAAAAACCAAACAAACAAAAACCAAACAAACAAACAAACAAAAACCAAAACAAACAAACAAACAAAAACCAAACAAACAAAAACTCAATTAAAAACACTTACCGTGCTGGAAATCGTGGTCAACTAGGGCCTCTAATTGTTTTTCTTCCCGTAAAACAGATAAAAAAAAAAAATATGAATACAGTATTGAAAAGTCCCACTGCGATTGACTGGCAACCAAGCTGGCGTCGACCACTCACCAAAATCAGTTGGGCTGCTCCAGGAAACACACGAAACTGGGGACGAATAAGATGAGCTCGCGTTTCCGTTTTTGGGTTGCTCTTGAAACCAACTCGAGTTCCGAAACCGTTACTGAGCCGAGGCATGCGCAGTATTTTGCGTGATAAAAATCTCATGACATTCCACCAAACAAAAATGATCACAACAATTATACAGTCCACTGAAATAATGAGATTGCGTCACCGTTGACTCGTCGTAAGAAACTGAAGAGCGAAGCAAAAATGACATTTTCACAAACATTGACAGTATGCCGGAAAAGTGAGAACCCATCTCAACTTATTCCTTTAATTTACTGTCAGCGGCTCGGTGGTCCAGTGGTTAGCACGTCGGCTTCGCAGTGCAGAGGTACCGGGTTCGATTCCAGCTCCGGCCTCCCTGTGTGGAGTTTGCATGTTCTCCCCGGGCTTGCGTGGGTTTTCTCCGGGTGCTCCGGTTTCCTCCCATATTCTAAAAACATGCATGGCAGGCTGATTGAGCACTCTAAATTGTCCGTGGGTGTGGATGGTTGTTTGTCTCTGTGTGCCCTGTGATTGGCTGGCAACCTATTTAGGGTGTCCCCCACCTACTGCCCGGAGACAGCTGGGATAGGCTCCAGCACCCCCCGCGACCCTAGTGACGATCAAGCGGTTCGGAAGATGAATGAATGAATTTACTGTCAAATCGTGGCCTGTTCAGTCGAACACAACTATCATTCTGATGTATGAATGGCAGCAATGGCAGAACCTGTTCATTGTACCTTCTTCTGTTTGGTAGAAGAACATTTGATTCTTTTCTGTATCAATATACGTCACTGCCATAGATAGATGAGCAAAAATCCGTTATTTGCGGTAAATAAATAATACGTCCCGAGTCTAGGTGACTAGAGGGATGTCGAGGCATATCTTTCAGCATTAGCTTCGCACTGAGCGACTGAAATCTGTCCCGGCTGTTTGTGTGCATCACAAATCGAATCAGACCTGACCAATTACGGCCCCCGCGCCGCTCTCCACACAACCAGATGTGGTGAGTATTTATCGCCGTTCCCATTGCCGCATCAATACTGCAGCTTCTGCTCAAGGGGCCCATGGGGTGGCGTGGTGTTACTATCTAACGGGGTCTTCCCCTCAACCCTCGGGGTCCAACGGGATAAGGGCCGTAATGGACTTCTTCCAGTTAGTTGTTAAAAGTGGATCGCATATCCTCTCCTCGAGCTTTGTGTCCTCTGAAAAAGAAAGCCAGAGCATCCCGCGTCACACCGTTCTATTATTGGATGTGCCAGGATGCCGTGTTGTCAAGGAAACCATCTAATAGGGATTCTTATTTGTTGATTTTACAGAGTGGGATTACGCCGCACGGTAAACAAAACAGCATTTAAAAAAAAAGAAAAGAGTATTTTTTGAAAAAATGAAAGAAAACAAACACTCTTCCCGCGGATGTAATTAGCTCGTCCGGCGGAGTTCCTTCGCTTCTGACTTCTCTGGCCGTGCCGATTGGTTTCTTCGTGGCAAGCGATGGCGACGTGGGAGATTGATGGAGTGATTCATCTCACTACAGCGCTACTCGCTGCCTCTGTGGTAGAACGAGAACAACGGCGGCAGCGGCGAGAGCGGCAAAAGCAGCAAAAGCAACAAAAGCAGCAGCAGTGGCTCGCCTACTCTCATCCTGTGTGTAGGATCCCTGCTCCGGCGTTACGCTCGTCACAAACCAGCGATGCCAAAGCAACAATTTGTAGTAGTTGCACTCTTAAAAGAACAGCGTCAAATTTGCGTTGATCGGTGTCAACTTTTAATGCATGGCATGAATCTTACTACAACCACGATCAAGTCACAAGTTTGAAAAAAAACGCCTTGATGGCACAAACGCCGTAACCTGGAGCAGTTCAGAGTCAACATTTGTACCCGAGTCAAACTTGGTTCGAACAAGTGTTGCTCTGACCAATCCATCCGAGGATGTAAAAATGGCCATCCCATTGCAGGCTGTGAATTGAAACTCTCTCACCTCAACTGTATTTATGGAGCACTTTCAAGCCCGCCAGAAACTCAATCGATTAAAGAAACAGACGCACTGCTAATGACATGGCAGCACAAACGGGCTGAAATCTGATTGGACGACTCAATGGAACAGCCTCATAATCCTGATCCTGTCAGAAGAACCTATACAGAATGAGAAATATCAATTTGGGGAAATAAATTAATACTTCATTCGTATTAGAATCATATTGGATTAATACTTAAATTTATATTCAAATTGAAGTTGTAAATGCTGGTAAGTCGGGCGGCCCGGTGGTCCAGTGGTTAGTGCGCCAACCTCACAGTGCCGGGTTCATTTCCAGCTTTGGCCTCACTGTGTGGAGTTTGCATGTTCTCCCCGGGGCCTGCGTGGGTTTTCTCCGGGTACTCCGGTTTCCTCCTACATTCCAAAAACATGCATGACAGGCTGATTGAGCACTCTAAATTGGCCCGAGGTTTGATGTGAATGCGGGTGGTTGTTCGTCTCTGTGTGCCCTGCGATTGGCTGGCAACCTGTTCAGGGTGTCCCCCGCCTACTGCCCGAAGACGGCTGGGATAGGCTCCGGCACCCCCCGCGACCCGAGTGAGGATCAAGCGGTTCGGAAAATGAATGAATGAATGAATATTTTCTTTGACCACAAAAGAAAATACAGTTAATGGGCAACAGCTTACAGTTTGTCGATCAATTTAAAATCTCTACCCTGCATTGAAAAGACAGACTCATTAAGCGGGGTACCCACATACCGAGAATCGATGTATCTCAATGTATTTCATCCAATCGGCTCAAAATCAACAAAGGCAAGATTGCCAAATGTCAAATTCGTTTTTCTCAGAGATCTGCTCACAAAACAATCAAAAATTGCTCAAAATCTACGATCAAAATTACAGCAGACATCTGGCTTGAGGGAGGAGACCCTTGATTATTATGGAGGTATGATTATGTACGTGGTGTACGATGTTAATACAACAAACTATAAAAGTAAGTAGGAAGCGCACATTTTCCTCCTCATGTGTGGGGTCTTGGTTAAGATGTTGAAAATCAATATGAATATTGCCGACTTTAGTAGAAAGCTGCAGTTGACCAACTAACGACTGCGTGGGTCACGTTCAAAGAAGCCGCCGCTGGACAGACGCTGAAGCCGAATAGCTCACCATTGGGAGTATGCAGCCAAGAAAAGCATGGCCACATCTTAATCTGTTTTCACAGCTCAGCATATTTAGCCAACAGGATTACAAGCATGACTATCACGGCGTGCACACGTCAGCAGAGAATATCAAACCGTTGTTTGCCGAATGCCTAAGCCTCTTACGCACACGCCGCACGGGAGAAGCACGTACCAAATTATTCGGAGGTGAGGGGGCTACAACCGGAGTCGGGAGGCGCGACACCTCCAGAGAGAATTTAGCAGTGCGCTAATTTGCACAGTTCATTACTCTTTCTTCAATGGTCCGACTTGTGTTTGCTCAGGGGTGAAAAAAAAAATAGCTGGGGGGAGCTTAACTATGATGTGTACATGTGCCTATACGAAAATATGCAAGTTGTCAATGCAAATCTTGATGGGTCTAATTAAGAGGAGTGGATACTATTGTACAGCAAAGCACAATGCACAAATTCACCGACTCAAAACTTCAAAAATTAATCGGCAATTTTTTTTCCTCGTCACAACTTTTGTTCTCTTTCTGTAACAAAAGAACCATCCATAGCAGTCTCAAAGAACCATGCCCATAATTGAACAAGAAGTAGGACATTTTTCGTCAAAGTGGCCATTTTGAGAAATTTCAGCGATCATACGCTGACAAAAACCTTTTACGGGGTTCGCCTAAACTAGAAGCTCATCTCTGAGATCTGTGGTTCACAAACACCAGGCTATGCACGGGTACCTTCTGAAAGAACTTTGATTTTCAAAATCAAGTATATCTGCTGGTGTGTTTGTACACCGCTCATCTTGGTTACGTGACAACACGAAAGAAGAGCACACAAGTATGCCATAAAAGGTTGGGAAACTGCTGTCATACTTTGGTTTGATGATCATTTTGAGGAATTGCCATGAAAAAAAGCAGGTACGAGGGACCATTGCTCGCTGCTTGCACCTTCCACTACGAGTGCTATTTAATTGACTTACCAGCATCCATCCATCCATCCATCCATGTTCTGATCCGTTTTATCCTCACACCGAATTGGTTGCCAGCCAATCGCAGGGCATACAGAGACAAACAACCATCCACGCTCACACTCACACCTAGGGACAATTTAGAGTGCCCAATCAGCCTGCCATACATGTCTCTGGAATGTGGGAGGAAACCGGAGCACCCGGAGAAAACCCACGCAAGCACAGGGAGGACATGCAAACTCCACACAGGGAGGCCGGAGCTGGAATCGAACCCGGCACCTCTGCACTGTGAAGCCGACGTGCTAACCCACTGGACTACTAGGCCGCCTAAAATTTAAATAAATAAATAAATAAATAATCTGTGCATATTTGTAGACTTAAAGGCTACATACTATGCATGTATTTTTACAATTTAAAACACTTTCCAAGGGTTGGAATTATGATGTCCCTAACATTCTTTTCAAAGGACAAAAAGGGTAAAGAATGACAGCGCACTTTACATGTTACAATCTGGTGAAAATCTCTCCGTGCTCACCCACAAAGACTTCATTTGATCCTGATCTCGATCCAGAACCAGGATTTGGCACCGGTCGCGACAAAAACATGATGACAGATTTGGATGAAATTTGTTGTGTGGTTTGCGTATGAACTGTTTGAATTGAGTAGAGTTCTAAATTACTGTATTTTTTTCTAATTTGGCTGGTTCTACAACATATAATCAGGTGCAACTTGTATGTATTAAAATTAGAGCTTGAACCAGCACCCCAAATCCCCGTTCCATAATCATGTTGAATTTCTTTAGCCACTTGGCAAATATTTTTTGTGAATTACCGCTGATGGCCAGAAGGTGTTAGCACCACAAGTAGAAGTAGTAGTTATGCATCACACCAGTGGCCACCACCGCCAAAAGACAGTTAAAAAAAAATATATATATAGTCTTTACTGCACAACAAGGATTTAAAACAGCCAAAGGCACAAGGTAAGTCATTTTAAAGTTAAAAGAAAAAGTTTCCATAGTTGCATATGGAGTTTTCGTCGAAGCGGAATTCTTTTGCTGCTGTGAAGCAGCAGGGGTGCATTCAAAAGGTCACTCTGACGCTCTGACAGCACTCGGAGCGTGCATGTTGAGAGAGGCACAGCACAGCGTGCTGCCATCACATTCATTTCCAAAAGCATTCCGTTAAAAACCAATCAGCAGTGCGTGCTTCAACTGTTTCCTTCTGTCCTGCCTCACTCAGTAGGCTCTGGCACTCCTTTTTTTAGGGTACTCTGAACCACTGAACCATACACATGAGAACGGGGTTTTTGGGTGCAAGTCTGAGCTCTAATGTTCTTGGTCTCGGTTATTGTGAAATACCGTATTTTCACGACCATAAGGCGCCATTAAAAGTCTTAAATTTTCTCCAAAATGGACAGGACGCCTTATAATGCGGAGCGTCTAGTGTATGAGTAGAGTTCCAAAGCCTGACTGAGAGCGCTTCTGGCCGACACGCTGTTTATATAGAGAAAAGGCGGGCGTGAGTGACGACAGGCATGCAAAAGTCCGCCAATGAGTGAAGGGTGGCCGTGTAAGAGAACGCTAAAGGCACGTCCCTAGCTTGTACCAGTCGGTGAGCGTGTAAGCGGTGAAGAGAAAAAACGTGAGTACGTTGTAAAATGGCTAAATAAAGTACAACTGAACTCCGTTTTGCTTCCGTTGCCTTTTCAAAAACGTGTTTTTAGCGTGCGTGCATGCATGCCGTATGTTTAAGCTGCCGTATGTTTTACCATGCCTGGCTGCGCCCAATAATACAGTGCGCCGAATAGTCGTGAAAATACGGTATATTTTCCTCAAAAAAAAATGTGACTTACACCAACCACTTCTTAGTGATGCATTTTTGACCGGTGCTACTATCTGGGTAACCTTTCTGTCAGATATACATATACCAATTTTAATCATCGTAACAGGGTTTTTTTAAATGATTAAACGACCGCACACATGAAGGGGAAAAAAATGACCATGTGTGCTCCCAGATGTCTTTAGTCGTACCCATCCAAGATTTTGATTATTGTTCTCTGAGCAGTCTGGAGATAAAAAGGAAAGTCACTCGTGACACACCCCACCTCATGTAATGATGATAGTTTAGGATAATCTATTGGAGACATTTCATAATTTGACATTTGCAGACTTGGATTGCAAAGAAGACAAATTGTTCAAACTTGTGTACCGCGGTTTCCAGGCTAAAGTGAAAAGGTTATGAACGGTTTGCGGTTGGATATAATAATCACCTTTTCATCTTGATCCATATTTAGATGTCTTGAAATGGCTCGGAATCCAGTTTGTGTTTTTTATTCACCTGTAAATACAAAATCACTCCTCGATCAATAGCTGTCTTGGTGCACCAGGCCAAGAAGCAGAAAAAAAGCACAAGCGAGAGTGTCTCTCACATCTCCTGACAGCTTTGAGAGTTTGCTGACACTCGCTATCAAACTTTTCTTTGATTGGAATCTGGGAGATGCCTGCTGAGGGGCAGCAAGGTGTAGCAGAGGAGCAAGAGCGTGCTTGCCCGTGGGCAGCAAGAATGCGGAGGAAGGGCCACGGCCCGAGAAAGAGCAGAGCTCGGGTGGTGGGCACCACGGCCGAGCAGCCAAGTGGAAAAAGGCCAGTGACTAAGTAGGGGGACGGGCAGTCAAAGTATAGTGGAGGCACCCGTGCTATTTGTTAAATTACACAATAGGAGAGGGTGGAAGGGTTCATTGAAAAGAAACAGTATCCTTTCCCAGCTTGCCGGGACGCTCTTGAGTGGGGACCAGTGGTGAGCTGTGGCCTCCGCTGGCGTCAACACAATCACCGACCTCCATTTAAGGCCAAAACTCTAAAACAATCCGTTCCCTGACTTCAGAATGTCTCAACCAGTTAGTAATGTGGAATTATGAACTGGCAATATTTGAAATGGTGTTAAAAGCTCAAATTTGACTTACAAGGAAGCTTCGGCGATGACGCTGCTTGTGTGAAGTGAAAGCCAGTCACTGATAGACTTTCACTTGTTTATTGAATGGGAAATAAACGATGTGGTCAACGGCCCAACTGACTGAGGGTCCTGATGTCACTTACTCGGTTATGCCCTGGAAAGGCACGTCAACACACAAAGGCACTTCCGTTTGTGTGTGACTTTAATTGCAAATTAGAAAAGCAGTGTGTTTCCTTCGATTTGACATATAAATTCAGTACGGGTGGCGTTAAGACGTGGATCAAAGGCCTGGATAGCGCAACAAGGGCAGTCCGAGCCACAACGCGGCTTGTTGTAATTTTAAGTACCGTCTTTCAATGTCTGATTACGTCAACGTCAAGTGCAGCAAATTGTGAATGAGAGTCCAATCTGTCATCAAGTCGAGATGCATTAAATGCAGACTGCTCGTTTGTTACCCTGGCCTTCAATGAGAGGATTTACCTTCTACCCACCATTGTGTTGCAGTTAGCAATATGTTCACTTATAAAGAAGAAAACAAACAAAAACACATGATGTCTGCCTTGAAAATGAGTTTTTATGTGTATTCCCAGGCAGGGCAATTTCTCCTTCTCTGTTAGCCATGGTGGGTGAGAGAATATTCAACTGCTTTAATTTATGCAGATTACGGTTTTGTCATGAACCAACCAATCAGAGGATGGAAAAAATGCTGACATGACTGCGGATCAGCGAGCAGGCCATGCAGTTTATTGAAAGCTGATTGGCTAAAGTGCCATTGCTAATATAGCATATAGTAACATTGGCCAGCTCAACTTACACTGAACACTTTGGGCAGAGTGGATAACATATTTGAACTGTTGTCATTGATCAACATTCCACAGGACCAGACACTTTAAAGCGCTCAAGGACTTTCTGTATAATTTCACACCTAAAATTATACTGCAATTATCATTGGGTGGGACTACTGCACAATGTTTTTTTGATACTTATATGACATGTCTTTGTTCATCGTAGTTACCGTATTTTCACGACCATTCGGCGCACCGTATTGTAGGGCGCAGTCTCAGTAACGGGTGCTATTTCTGTGTTTGACACATACACAAAACGCACCATATTATTGGGCGCAGCCAGGCGTGGTAAAATATTCGCCAGCTTAAACATACGGCATGCATGCACGCATGCTAAAAACACGTTTTTAAAAAGGCAACCGAAGCAAAACGGAGTTCAGTTGTACTTTATTTAGCCATTTTACAATCTACTCACGCTTTTCTCTTCACCTCTTACACGCTCACCCTTCACTCATGCTTCCGCATGCCTGTCGTCACTCACGCCCGCCTTTTCTCTATATAAACAGCGTGTCGGCCAGAAGCGCGCTCAGTCAGGCTTTGGAACTCGGCTCATACACTAGACGCTCCACATTATAAGGCGTCCTGTCCATTTCGGAGAAAATTTTAGACTTTTAATGGTGCCTTATGGTCGTGAAAATACGGTACTTGTTGTTGCAATACTCATGGAGCCTACACTCCCGGAGACAAATTCCTTGTGTGTTCAACTTACTTGGTCAGTAAAGATGCTTCTGGAAGCAGTGCAGCCAAGGGAACCACTATTCAATGAAGACGATACACTGTTGTCCACAAATTAATTGCATGTTCGCTTTGTGCTTATGTGAAGAAAAAAAAAGTGGCACACTCATTCTTTTAGCAGTTTATTGAACAGGACAAGCAGCCCAACACACATACTGTATACAAATGAAAACACCCTCAAGGAGGAAAAGACTGATTTTCATTAAAATCTTTCATTCTGCTTTCGTAAATGTAGGTCAGTGCTTCTGAGAGTGAGAGAAAACCCAGCATTGATGAAACGTGATGGGACAGGAGCACACATGGAAGAATTATGTAATTGCATCCAGTCATACCATCGAGCATAGCAGATCCACGCTGGGGTTATTTCCACATTGGAAAAGGATTGAGCTGGAGAGACAGAAGCAAGAACAAGAGAGATCCACAGCACGCTAGGTTGGGCAGTAGCGCCGTTGCCATGGCGACCGGCGGCTCCTCCATTGGTATTTGAAGCAGCGGGGTGGAATTACTGCGGAGGAAGGATCTTGTTTGTTACACATCTGGGGTCGGATAATATGGTAGTGGCCAAGCCTGCCATACGCCGCTACCTACCCAAATGTGCCCCCTTGGCGTGAGCGCTGTTATTGGAATACAGGATTTTCAAATACCCTATTTTCCGCACTAAAAGGCGCACCTAAAAGGCGCACCTAAAAGCCTTCCATTTTCTTAAAATCCGATGCGCCTCGTGCATGGTCATTACGGTAATATGTCGACCCCAAAATGGCTCCTTGCTCAAGACATGCTGACAACACAAAGTACAAATTTAAGTCGATCGGTTACGCAGTTGAACACGGAAATAGAGCAGCGGCAAGAGAGTTCAGCGTTAACGAGTCAATGTTATAACTTGCTGTTGGTTAAGTGAAATGTGTCGCTGCTTTATTAAACAAGTTTTACTGACATCTGATCGTTTTGTTGGCGTTTTCTTGAGTGTAGCTCCATCCAGTGGATGCATTGTAGGTTGTGTCTTATAATGTCCTGCGCCCAATGTATGAAAAAAATGACAAAATAGGCCATTCAGTGAAAGTGCACCTCATAATCCAGTGCGCCTTTTAGTGTGGAAAATATGGTAACTCATTTTGGTCGTCTGATTGATTTTAGTCCAGCACGGTGGGCTGGTGGTTAGCACGTCTGCCTCAGAGGTGTCGAATAAATTTTTTTTCACAGATTTTTAACATGCCCATTCTCTAATAAATTAAGGTGTTTATAATGTTATTTCTGTTTGTGTAGAACCACACCTTTCCTTTGTCTTTGAACGTATATTTCTTGGCCTCATTGATTATGCAATTTCGACAAAAACCTAGTGTTATAACCATAGATTTAACAGTGTTTTTTTAACATTATAATTCAGACTTAATCGTGAAACTCGAGCATCTTCACGTAGTCTACCAACTACGCTGGTATCCTCTTGCTTTAAATGTTGCTACCGTAAATAATATCCTTTTGTAAAGGTTGCATCCAGCCACCTTTCCTAAACTTTTGTCGGATTTGAAATGTCCTATCATCCAAGAACCGTATTTTATGCACTATAAGGCGCTTCGGATTATAAGGTGCACCTTTGATGAATGGCCTATTTTAAAACTGTTTTTCATATATAGGGCGCGCTGTATTATAAGGCGCATACAGCCACTATGGCTGCGGTTGCGCCATGCATCCACTAGATGATGCTACGCTCAAGGGAATACAATACAGCTTTATTGATAGAGCTTTCACATCCGCTTCAGCTGTAACAATGGGAACTGGTCACAAACACGGACATGAAACATATAAATACAAATGGCTTTACAAAACAATATATAAAAGTTATGAAGACAATTGATTCAACAAAAAGGCACACAAACCTTGTGGGCGCACATACACAAGGATCTAAAAATCTTGGCTTGTCTGCTCCTTCCTTCGTTTAGTCACTAGTTAACTATGCTTTTGCTGCTATTATCTTCGTTTCATTATGGCCGTCTGATTTAGTGTGTGTAGATGCCATAGGAACACTAACAGGGAAACAACTCAATGGGAAATGAATAAAGAGAGTTATCGTCTCTTTACACTAGACGCATCGGGTTATAGGGTGCACTGTCGGCTTTTGAGAAAATGGAATGCTTTTACGTGTGCCTCATAGTGCGGAAAATACGGTAATTCCACTTCATCTCACTTGAATAGGGTAGGAAAGGAAATTTCTGAGGCAAAAACAAGAACTTGGAAGAGGCCCCTGGACAAATCAGTCTTGGGCAGGGTCGGTGAAAATGAGAAATATGACGAGTCATAGTAAATCTTGATTCATGAATTAGTTTTGAATATTTTTTTTCTCGTAATAAATCAAATCACCCATTTCACCATTTCAAAACTGTGTTTTATGTTTGCTTAAGTTATATTTGACTGATCTTCAGTTTAGGATAGTACAGTCAGCTCAAATAGACTCCAGGTCACCCACAACCCAAATGAGCACAAGCCCAAAAAATGATGTATGGATTTTGGTTAAATTCCAAATTTTACGAGTTTTATGGCATTCAACTTCCGTTGCATATTAGCTAAGACAAATGGGAGTTATCAGTTTGCATTTGATAAACAAGCTCCACGTATGTGTGCCTACGCTACCAAACAAGAGCTGTAGTAGTTTTCGAAGACATTCACAGCAGTCCTCTTGCGGGTCGCCGGGCAACTTTTCATCACAGCTTCCCTTCACTGCCTTCCACTTGGCTTGATGAATGTGCTAAAAGGCTTCACTATCACACCAGCATTGTCATTTAAATATTTGAATGCCGTTTTCACTTCCTGAAGAAGGCAAGCACTTTGGATTCCATTTTTAGCCTGCGCTTGTGAATCCTTTGCCTGTGTACTGTTTGTACCCTTCCCCCTTCATGAGGCTGTTTATGTGAAAACAAATGTGCATCCACACACACACACGAACAGTCATTTGTGTCAGGATGCTGCATTTAATGACGATAAAGAAACCATCACGCACCCTGCTTTTCTAATATCATCTAGTTTGGTGCACACGCAAGGATTTAAAATGTTTTTTGAAAATGTGAGAGAGCACACGTCTCAAGGAAAAAAAATGTTAAGCTCAGACTGCATCTTACAAAAAAGTGAAGTCATTCTCCCAAGACTGACCTGTGAAAGGCAGCATGGCGCCACAGGGCATCGAAATCAGTGGAAAATATAAAGGAGAACAAAGACTAGTAGCATAAGAAATACAACAGTCTGGGCTAATAATACTTTATAAGTAGAGAAAGAGAGAGAGAGAGACAGAGAGATATTTGTCAGATTATTTGTATTCATTTTTCCAAAGTTCCAACATATAACAGAGATAAACTCACTTACTGCAGTGTCAAGTTAATCTTACAAGACACAACAGACTCTGAAAAAGTGATGAGGAGTTTAGATAGAGTCCAATGGACTGGCGTGGCCCGGAAGTGTCTGTTTGGGCGTACAGTTGTGCCGGAAATGCCTCTGGGTGAACACATTTCCGTTGAACATTTTTTGTGGTTGACTTGGGCAGTTTTTTTTCTCCAGCCCTATCACCAAACATAGCTACGTACATACACACACATACACATATACATTCTGTACATGCGTACATATGTACACCTATATTTATTGATACAGAAATATGTTTCCACACATTGAAAATATGCCCACATCCACCGAATCAAAATATAAACGTAACACTCGTTTTTCCTCCCATTTTTCGAGAACTCGGGATGTTCTATGCTTGCAGTGAAGTTCGTTCATTGCGTGGCTGTCATTATTCCATACAGTGATACTGGCGTAAAACATGACATTGTTTTAAGCTATCTGTACCAATGGCAACGTAAGATGGCTGTTTTAAGCTATCTGTACCAATGGCAACGTAAGATGGCTGCCCACTATGACCAGGGGGGCCCAATTGTTTGTGCATTCGTATCTCATTTCGTCACATCAGATATGCACACAGAGGCCAAAGCAGTATCACACCTGTTCAAAACCCGATATGGTAACACGTTACATGATGCAGTTATGTCATCTCCCCACAAAAATCTCATATCATTGACTCGAAATTTGTGACATGAATAAAATCAGCCCCAGTTTCTTATTTTTATTTTAGCACAGCATACCTAATTCTCATTACAATCTCTATAAATACTCATCTTGTCCATTCATAAAAAATGGAAAATATGTAAAACATTTCGAGCCACTTGACTTCTGAAACACGCGAAAGAGCCTCATTTAAGGGGGCTCGTAAAACCCACCCATGTTTGGACATCCTGAATGGAGTCATCTGTATGTTGCCTGCAGCGTCTCGTCAGTGGTGAGTATGCGTGCGTGAATGTCTCAATGTATACTTCAAGCTACAGTATAGAGGAACAACTAACTGAGTGTGCCCCATCGGTCACGCGACTGAGACTGTTTGGGAAGTGGTGTGCTGTTTGTAGATTAAACTGGGATGGAAATGAAGGAATGAGTGTAGAGATGTAACGTGCGTGCGTGGTGCGCGCCAGCCCAGCGTCATGGTGTGCACCGAGAGGGCGACGGCAGTGTGCAAGTGCTGAGCGTCCAGCTTAGAGTGAACATTGGCTACGAAGAAAAACTGCCGTTAGGTCGAGACCCCGATGAGGATGACAAGCATGCAGATGAGCCTCCCCGAGATAGTTTCTGACCGTTTGTGCACACATTCTTTGGTGATGCAAACATTATCTTGTTTTATTTATATTTCATATATTTACAATTGTAGCGAGGGGAAAAAAATCTGTCTTAACACACATCATACTAGAGGTTCATCATTCGAGGTAATCTGTTCAAGGCATTCGTTAATGGGCCCTTTGCTTTCTCTGATCAAATTCAAACCAATTGTTGGTGTGTTCGTATCTCGCTTAATAGGAATGTCTGGACTGCACTTCATGACACACACACACACACACACATTTTATATTTTATATGTCATTCTGTACTGTGTACAGTTCATTTTTAAATTGTGTGCATGCAAATACTTTGTTTTTCTACTTTCTTTCAAAATGTAAATTGCGAATTTCTCCATTGTGAGGCAAATAAAGGTTTAATTTTTTCTCTCTCTCCATATATATATATATATATATATATATATATATATATATATATATATATATATATATATATATATATATATTGTAGATTTGACCTGGATTCATGTTCTCCTTTGTCTCTGGAAATCCCAAAACGTAATTTTATGACAGCATTTTCAGACCGCAAACTTAGAAAGAAACTGTTAAAATGACCTCAAAACATACCTACCACTGCTTTTAACGTATAATAAGACACATACATATTTTTTATATTTTAGTTTGGCTCTCGAAGGATTTGGTAAAATCAGAACTGGACCCTGAATAGGGAAAAAAAATAATTACCCACCCATGTCATTGGCAAATCCATGGGGGAATCCATGCTGCGCAATCACTTTTCTCCCTTTTGTGAATATGTGATGGAACGACCGCATGGCATAGGCCCCCGTGTCTCTGTGGATATTGTGGGGATAAAAGCACCTCATATCCTGGCACTTATCGAGGACCCAGATATCAAATATTTATATTTCTTTATGAAAAAGTACCAACTTGACAATACAGTACTTGATATTTTTCCACTGTCATGCTCTATAAGGGTCCTGAGACAGCAGAATCCGGTAATTAATTTGAATATTACCTAAGAGAACCAGCCTCCTCATCCCCTCGACTCCTTTGTGTATTATTTATCATTGAGGACTCCTGCCCCGTTTCCCTGGGCTATTTTTACCCACCAACTCCGTCATATTCACTGCGGAGCCCCAATCCCTAGCCGCTCTTAACAGCAAGCCTCTTTCCATCTGGATCGTGGTTTACATTCTCTCTACCTCAACCCTTTCTTCCTCTCTTGGGATGTCTAACCCCATGCCATTTCCCCCTCTTACATCACCGTCTTACATCCCTCCATCTTTCCTTTTATCCGCTGTCTTGTTCCTCACCACTCGGCTAAACCTTCAGCTCTTTACCCTTGTCCACCACCGTATGCCTTTCAATCATTCATATTAGTGTTATCTTTCCTCCGGGAGGGCACGCTACATGCATACCCCAAGTTCGGTCGCAGAGCGTCGCATTTGTATGCGAATCGACTCGCGGCGAGAATCTATCAACCTCCAGTCCGTCGTTTGCTGTTGGACAGCTACGTCGACTGAAGGTTGGAAAACTAAATGAGCTTCTCATCCATACCCTCTGAGCTCGTTTGGGTCAGAAACATGCTGAATCCGATGCCTTCTTGTTTGTGCACATTTCATTTGCCATTTTTATTGATCCCGCATGACAGCGGATACTCCAATGAGAGCAAACCTCCCACGAGCATAGCCAGACATGACTGCTGATCTGCTATGTCCCAAATCAAATCATATTGATTGATGATGAAAACTCTCCCCATTGCCACCTATTTTCCACTGCCTACGTTTTATTTCATCCTCGATAGCGTCACCTCCTCAGACCGAACGTAACCTCTTGGTGTGGTTCGAAGAAGAATGATTATCTTGAAGAGGATGATTTGCCTTAAATGTGACTTCCGAGGCAACACTTGGCTTCTTTTTTACCTTCCAGTGTAACAAACTAGAAGCTGACTGTTAATAGATTGTTTCTGCTAGGTCCAGAGCACAATTTCTTTGCATTTCTTCATGTAATTTCTTCTTTTCTTATAGGAAAGGGAACATGTATTAGAAAGGTTATGGAAGTAAAGCTTTTATATGTGTACGCTGGCCAGGAGGGGTGTACAATTACACGTAGAGTGTTCATATTTAGATTTTTTGGTACAGATTGTTCAACGTGGGACAGAGGCCTACTCAGACACAAAACATATTAGGTAAGAGACTACCAGCGCAAGGGGATATGAAGTCTAGGGGCAGTACGGCAGACTTTTGATTGGAGCCGGATCTCAATAGGCAAATCAGTGCAGCGTCTATATTAATGCAAACTCTGCATCAATCTGTTGTCGGGAAGAAGCAGCTGAGCCGCGAGGCAAATCACTCGATTTACCAGATCTACGTTCCCGCCACTCACCTATGTTCACCAGCCTGTGGGTCATGACCGAGAGAGCTGCGTCATGGATACAAGCTGTCAAAATTAGTTTCCTCGACAAGAGTGTCCGGGGGCTCTCTCTAGAGATGGGAGGAGAAACTTGGTCATCTGGGAGGTGCTCAGAGTAGAGCTGCTACTCCTCTGCATTGAGCTGATCCAGTTGAGGTATCGGGTATTCTATTAGGATGCCTCATGGGTGCCTCCCTTGATAGGACGTTGGGGCACGTTCTACTGTGAGGAGGTCCGGGAGGAATGACCCAGGACACGCTGGAGAGACGATACCTCTCAGCTGGCCTGGGAAGGCTTCGGGATACCGCTGGAAGAGCTGGTTGAAGTTGAAGAAAGAAAAGTTTGACACCTCTACTGACCAACTATACCTTGTTGACAGAGTTGGGCGATGAGGTAAAAAAAATAAGAATCCAAATTATTTTGACTGTTATTGAAATCACTATTAGTAAGATTAGAGTTCACTGATTTCAAAAGTTAGTATTTATTCAACTCCCAACACTGAGCCACTCCAAACTCCATAGCCTCATGCCTATTCATTCGCACTTTATTCTGGAACACTATTCTTTTTGTCGAGTACAAAATAACCTTGTAATTACAGTATGCGAAATTCTAACCTCTTCGACTCTCATTCTGCTCATCATCTTTGCTACCTTGTATCTTTGCACACATTCAAACCGTGAATAATCATCTCCCTTAAATTTGTTATTTGAAGGAATTTCACTCCCGGGGTCGACGTTAATTTCATGTTAGCATCTCAATGGGATGCTAACATGTTTTTAATAAGAAAGAAAGGAACAGCTGTTGTGCTCCTGAGCACAATACACCACGACAAAGCACTGGATGAACATAGCCAAAAGAAAAAAGAGAAGTGATCAAATTTTACGAGACAAAAGGAGGTGTAGACCATATGGTTGGCAACTACACGTGCAAGCGCCAAACACAGAGGTGGCCCAAGGTGCGATGGTACAACAGAATTGACATCGGCACCTGAATGCCTACACCTTTTTCATGGCTCAGCACCCAAATTTCAAGAGCGGCATCACCAATGCATGATAGCTGTTCCTCAAAGAGCTGTCAAAGGAGCTTGTCACACCACACATGAGGAGTCGACTGGAAAGCAGTGCCCAACTGCAAACCCCGATTATTGAAGCAATGAAAGGTGCGGGGTGACAAAAGCCACAACCCAGACACAGGAAGAAATACACAGGGCCAACCAGAAAGGTGTCAGATCTGCCCAAGTAACAAAGATCGCAAAGTCAACAATAGGTGTGGAAATGCAATGGAGCTGGGCAGTCTCACAAAATGTATTGCGAGGAAGATTCTATCGTGTCATTTTTCTACTATCACGTCTACCATCATTTGTCATCTGTAGCAAACGCGGTGAAATAATCAGAGGTGGGCATTCCATCAGGACTGACGCAGGGTCTGTCACTGACAGTCACCCTTTTTGCTGATGAATGGCGGGAAATCTAAAAAAAATGAGGACTAAGTACTGGCAGAAGTGTTTTTTATTTTCCTTTCTGCAGTGTAATCACCACCACTGACCAAGTATTGACGGACCTCTCAATCTGTCACTGACGATGCTTGTTTTGCTGATGAGTGACAGAAACACGTCCCGCCTTGTTATACAGTCTATGGAAATGCTTTATTCTTCCTTTAATCCGCCAATGACCCAAGAAGTAGAAAGAAAAGAAGTCATGGTCAACATTTAACACAATATGATGCTGTTAGCTATATGTTATGTGAGAGTCAATTTAAGGGGCAAGAGAAAGAGAAGAAGCGGCAGTCAAACAGGCCAAGGTAGTTCAAGTAAATGCAAGAGTACACATAAGACTTAAGTTGGGTTTTAAACATTTCTCCACATTGGTAGAGTGGCTTCTTTAACATGAAGACTGATTGTGTAATGGTGGTGCAGATGGGACAGTCACCTGCGGGTCATCATGTCACAGTGTCTTGACTGGAGTGCTGATCCTGAGGGAGGCTTCACAAGAGGCCCCGTTCGCATCTCCACTCTGCTCGGGTCTTTGTGCAAGACCACCCACGGATGCAACAGCACGGTCTCCTTGGGACAATGTGTGTTTCGTCTTAGCATATCCTGTGTTGCATCAGCATGTTTCCTGTCAGTTTTGGCTGACTGATTCTTGGCCCAATTCTCGCCATCTCTCTTGTCACTTTTGCTTGTTAGTTGACGTCAAAATGTCTCCCTTCGCGTCACATTTCTTGATGTCCATGCGGCCGGACGCTCCTGACACCAGCGTACCTTTGCATTTCGTCTTTTCTCCCTCGGAGGGCCCATCCCCTCACCCTCGACTCGGCAGGTTGTCTGTGCTGGTGTTCGTGAACAGGTGATGCTGTTGGGTGCTGCTTGACCCCACTGTGTCACATCAAGTATTTTTTTTTGGAGCGGGGTTGGGGGGGGGTGGCTGCGTAGCTGGTTCCTTGGGGCTCTCTTGACTCTCTAGAACACAGGTGTCAAAGTCAAGGCCCCGGGGGCCAGATCTGGCCCGCCACATCATTTTATGTGGCCCGCGAAAGCAAATCAAGCATGTCAAGTTCCTGAAGTCTGAACCAAAATTTCAAATTGTATGTAAATATATGTAAATACATGTATGAAATATATGTAAATAATGTATGTAAATATATGTAAATATGTAATCCACAATAACAGTCATTATTCTGGACTTCTGATTTTAAAACTTGTTATCCATCAATTTGTTGTGCGCTGTGTATGTAATATGTGGAGGTGATTCAACATTTGTATGGTTTCCCAAAATTCATAACGGCCCTCCAAGGCAAACCGGAACGACAATCTGGCCCGTGACAAAAAATGAGTTTGACATCCGTCCTCTAGAATCATGTGGAAGACATGCAATCACAACTGTCTGTTTCTTTTACCACGAATGGCCGTTTGAAAAGAATTTGAAAAGAACAAAACTACATACCTGTGCCACACATGCTCATTTCGCGCTTTAAAATGCTTATGTGGACTTGAACCCTAGTTTATTATGGCCTGCAAATCTCAGTCAGAAAAAAAAAAAAAAGACAGGGAGGCCCATTTGACTACATTTCCTTGATCAACAATTGGGGTGGGGTTAGGATTCACCTTAACCCTTGAATGCACCAATAATGACAACTTTTAACCTGATACCATGATAAGCTGCCCACTGTAGTAGCTGCTGTCCCTGAAAGATGAATCAAATGGGGTTTTTTTTTCGTTTGTTTGTTGAAAAAATTACCAATCTTCAACCCACTGCCCAAAAACCGGGAGATGATTTCTACTTGAGTGTAACAAGTGAATGTCAAGTGGCGAGTTCTTTGTCCTTCGTGTATTGACGGAAAGATGGCAAAGACCTTTGAATGCGACACGTGGGAAATAAATTGCATTACCTTGTCTCCTGTGAGTCCAAACGGATTTCAAGGGTTTTGTTCAAGAGCGACTGTGTAGAATCCGACAGTATCAAATCAACTTTAGCAATGTTGATAATTTAATATTCCATATTCCATTTAAGAGGAGTCGCGGAATTCGACTGTGTTCATATCGACAGACAGTGAGATGTGTTTCCCCTCTTGCTGGCACTGTTATCAAAGACATCTGGAAACACAAACAACCTGTCTTCACTCCGTGCCGGGCCACTGAGGGGGCTTATCACTCGGTAGGATGCGGACGAAATGACTTTCTTGTGCAAAAATACAGGCGCTAATTTTGACTAATATCCCATGCTAGACACGCTGATGCATGCTGACAACCCCACAGACTGACGGACAGACGTGTTCAGTTCTCTTGCACGTCTGCCTGACAAGTGCAAGTCTCATGGCCTTACTGTACGTTTATCTCCATGTCTCAATTCCCTGGGACACACAGTAAAACAGTACAAATTACAGTACACGGAACTGTAGCACCTCTAAGTCTTGCTGCATTGAGTGACTCTTGTGGGGGGAAAAAAAATAAAAAATACAATGTTGCACCATGATAAAGTGGTAATTGCATCAGCGAGCCGTAATCGTGTTATCTATTAAGAGATTCGGAGGCCAGGCGGAGGCGCACCACTGATGGAGATTTGTGGACCAGATTACCCCGACATTATCCACTCACAATAGCACATTATCACCTATCATAAGCCAGAGGTGTCCACTGATCCAATCACGGTGTCTCGGCGGTGGGAGAGGGCGGGGCCACCTCCGTCATGGGCTGATTATGTTGACCGCTTGTGGGTTGAGATGATGCTTTATTGTTTTTGAAATGAATCGTATCAGGAGTGAGTATTGAGGCTGACCTATAGCCTCTTGGAAGCTAAGGAACCATATTTGAAATTAGACTTTAGTTCCAATGCACAGACAGGTCATTTCCCAAGCCAATCAGCAAAGAAGGGTAATACAGTTATAATTAGATGCATAAGTGTATATATAGAAATTATTATGTAAATCGGCAATAGCAGTGAATTCAATGTGAATGGTCTGTATGCGTCCTGTGATTTGTTGGCGACCAGTCCTGGGTGTACCCTGCTCCTCTCGCAATTTCAGATGGGATTGGCTCCTGCTCGCCGGCCACATTAACGAGGAGGGTACATGCTGTAGAAATTGGATGGATATTCAATAATGGCGCTCCGATCGATCGGCCAATTTGCGTGGAAAAGTCCATGATCGGCTTAATGTTGAGCAATGCCTTTCGTCACCCGCAGCCGGTATTTTGCAGCCAATGACAGACCAGCCTATGTGCAATGAAGAACCCCTCCCCCTTTTCCTTAACACAACACATGTTACAGAATCAACCAGTAACTTAATGATGTGTTTGTGCATTTTCTACCCTGTCAATTTGAAATAATCTCCTGTTTTTGGAATATCGAGTTTCAAATCTGATTCGTCAGTTAATCAAAATAAAAATGGACAATTATAATTGATTATCAAAGTAATTGTTAGTAAGCAGCTCTAAAATTGAAAAACTGATAGGTATTAGAATCGGTATCGGCCAAAACACATAAAAACATCAGGGAAGATGTTTTTTGAGGGGGGTTGGGAGGGGGGGTGATTGCAGGCATAGCTTAATGGCTAACTACATGTTGTCGTGGTAGAAAACGAGCAGCGTTATCATTAGTAAGGAAACTGTTCCTTGGTGGTCAGCGTGCCTGAGTTGCAACTCCCGCCCTGAAAATCTGGATACCTGAAAGGGGTGAAAAGGAGTTCAGTACTAAATTGCTCGCCAGGCTGTGCATGTTTTCAACATTTGTGTTCCAAAATATAATGTCGTTCAAAAAAACAAAACAAAACAAAACAGAACAGAAATGTCTTTCCAGTGTCTTGAATGTTTGTTTTCCAAGATATTGGAGTGGGATTTTTAGTCAACTTTTTTTTCTGCACATTTAAATGGAATCACTTTTCAGCTATACATAACACTTCAATGGCTTGGTCTTAGTGTTTATTGACAGATACACATCTAAATAGTTGTTTAAAGATCACATTAAACGTAAGAACATCGACGGGATAAGAGAAAAACATAATCCAAAATAAAAATGACATATATGTAACGGGAAGGCGTGGATATGAGTGTGAATGGTTGTTTGTCTCGCTAGGTGCTTTGCGACTGACTAGCGACCAGTTCAGGGTGTAGTCATGTGGGTCAGACTCCAGCAGCCCTCCCTGGAGAAGAATAAGCGGTGTTGAAAATGGATCGATGGAAAATGTCAACAAGTACCTACTTTTTATTTTTATTTTTATGTACAGTAATTCCCGCACTATAGAGCGCACGTGATTATAAGCCGCACCCACTACATTTTTAGAGGAAAACCAATTTTGTACATACACAAGCCGCACCTGTATATAAGCCGCATGTGCCCACATTAAAACATGTCAACATATTTACAAAGAAAGACGGTACACAGAGAGAGTTTTCAAAGTTTTAATAATATAACTTAACAATAATAATAATAATATAACTTTCTTCCCAAACGGTGCCTGTGACGCGGCAGTAAAACGGTAGCAACATGGTAACAACACGCTAGCAACAGAATAGCAACACAGTATGACAGGTCTAGTAAAAGAACATACCGGTACTTGTAAAAATCACGGTGAGCCGTCTTCATCTTCCTCCTGTGAACTGAAGCCATCGAAGTCACCGTCCTCAGTATCGGAATTAAACAGTGTCATAAAGACCGGTCTTCATCTTACCTTTTCTACTCGAGCGCCCCTGGCGGCCGTTAGAAAAATTACACAAATTGGCCGCATCACTGAATAAGCCGCAGGGTTGAAAGTTTGGGAAAAAAGTAGCGGCTCATAGTCCGGAATTTACGGTATGTCCTTATTGGTGTTAACTGCTCATTGGAACAAAGGCAAAACTAACAAACATAAAACAGCCACAACAAAGACATCAAAAACATATTCACCTCTTCTTTTAATTCTTAAATCGACAAACCTTGTCAACATAACGGCATTGGCTGAAAACAGTCGTCTCCTTTCAAGCCCAAAGTTCTTCTTTAAAGCCTCCGGTAGAATACATGATTCAATTCTATTTGCGGGAAGGCCTTATTTTGGACTGCGAAGCATTTTGATGTTTCATCATCACACTCGGACGTCGTCCAAGTGAGACACAAAAGTGATACGTGGATATTCTCGTCTCTGTGGATTTGTGTGTGTGTGTCGTTTTCCACCACTGCTTCTCCTAAAACCAAAGACTTAAATGTACAGAAATAGCAGAGCCCGGCCACAAAAACAAGCCTGCGCCGCTTTATTCTCTCCGGGTCGCGCGCTGCTCATTTTGCCGTGGAAATGGAACAAACAACACAGATGAAAGTAGTGGCAAATTGGAGCATGTTTGGCGTAAATGGCACCTGCTCCCAACTTGCTCCTGCTCGCCACTGTAATGGAGTCCATATTGAGGAGGATGCGGAATGGGAGTCACAATGAATGGAAGGTTTTTGTTTCAGTGTAGCCGACAATTGAGTATTTACCTTAAAAGCGGCACTGTGGTCGACTGCTTAGCACGTCGACCTCACAGTGCAGAGGTGCAGGGTTCGATTCCGGCTCCGGACTTTGCATGTTCTCTCCGTGCCTGCGTGGCTTTTCTCTGGGTACTCTGGTTTCCTCCCACAGTCCAAAAACATGCATGGCAGGTTGATTGGGCCCTCAAAATTGTCCCTAGGTGAGAGTGTGAGTGCGGATGGTTGTTCGTCTCTGTGTGCCCTGCGATTGGCTGGCAACCGGTTCAGGGTGTCCCCCGCCTACTGCCCGGAGACAGCTGGGATAGGCTCCAGCACCCCCCGCGACTCTAGTGAGGATCAAGCGGTTCAGAAGATGAATGAATGAATGAATGAATGAATGAATATTCAGTGTATTACATATTGCCTCCATGAGTGAAAAAGCTTTTTGGGTATTAACACAACAGGGTTCTGCTTCTGCAAGTACCGTAGAAGATTCTCACTTGTCTGTTGAATCCACTAGCACCACCCGCTGTTTGTCATGGTAACAAAATCCAGACTCACCAGTGGCCCGGCAGTATTTGCGGCGGTGTGTCCAGTCAGTCACTCACTCGAACATCACCTCAAACAGGTTCATTTCAAATCTCCTAACATGTTCAAAACTCATTCAGTCCCAGCCAATTCTGGACCAAGTCTGAAAAGACGTTTAAAAACGTCTTTGGGAGTGAATGAGTTAATTCTTTATGTATTTTGACTACAATGTTCCAGACACGGTAGTTTTATTTGAAGAATTGAAATAATTTGTCTCCATGTCTGCAGCATGCAAAGAGTATCTGCCTGATATGAACCTCTCATTCTCCAGCAGATAGGAAGGGGCGTGTAAAAACACAAATGAGGGTTCCTTCCTTTTTTGGGTCTTTTTGGTGGAAATGTCAAAAGGGCATCGCTTGGCCTACAGTTGCACCGCGGAACGACCGGAATAGAGGGAGAAATCAGCAGGGCGTAAAAGTGGACATGGGATTACTTCATGCGGCAGGAGTGATGAGCTGACCTTTCATGCAGCTCCCGAGCGCGCCATAGCCCAGATAGGAAATAACGTCAGAGACAGCGGATGAGGAAAAAAAAACGCATGGATGCCTCTTCGTGATCATCTTTATTGAAAACTCTCGCAGATATGTTTTGCAACGTGTTGTCTTATATGCCAGTACCATTGGTGAAACACATTTTCAAGGTCAAGGTCATCTTTATTGTCAAATACGCATACATTGACATGCAGCATGGATGTGGACATTTTGTCTTCAGCCACACCCGAAATTTTTAAACCACCTCGCTGAGGTGGTTTAAATTTGATCCGAAACAAGCTGTTTTCGGGCGCTACGCCGGAACAAAGTTGCGCGTATGAACGCTCGAGGGGAGCAGTTTCGGAGTAGGTCCGAAATAAATCTGCCCGTGTGAACGGCCCTCATATGTTGTCATAATTTGACTTTCCTCCACTGTGTTTATCAACACAGATTGAGTCAAACCTGCAGTAGCATCACAAAAAAGAAAAAAAACAACACCAGGAAAGATGATCAGTGAGCTACTCATTCAGCTGAAGTAAGGGTCATAGTTCAAACTTGATTTGATTTGAAGAAAAAAGTAGTTTCCTCCCCAAATTGTAGAGCTTTTGCTTTCACTCCGAAAAAGAGTGTGCCCTGTTTGAGCACGCTTGACAAGTTTGCGGAGCGGTTGAACGGCTGCCTTTTTAAAGGCTCACTCGATCACATCCCGTGGCCCTTCGCAGCGAACTAGTGCGTTACAAACACACGTCGCACCTGGCCGCTCCGTGCTCGGATGAGCTTCTGCTCCGATATGGCGATTAGGGATGTGACTGTGCGAAACTGCAAACACTCTGACCCAGCGCACACCCTGAAGAGGAAGCTCCTCATGACATTTGGGACTATCAAAGCAATTTACATCCCTTTTTATTTTTATACCACACATCAAGGGAAAGATAGGCGGATTTCACTTTTTTTTTATCTTCGAATCAGAGCAAAATGATGTTTGCTCCTTTTCTGTACGTAGAGCATGACCACCTCAAAACTCAGCCAGCAGCGCCATCTGGAACGTTACCTAAATTGCTGGTTGCACTTTGGTTTTCATGTTAGTTACACCATGTTGGAAGACTCGCCACATTTGGCAAGTGTGGTGGTGACAACGGATATGCAAGGCAATTAATGACTTTTTCGTTTGAGGGGCATTTTTGCGAATTAATGACTTCATTTGAGGAGTTATTTTTTTCCCCCCCGATATAAATGCAACTGTGCGATATTTCGGTATTGGAGTTTTTATTTCATACATTTGACTTCACAACAAACAAACAGTCTTATTTCTTAAATTCACCCAATGCACAAAAATCACTGGCCAGGAAAAACTAATCAGGAACAAAATAAAAGTCAAGTCAAGTCAAGTCAACTGTATTTATAGAGCACTTTCAAACAGCCATCGCCGCATACAAAGTGCTGTACATGGAGCAATTTAACATATACAATAAACAGTAAAACAAATCGGTAATAAAGACAGTAGAAAGCACCAAACAGTAAACCAAGAACAAATTTAAGTCATGCTGAGTCGAAAGCCAGAGAATACAAGTGAGTTTTGAGGAGGGTTTTGAGGATGGGCAGTGAGGAAGCTTGATGAATGTTTGGTGGGAGGTCATTCCAGAGAGAGGGACCAGCAACAGAAAAGGCTCGATCCCCTCTCAGCCTCAGTTTAGTTCTTGGTACTTCTAATAATGTCTGGTCCGCAGACCTGAGGTGCCGGGCAGGTGCGTAGGGGCGGATGAGCTCAGAGAGGTAAGGTGGCGTGAGATTATTTAGAGATTTGAAAACAAATAAGAGGATCTTGAAAATAACTCTAAAATGTATGGGGAGCCAGTGAAGGGATGCCAGAGTAGGAGTTATGTGCTCCCTCTTACGAGTACCAGTCAAGAAGCGAGCAGCGGCATTCTGGACCAGCTGAAGGCGCTTAATGGAGGACTGGCTGACTCCAAAGTAAAGGGCATTGCAGTAATGGAGCCGGGATGTGACAAAGGCGTGAATTACTGTCTCAAAGTGTTCATGAGAGAGGAGAGGTTTTATTTTGGCCAGCTGTCTAAGGTGAAAGAAGCTGGATTTAACAACGGCACCAATTTGCCGATCAAATTTGAAATCACTGTCCAGTTTAAGGCCCAAGTTTGAGACTGTTGACTTAAGATAAGGAGACAGGGGGCCCAAGTCTACAGGATGGGATGTACAAGGGCCACTGGGACTAAATAGTATCAACTCTGTCTTCTTTTCATTGAATTTCAAGAAATTTTGTGCCATCCAGGTTTTTATTTCTTCCAGGCAGGACAGGAGTGGCTTTAATGAGAAGGCGTCTTTTTTGCTCAGTGGGACATAGATCTGGCAGTCATCTGCATAGCAGTGGAAGGGAATGCCATGTTTCCTTAAGATGGAACCCAATGGGAGCAGATACAGCGAGAAAAGCAGAGGCCCCAGAATTGAGCCCTGTGGAACACCACATGACAGGGGAGCAGTGCGTGACTCAGAGCAGCCAAGGCTGACACAAAAGGTTCTGTCAGCTAAATAGGACCTAAACCACTCAAGAGCACTACCGCCAATGCCCACCAAGTGCTGCAAACGAGTCAACAGAATACTGTGGTCCACTGTATCAAATGCTGCAGTTAAGTCCAATAAAACTAGACACACGTGGTCTCCATTGTCATTTGCCAGGAGGATGTCATTAGAAACGCGTAACAGGGCTGACTCCGTGCTATGCATCGTCTTGAAACCTGACTGGAAGACCTCCAAGATGTTATGTTCATCCAAGAAAAGTTTCAACTGCATGTGCACCACTTTTTCCAGAATTTTTGAAATGAAAGGCAGTTTGGAAATGGGCCTGAAACTTGACAGCACATCAGGATCAAGACCAGGTTTCTTGATCAAGGGTTGGACCACAGCATGTTTAAACTGTTGGGGAACTATACCAGAAGAGAGGCTGCTGTTGATGATATCCAAGACAGGAAAGAATACCGTACGTAGCGTGATACACAAAATGAGATGAAATGAGTTCAATCTCCCGAACGAGAAAACAAATGGTCAGCAATATTCTGACAGAATAAATACATACCAAACCAAAAGCTCGAACGAGGTAAACAACCCTTTTGAGGATCAAGCGGATTGGACACTAGATGGATGGATATGGATATTGATCACTGTTGAATATAAAAAGTCTCAAGGACATTAAAAATTGTAAACACCAGGTCTTGATCTCTGGCGGTATCCCTGAAATTGAACAGGAAGTCAGCCATTTTGTTTTGTGGTCCAAATTAGCCAATCAAGGGATTTCTCCCCAAAATGATCTAAAGTAACTATCCGATCATTTGGGGTGAATTAAGAGGGATTCAAACCCTCTCATCTGCTTGAAAAATGCTCCGGGTTGACAATCATAAATGTTAAACTTCAATATTTTTGTAAATATTTGGTTGAGATTGATCTGGTGAGCCTTTAAACAATGTTAATGTTGTTTGATCTTCAACTGATATGTGTGCCAGGTATCTTACTAAGTGAATAATATAATGGACTCGCATACAAGGAAGCGCTTACTCCGAGTCACAGTTGCACAAGAGTGGTGTAAAGGATGAAGATCATTTTCAGATCGAGAACATTAGTCTAAACATGGGTATCGGGGTACATGGTATGCGCCATGCCAAAAACAATTTGGTTCAACGTTGTCAACACTTTATTTTTGTGCGTGTGTGTGTGTGTGTGTGTGTGCGCGTGTGTGTGTGTGAAACCGGCAGCAGCCACGAGAGCAGTCTAAATAAATCTTAAAGCCCACACACCTCCAAAGCTGCAACGGCGCTTTTTGCACTGCGAGGTAAGGCAGAGCATTATTACGCAACATGCCAATCGTGGCGCTACACTCTGTGTTCATTGGCGTTGATGACGGTCACACTTAGCGCATGATTACCAAAATTGCCTGACAGCTCTCGGCAAATAGAAGCCGTCAGAGACTGCTGATTCGATCCATTAGGGCCAAGTGAAGCGGTGACCCAGCAGATTCAAAGGTTGTCGTCGCAGTGCAAAATGATTGCAGTCGCTTCGCTATTTGCAACTGGCCCTTCACAAAGTCACCGATTTGTGTTTTGAGAATGTATTTATTTATTTATTTAAAGTTCATAAGCATGTCATTACTTTTAGGTCACCTTTATAGAGTGTATGTACCATAATTTCCGCACTATAGAGCGCACCTGATTATAAGCCGCATGTGCCCACATTAAAACATGTCAACATATTTACAAAGAAAGACGGTACACAGAGAGAGTTTTCAAAGTTTTAATAATATAACTTAACAATAATAATAATAATATAACTTTCTTCCCAAACGGTGCCTGTGACGCGGCAGTAAAACGGTAGCAACATGGTAACAACACGCTAGCAACAGAATAGCAATGCGTCATCTGCCTTTCTTTTTGCATTTTCCTTGATGACGGTATGTTCATGCTAATTTAATTTATGCACAAGACAAGAAGTTGCAGTCTTCCTCGACGCATATATTCCACCGGTCTTAATCTTACCTTTTCTACTCGCGCGCCCCCTGGCGGCCGTTAGAAAAATTACACAAATTGGCCGCATCACTGAATAAGCCGCAGGGTTGAAAGTTTGGGAAAAAAGTAGCGGCTTACAGTCCGGAATTTACGGTACTGTTCTTCTTAATTGTATTATCAACAACAACTTCTTGTGCATGGTGAAAATGCAAAGCAATCGAGACTGTACTCTAGTTAATGCTGCTGTGCAGGCCTCACCTCATATGCCTGCTTGGCCTCAAGCAAAAACATTAGCTTGCGTTAGACATTCCATCTTGCTCAAGTGTCTCCTCTGTGACGTTAAAAAAATAAAAATAAATAAAGAACTGCTCCGTTGTAGATAACATGAGCAGGCCCGTAGGCCATGAAGGAGCTGCCAGCAGCACCTTGCTGCTCTCGACAACATCTCCGACCACTCTTTGGAGCCTTTGGATTTTGCTTTGCGCATCATTCAGGTGCCGCGACGGCCTTGTTTTTCGCCCCGTGTTGCCTCTCTTTGGAGAAGATAAAAGTGGGTCACATCCTCCCTCCTGCTGGTCCCCCTCCCTCCTGCTCCTTGGCACCAAATTAAATTAATTAAAAATAAATAAAATCATGACTGTCATTAATTTGATGCTGAGGAGGCCAGAGATGGATCAATGGCACATGCAAACAACCTTCTGGACAGGAAAAAAAACTTGGCTCCCCTTTGAGTGCATCTTATCCGCTTTTGAGTTGCCTTTTTTTCTCCCCGCTTCTCTCCTCAACAAGACGCGTCGGGTTGCTGTTTTTCCTTTCGTCACGTCTTTATCTCGCATCTCAGTGCCGACCGCCTGCCGCCCAAGCTCAATACTTCTGTCAGTTTCACCTTTTTCCTGTGGTTACATGTCAGTCTATACACACACACACACACACACACACACACACACACTGCAATTCTTCAACAGTGCTGGAATCACAAAATGCCAGAGGATGAATGCTGACTTTTCTCTTGATTCTCTGTAATTTTCCTGTAAATTCACACATATTACCGTATTTTCCGCACTAAAAGGTGCAACTAAAAGCCTTCCATTTTCTTAAAACCTCACAGCGCACCCTAAAATCCGATGCGCCTTGTGTGTAGTCATTACGGTAATATTTCAACCCCAAAATGGCTCCTCGCTCGAGACTTCCTGACAAAGATCGGTTATAGAAGAGACGCAAATAGAGCAGCGGCAAGAGAGGTCAACGTTAACGAGTCAATGTGATAACTTGCTATTGGTTAAGTGCACTGTGTCGCTGCTTTATTAAAAAAAAAGTTTTACTGACATCCGATCGTTCTGTTGGTGTTTCCTTAAGCGTAGCGCCATCTAGTGGATGCATTGTAGGTTGTGTCTTATAATGTTGTGCGCCCAATGTATGAAAAAAATGACAAAATAGGCCATTCAGTGAAGGTGCGCCTCATAATCCAGTGCGCCTTTTAGTGTGGAAAATATGGTAACTCGTTTTGGTCGTCTGATTGATTTTAGTCCAGCACGGTGGGCTGGTGGTTAGCACGTCTGCCTCACAGGTGTCAAATCAATCACAAACTGCCAGCATATCCCAAGGATTAATGATGATTTGACCATGATTTAATGAGTTAATAATTAATTGTTTGGTACAACAGTCACATATTTCAGTCCCATTTGTTTCTAAAATGGATGGTTGCACAGAGTTGGGCAAAATGTTTAGCATTTTTTGCATTGCTTCATTCATTTTCTGATCCGCTTATCCTCACGAGGTTCGCGGGGCATTTTGGAGCCTATCTCAGCTCCAGTTCAGGGGGACACCCTGAACAATTTTGAGTGTTCAATCAGCCTACCATGCATGTTTTTGGAAATGTGGGAGGAAACCGGAATACCCAGAGAAAACCCACGCAGGCACGGGGAGAACATACAAACTCCACACAGGAAGGCCGGACCCTGGATCAAACCCTCTGCACTGTGAGGCAGACATGCTCACCAGTGGAATGCAACCTGAATTTGCATTCATGTTGAAAAGGTTCCAGGTTCCTGTTATCAATTTTCCCCAAAAATCACATATGTCCCGTTACATTAGGAATACGACCACCTTGTAGCCTGAGAATGCCAGTTCGGTAGACAATCAGTTTACTGTTTTATACTTTGTGATTCCTTTTTTTTGTCATTTAATTTCTGTAATAATTTCTAATTTCTGTTTTGAACATTCCAACTTATTTGCAGAATTTGACTCCCATAGAACGTCCGCAACTTTGAGGATATCCCAAATCCTTTAACCCTCGACACAGGATTTGTCCTTGGCTGATTTGTAACGGTGGAGCTTCCTTATCAGCGTTCCAATGACATCATTATTTCCGTTGCCAGGACAAGCACGCTATTGATTTTAAAGATTATCCACGATGCATTGTTATAAATGCTTGGAAGACTGAGATCATCTATTTTAATCTTCATCTCGTTGGTATTTTATTTCTTGCATTGCCTCCAAGCTGGAATAGAGCCGTTGAAGCCCAGAACAAGTGTTTTTTAGCATTGTGTATGATTTTTATGGTATTCGAGTCAATCAGGGCTCTAGGGACTCTGCTAAAACATTCCATTTCCGTGCCCAATGCAAGTCTTGTGCAAAGCGTGGTCGAACTTGGGTATTTTCCTAGATGCATGCAAGTTGAAATGGACGCATGCGCCGTCATGGGAGTGAACGCAGAGGCTTTATTTCCCGACCAATAGATACGGCACTTGGAGACCGCTTTCCATGCGTTGGTGTGTGACAACCCCCTTTGGCTCCAAACCATAATTCTGCGGTGGTCAGGAGATGGAAAGGAGGGCTTTCTTAAAAAATATTCAAGATGACAAGGATAAAAATAGTCATTCATTCAATGAATCGATTTCTACAATGATTCAGAGGAATCGATGGACGCTGTCATATTTGTGAGTAAAAATATTGTTTGAGGTCATACACCGCACACGTCCACCGAAATCACATTCTATCACCTGTGCCACAACATTGACCTGCTTTTAAATAAGCGCGTGTGCGCCTGTCTACGAAATTAGAGCCCTTCATGTTATGAAATGCGCATTACCGCGCTCATCAGTTCGGAGTAATCGCTGACGTAGCATATTTCACATCGAGCCAGTCAGAAAAGAAGTACAACGCTTCGAGGCTTGTCTGAATCTAACAAAATGTCTTTGCTGGCTTCACAATTCCCGCCTGTGCAAAAAGATTCTTCCTGTTCATCCTCTGAAGCCTTGTCAAATGCACGGGAAGGTTTTTTCAGGTCAAAACACGACACTGTCCACCACTGGCATGCGATATAACAGCTGGACCTGAACAATCTGCAATCAATATGCATCTAATCTCAATGACCCTTGTTGCCAGTTACCAGTTTCGAAGTACCAGTTTCAAAGTGTCTAACACTTCCCGTCAATTGTATACTTTTTTTTGAGTTGTCAGTGCAGGTAAAGTGACACAACACCCCCCCCCCCCCCAGTGTTGGTGTGAGCAGTCGGTCAGCTCTACAATATTCCCAATCCGATATCACGTTTACGAAAGCACGGCCTATCAATCTTTGACAAATGTAACGTAAAAGTGATATATTTCTATATTGCTGTCGAAAAGAGAGAGAGAGAGAGCCTGTCTGTAACCGGCATAAGTCACGTCAGCTCGTTTCTGCTCTGACATTACAAAGCGGCGAAGAGCAAAGCGACTGGTGTACTGCATTTTGATGTGATACAGAGCAGAATTGGTTCTTTTTTTATGTTATCTAATCCGTCAACTATGTTGCTTGAAAATAAAATATAAAATACATTTATTTGCCTAAACATTTCAAAATAATACATTCCAAGTGCTGTAATTGCAAAATCATGACGTGGTGAAACCGTCACACTTTTGCTCAAGGTTATCATACCATCAGAATCTGATGCCGGGCCATACCTATCAATAACAAACACATAACACATAGAAATAAGGTGTATCCCACTCACCAGTTACGATATACGATTTGTATTAAGACGTGTTTTGCGATTCTTACCGTATTTTCACGACCATTCGGTGCACCGTGTTGTTGGGCGCAGTCTCAGTAACGGCTGCTATTTCTGTTTTTGACACATCCACAAAACGCACTGTATTATTGGGCGCAGCCAGGCATGGTAAAACATACATCAGCTTCAACATACGGCATGCATGCACGCATGCTAAAAACAAGTTTTGAAAAAGGCAACGGAAGCAAAACTGAGTTCGGTTGTACTTTATTTAGCCATTTTACAATGTACTCACGTTTTTCTTTTCACCTCTTACACGCTGTCAGAGATGTTCTCTCGGACGGTCGACAAAGGCTCGAACACAGGAACAGATCGTCTTTCTCTGCCGGCAGGAGGTGCAGTTTTCGATGAAGCCACTCAGTGTGAGCTTCCCAACTGACACCCCACCCCTGCAACCTCTGCCGACCTTTTTATTGATTGTATATGCAAATTACGAGAAACATATCAGAAAAACACTCCCATCTTCATTAACATGACACACCTCTGAACGGCCCCATTGGGTCGCCCCTCAGACAAAGCACTCTCTTGGTACTCGCACCAACATCCGGACATGTATACATTCCAAGGGATACCTCCTTATAATTTGGCTCGTAACTCTTTTCTCATGATGGAGTGCTCAAGTACTCCCTTCCGTCCAAGGTTAAATCTTCCTTTCCAAGTTATAAGATAACAGGCACCAGTGTGTCTACTAATGATGTGGTCAGGTACCATCTGCTCCGGTCTCTTGATCTCTCTGACTCTATGCTTCCATTGTGTGCGAGATGTTCTGAACACAAGCATTCCGAGGTCAATCAAGCATGTAACAAGATGAAACTTTAAAACATGACAACATTGTAATTTCTATTCTAACACACGCTCACCGACTGGTAAAAGCTAGGGACGTGCCTTTAGCGTCCTCTTACACGCCCACCCTTCACTCATTGGCGGACTTCCGCATGCCTGTCGTCACTCACGCCCGCCTTTTCTCTATATAAACAGCGTGTCGGCCAGAAGCGCTCTCAGTCAGGCTTTGGAACTCAGCTCATACACTAGATGCTCCGCATTATAAGGCGTCCTGTCCATTTTGGAGGAATTTTAAGACTTTTAATGGCGCCTTATGGTCGTGAAAATACGGTACTTGACTTCAGGAAATTAAGTTCTGGCCATCCAATCAGAGGATGGAAAAATCATGACATGATTGTGACTCTCAGGCGATTTGAAGTCTGAATTGTTAAAAAAAAAAAAAAACAGTCCCATTGCTAATTTAGTTGAAGTGATTTTGGCCAACACTTCTGATTCTGGAAGGCGTGTGCATAGGCTAAAAGCTGATTGGACAAAAAAATAAAAAGTCAGCATACACCAACTCCAAGTAATGCAGCCAAAAGCAACACTACGAAATGATTCGACTATCGAGAATAAATTCCTGAAACACAGTCACCGTGAGGTGTTTTCTGATGGTGTCTTTTTTTTTTTTCCCTGAATGCGCACGACTTCCATCCACACACTTTTCGCACTAATGGACAACTTTGTCAATTTTGCCTCATTGGTTTCTCTTAGATCCAGTCATGTCCCTTAATGACCTAATGACAGTCGGTGTTGTCGGGCCCGTGTCCAACACAAGGGACTGACGTGTGATTTGATTGATTTGATGAAGGACAAAACAACAGCTGCTTGATTCAATGACGCCAATTAACGCCAATGCGGTAAAGTTATTTGTCATTTTGGCAGAAGCAGGCACCGTAGTGGACGATATCCGCCGCCGACTGTCATAAACCACACTGAATGAATACTCACCTTGGAGCCCAATAACCAGCCCAAAGTGGTACATTAGTTTCGATTGTACCTTGTGGGTTATAAAATGACTCTTCCTCCTAAAAGTGTGTGATGGAGTAACTGGCCTAAATGCGTTCAACTGCAGAAGAATTTCCCTTCGCAGTTGGAGGTTGCACTTTGTAGCTTGCAAAGTGAACAGCGAATCAGCACATTTCACCGCTTACAATATTGCAGACATCATTTACGACTTGACTGAGATTTGTGCCGTTGCGTGTGTGTGAATCTGTTTTGAGCGCTGACCAATTCCCCTTTGTGTCATGCCAACGCGCCCGCGTCATTAATTCATTTCGAGCCTTAAAATGCATCAGTTTCAAAAACAGCTGTCATCAATAAACTGCCAGCAGGTCAATATAACACAATATTATTTAATCGAGTCCTACGCTGTCTGTAATGTGATAATACGTCGCCAGAAAAAAATTGCGGAAGGTGCGGTTGCTTCTGTGTCCACATGTAGTCACCGCCGATCTACTATTTGATGTATAATTCCACCGGAATGTTAATATAATTTTTTTAACATTTTGTAAACATTTTACACCAACCGAGTAAGCTATTGGTAACGCACATTCAATACATTGATTATTCACATATATATAAGATTGATTAGGGCGGCCCAGTGGTCAAATGGTTAGCGCTTTGACCTCACTCCGTTCTCTTATGCTGCATTTCTTTGGACCTCATTGCCAGCCTGCATATTGCGGCACAGCATGCTACTACCCTGAAAACGCAACTCTGAATGAAAAATGTGTACCGTAATTTCCGCACTATAGAGCGCACCTGATTATAAGCCGCACCCACGACATTTTTAGAGGAAAACCGATTTTGTACACACACAAGCCGCACCCGTATATAAGCCGCACGTGCCCACATTAAAACATGTCAACATATTTACAAAGAAAGACGGTACACAGAGAGAGTTTTCAAAGTTTTCATCATATAACTTAACAATAATAATAATATAACTTTCTTCCCAAACGGTGCCTGTGACGCGGCAGTAAAACGGTAGCAACATGGTAACAACACGCTAGCAACAGAATAGCAATGCGTCATATGCCTTTCTTTTAGCATTTTCCATGATGAGGGTATGTTCACGCTAATTCAATTTATGCACAAGACAAGAAGTTGCAGTCTTCCTCGACGCATATATTCCACCGGTCTTAATCTTACCTTTTCTACTCGAGCGCCCCTGGCGGCCATTAGAAAAATTACATAAATTGGCCGCATCACTGAATAAGCCGCAGGGTTGAAAGTTTGGGAAAAAAGTAGCGGCTTATAGTCCGGAATTTACGGTATTAAAGCAAAGCTCACTGTCCGGTGTTTAGTGCAAAAGAAACCAGAAACTGGCACAATCTGTTGACAGTTTTCTCATATTTTAGTCAGCAAAATGGAAGATTTTAAATGATTCCCTGACACCCGAAAGTTGTTCTAAAGCTCGCAGAAAACATGTGTCATGACTTATTCAGTGTCGGCTAATGTTGCTGTGCATGATTCAGTGCCGCAGCACCTTAATTGCACATTTGAATATTTCGGCTGCATTCCGCCGTCGCTCGCAAATGCAGACCAGCTCAGCACGCTAAAATGTCGTCGGCGCGTGACTAACGTGATGCGAGGACTCTTGCGTGAGTATGAAATGCCGTCAGGGACATAATGCAGGATTACCTCTCACACGCACTAATGAAACACTCTCATTTGCACGACTGAAGCGCTTTCATACACACTACTAAACCGCTGTCACGGGTGAGAGCATTTCAGTCATGTGAGATCATTTCAGTGGCGTATGAAAGTGTTTCAGTTGTGACTGTTTCAGTGAGTGTGAGAGCGTTTCGGTTGTAAATGTGAGAGGTAATCCTTGTATCCCTGATGACACACTCTCACACACTTCTGAAATGCTCTCATGCAAAATAGCATTTCATTTTTGTGGGTGAGGTCATTTCAGCTGTGCTGAAAGTGTTTCTCTAGTGCAGTGATTCTCAACCAGTGTTCTGTGAGAGCTCATCAGGTGTGCCGCGGGATGTCATCCAATGTCAATTATTCATTCATTCATTCATCTTCCGAAGCGCTTGATCCTCACTCGGGTCGCGGGCGGGTGCTGGAGCCCATCTCAGCTGTCTCCGGGCAGAAGGCGGGGGACACCCTGAATTGGTTGCCAGCCAATCGAAGGGCACACAGAGACAAACAACCATCTGCGCTCATAGACACACCTAGGGACAATTTCGAGTGTTCAATCAGCCTGCCATGCATGTCTTTGGAATGTGGGACGAAACCGGAATACCCGGAGAAAACCCACATAGGCCCGGGGAGAACATGCACACACAGGGAGCTGGAATCGAACCCGGTATCTCTGAACTGTGAAGCCGACGTGCTAACCACTGGACATACCGGGCCGTCCCAATGTCAATTATTCGACCCAAAAATATTGACAAATAAAAAAAATGTTTTGGATCATTTTCTATGCCAACCACATTTAGTAACAGGCAAATTAATGACGTTTTTTGACCAAATGACAGCCATTATATATCTAATTGATTGTTTTTGCTCAGGGGTTCCACCTTGATTATTTTCCCCCACATGAAATATGTGCTTTATCTCAATAAAAGTTGGGAAACACACTGCTCTCGTGATAGTGAGAGTGTTTCAGTAGTGTGTATGAGAGCATTTCAGTAGTGATTGTGAGAACTATGTCTGAATTAGGTCTCTCAAATGCTCTCTACTGTCATGTCACACTGAAAAATGCAATGATGAGACGCTGAAATAGATGTCCTATGAATGACTATGAGTGTTTCAGTAGTATGTGTGAGGGAGTTTCTGCTATGTAAGTGAGAGAAGACACATTTCCCTTGTGCACGTGAAAGCATTTCAGGAGTGGCCATGCGAGCGTTTCTGTAGTTTGTGTGAGAGGTAACCCTGAATTGTGTCCCTTACGGTTCCCTCTATCTCTTCCTGTTGGTTCACCTCTCTGTTTTTTTCTTCTGCTTTCCTTTTTATTTTTCCACCTTCTTTCCGAAGACGAAGGTCATGGTAGCTCACGAAGCAGAGCGAGTAAGTAGTTGCGAAGAAAGATGGAGTGTTTGAATCTCCGGTGGGAACAGGTCGATATGACCTCAGCTGGGGTCCGTACGACATCGGCGCACAATAATGGCATTCCCCGCTGAGGGTTGGAGCATGCTTCAAAAGTTCAGGATGTTTGAAAAGCACTCTTGAAGGTTAAGTAAATTTAGCCAAGTAAATAAAAAAAACTGGCAAGCGTTTTTGCACATGAATTGCAGCTTGTCATGTGCACAGCAAATCGCACATAACTTGGGCAAAATGACTCTTATTTGTCAATAAAGCCTGATTTGAGTTCTTGCTTCATTTGCGGCAGCACGGTAGGTAGCCAACTGGTGAGCACGTTGGATTCACACTGCAGAGGTGTAGGGTTGGATTCCCGCTCCGGTCTTCCTGTGTGTCGTTAGCATGGGCTCCCCGTGTCTGCGTGGGTTTCCTCCGGGTACTCGGGTATCTTCCCACATTCCAAAAACGTGGATGGCAGGTTAATGGAACACTCTAAATCAGTGGTTCTTAACCTTAGTGGGACTGAACCCAACCAGTTAATTTGCACATTCACCGAACCCTTCATTAGTGAAAAATAAAATATGTATATTTTGTACAAATTCAAGATATAAAAAGAAATACATTTATTAAAAAACAGAAAAAAGTAAATAAAATTTAACGAGATAAGTATACTTTTTCTTTTTAATTGTACAACGTACTATCACAACAGTCACACGTTGACGACTGAGCGAACTACATTTTCCCGCAGCACTGATTGGACAAGCAATGTCATGTGATCATCTGCAGCCAAGCGGGCGTCTCATAATTAATTGACTTGTTGAGTTGCATGTGTCTTAACCTCTGTCGCAGAGGCTCCGTCGAACTCCCGAGACCGATTCACCGAACTCCGGGCTCGATCGAACTCGGGTTAAGAACCACTGCTCTAAATTGTCTCGAGCTGTGATTGTGAGTGCAGATGGGTGTTCGTCTTTTTGTGCCCTGCGTTTGTCTGGCAACAAGCTCAGGGTCCGGCACGCCCGCGACCCTCGTGAGGATAAGCGGATACGAAAATGGGTGGATGGATGGACCGATGGATGGATGGATGGACGGATGCTACCACCTGCGTCGTTTTTCACAGCACAATCAAATCCAAGAACCTTGAAGCTGCAGTTGTTTGCCTCGTTCAAGCATTTCTCCTGTTGGCTTCCAGCAGTTTTTGCACTTTATTATCATGACGTAGATGAGGAGAAGATTTGACCAAAATGTTTCTTAAAGAAAGACGCAGGATTGACAAAGCCAGGAAAAAAAATGAGACGAACCAAAAGCACTTAAAATTCAAGGACAAGTATAAACGCAAAATCACTTGTCTCCAAAAGGACAAGGAATATCCAATTACATGTACAATAACACAGAGAATAACAATATAACAAAAGGACTACGTACTAGAGCGAATATAGATCTTGAACAAGAGAACTATGAGGCAAGATCGTGAAAGTTTAGAAAAATCAAACACTTGGTCCGAGAGTCCGTGAGCAAGGCTGAATATTATATATAATATTATAATAATCTGACATTGACCTGTCAGCATGGCAGTCCTTCAAGCCAGGTGCTGATAACACCGAACAGGTGTGGCGCTCGAGGGAACGCCCTCGGATCCCGCCTGCACTGAATTACAAAGCAACAGAACCATGACATTGTACAAGGGTCTCCTTTCATTTCAAAGCGCTGTCTGCAAACGTCGCGTCGAAACCAAAAGTGTTGCAATCAACGTAGTCATTCAAAATTTTAAGGCTACCAACATTTACGATTGTGGTGTAAAAACTTGGCCTACTGCCCAAACATTTCTTGAATGTTGTTAAAAGCAAAGATGACGTAACAAAGTGGTAAATGAACTAAATACAGGTTGAACATGATTCGCAAATCATTGTATGCAGTTTTTATTTACTTGAACACAATGTCGAAATGTCATTATGAGCAGTTGACTTTACCGTTCGAAGAATGCCCTTTCCAAAATTTAACGAAACACATTTTGGGAGCACTGCTTTTATTTTGTGCTGTAAGGACTAATCCAATAACAGGCTCCTGTTAGGAGACAAGACAGCGTTAAGTTGCTTCTTAAGAAAATAAGAAAGCCTTCTGACGCCCCAGTGAGTCAGCAGTATGTGCACGGAATGGCGCTGGCACAAAATGAATGAGGATGCATTCATTAAACATAACGGGCTGCAGGAGAATGCGAGAGAACAGTCCAGCGCGGAATGCTAAATGAGCTTTGGAAGTGTTCGATGCTGTTAATGTTCATAGCAGGATCTTATGAGAGTGTATCAGGGTGTATGTAACTCCTTTTGTTATTCTGCCGCAGTCAGAGACTGTTGATTGTGCCACACACTATATGGGGAAGTACGTCATAAATTTCGTGGTTAATCGTTTACCGGTCTGTTTGGATCTTAACTCATTCGCTCCCAAAGACGTTTTTAAACGTCTTTTCAGACTTGGTCTAGAATTGGATTAAGGCATTACGAATTCACTCTATTGTGATCATAACTTAATGTGTCACATTTTTCTTTCTATTTTTTTTCCTCAGAGCAGTCAAGAAATGTTTTTGGGAGAAGAAATGAGTTTAAAATTTGATTTGTTATAAAACCGACACCGTGATTATAAGCGTTGCGTTTCGAAATTCACTTTTGAGTCCCGTCCGCTGCTCTGCGAGTGTGTAGATCCAGAGAGGCAGAGCAAACTCCCCGTTCATTAATTTCCAAACGCAGCTTATGTTCTAAACCAATCAGGAGCTCGTGCTTTGAACTGTTTCCACCTGTACCGCCTGATGCATCGTGTCCCCAGGTGGAACGCCGAGGGGCGCGTTGCGGAGCTCGGCTTTTGGTGCACTGTGAATAACTGAACGGCACATTTCGACAAGGTTTCTGGAACGGTTGGAGTGAAGCTGTGCACACTCTGAGAATATTTCCAACAGCTCCATAAAACTTCATCACCCCTAAAAGTGCCGTTCCTTCATTTTGGGGGTATTCGGAAATACGTTCCAAGTGTATTGCCTCACTTGAACCATTTAGAGCCACAGAACATTCTACAAATGTGCTGCTCAGTTATTACAAGGGCCCCCAAAAACCGAGCCTAATGCAGACGGTAGGAGCCAATAGAAAACAGCTCGGTTCAAAAATTGTGAGAGAAGCATGCTCTGCCTGCGACAGCAAACGAGGACGACGAAACATCTGCAATTAACTATTGTGAAAGTGGTTGTTAAATTCTATCCTAAAAGACCTTACCTTAACCCTTTCATGCAACCTGTAACCTGATAACATGATAAGTTGTCCACTGTAGTAACCGCTATCCCTGAAAGGGTGAACGAGAATCCCACTTCCCATTGTAGCCAAAGATTGCAATCGTGGTGGATTAATATGCCTTTTGAACCCTTGTTGATCTTGCTGTGCAACCTCTCTTATGTCTAAATCAGGGGTGTCCAAACATTTTTGTTTGAGGGCAGCATATAGAAAAATGGAAGGGTAAAAGGGCCACTTTAAAAAAAAAATTTGAAACGCGCTAAAGGCAGTCAAGTTAGCAATAATATATTGTTTGTATTGTCTACTTAATCTCATCAGTTTTCTGTTAAAGGTGTGAAAGCAAATTGTTTTGAGGTCTAGCTCACAGAGTAGATCCAGCTCTGCGCTAAACAGACGCCGAATACCATCTCACAATTCAGAGCCAGAAAAAGAACAAACGGTAGTAAAGTGACCATTTTTCAAACAGTTCCTTGAGGATCATGAATGTGATGTCTTCATAAATCAGCAATAGAGGACCAAGTGAATGAAATGATTTATGCCTCTAAAATGGAATGACCTTTTTCACTACAGTGGTTTGAAGATAACTTGTGTTATTCTTTTAATCATAAATGGTTTATTTGTATCTTCAAATATAGAGAAAAGTTAAACAAATTATTTGTCGTGATGGCACCTTTTTTTCTGACACCCCCCTTTCCATTTTGCCCACCTTCACCTTTCTTAACTAACCTTGTGGCCATTGTCAAATGTCACGTTTAGTTTTAGTTTTGCTTTTTGTTTTTTTGTCAAGTCGTGGGCCGCTGAACAATGGATGGTGGGCCACAAATAGCCCCCGGGCTGCGGTTTGGACATTCCTCATATACTTACCATCGAAAGTCAGGGAACACTGTATGGGGTTCCTTTCAACTGCAGCATATTTGAGCAAAGCAGGGCCTAAATGGTGTCCGATTTGCGCATGCAATTTGTGCAAACAACGTTGGCTGTGGCGTGACTATTAATGATGTAGATACGGAGAGAGAGAGAGAGCGAGAGAGAGAGAGAAGCCTGACGAAGGGACTTGTTGCCAGGCGTCAAGGTGTTGTTGCCTCTGTTTGATTGGAACAAAAAGCCTTTTGGGCGGAAACACCTTTGGTACGAGTGTGCTCAGTGAACGTGTGGTGCACAAACACAGAATATCTCCATTTATTTCCCCCGACATATATTGTTGGGTTAATTTCAAAGGATCAAAAGGTGGTCTTCTAAATCTTTACAATTGCACACTTCAACCTGCTCCACAAATCCTGCCACTGGTCACTTCAAAATGCTGCAATGATTATCTGCACCAACTGCAGAACTGTTATCGTATTGTATTCTACCACTGATCACTTTAGCTGTGCTTCCACTCGCAGCATTGATCCCAATCACACCATGTCTGAAAGCACAAGTTTGGTGGCGGCTGGAGTAATCAGTGTTGGAATGTGCGGTCACATTTGAGTGCTTAACCTTACCCATATGTATTTTATAGCGAATGCAGAGCAGCAATCCAATTAGTGCAATTTGTATGCCTGACAATCCTTATGAACTAAAATTGGGCTATTTGCAGATGATTGGCCCAGAGCACAGATCCGATTTGATTTGCCCCAAAAAAAAATAAAAAATAAGAAAATCATTGACGCCCCCTCCCCCTTAAGCTGTTTAGTTTTGGACATATCAAATCATCAGTCATGAGAAATATTCACACTAATCAAACAAAGACCAAAAGGAGTACACTGAAGCCAAGGCTAATTCTGTCTCCCCTTTCCGCATAATATCAAACTATCAGACTATCGCGGTGTTGTGCCTACGCCGCTCTCTCACACACACACACACACACACACACACTCACACACTCACAGACACACACACAAACACACACGTATTGTAGATACATCATCAGCAAAAAGTACCCATTTGAATATCTAAAATATCATAGATCTAATTTACAAACAAAATAAATAGCATTGGCCCAAGAATTGATCCATGAGGAACTCCATATATTAGTTTCATGAATTCTGATTTGACTTCCTTTAACAGCACAAATTGTTTTGTTTGTAAGAAAATCAATCCACGATAATGCATTTCCTCTTGATTCCCTGTCCTTCCAATTTATTTATGAATATAGGATAGGATGATCAGTTGTATCAAAGGCATTTTTTAAAGTCAGTGAAAACTCCAACTACATAATCTGTATTATCAATTGGATTTTGTATTTGCCCTTCCACACCAATAATGCCATTGCAGTTGACCTATTTCATCTTAATCTATATTTCGTTTGGTACAGTAGGTTATGGCTCTCAAGAAAATGATATAATCCAGTTGCAAAAAGTATTTGAATTTATTTTTGAAGACTAAGACTGAAATGAAAGTGGTCTGTCATTAGAAAAAAGTATCCTTATCACTATTTTTGTATACTGGAATGACCTTGGCTATTTTCATTGCACTGGGGAAGATAGATACCTGTTTGAAATGACTGATTGCAAATGTATGTGAGTGGTGTGGTTATACAATCTATATATATATTAAAAAAAAAAAAATCCTCATCTCACCCCTCGGGTGGTGTCCGTCCCCCATTCAGCTCGGGTCCTCTACCAGAGGCCAGGAAGCTTGAGGGTTCTGCGCAGTATCCTTGCTGTTCCCAGCACTGCACATTTCTGGACTGAGATGTCCGATGTTGTTCCGGGATCTGTTGCAACCACTCATCTAATTTGGAGGTCACTGCCCCGAGTGCTCCGACCACCACAGGCACGACTGTCACCTTTACCTTCCAGGCTCTCTCCAGCTCCTCTCTGAGCCCTTGGTATTTCTCGAGTTTCTCGTGTTCCTTCTTTCTGATGTTTCCATCACTTGGGACCGCTACATCCACTACAACGGCTTTCTTCTGCCCTTTATCAATGATCACGATATCCGGTTGGTTCGCCATTACCATCTTGTCAGTCTGGATCTGGAAGTCCCACAGGATCTTCGCTCGGTCATTCTCCACCACCTTCGGAGGTGTTTCCCATTTTGACCTTGGGGTTTCCAGTCCATACTCGGCACAGATGTTTCGGTAGACTATGCCAGCCACCTGGTTATGGCGTTCCATGTAGGCTTTCCCTGCCAGCATTTTACACCCTGCAGTTATGTGTTGGATCGTCTCGGGTGCCTCTTTGCACAACCTACACCTTGGGTCTTGTCTGGTGTGGTATATCTGGGCCTCAATGGCTCTGGTGCTCAGGATATATATATATATATATATATATATTTATAACTACTGTCATGTCAGTATTCCAGCAATCAGAATTATTATGATTTTTTTTACAATTTTACTTATGGACCACGTTATTCAATTCACTCTCACTGACTTTGTACAGCAAAATGGTGTTTGGATTTGTGGTGGGGCAGCCCAGTGGTTAGCTCGCCGACCTCACGGTGCAAAGGTCATGGTTTCGATACCGGCTCCGGCCTTCCTGTGTGGACTTTGCATGTTCTGCGTGGGTTTTCTCTGAGCACTCCGGTTTCCTCCCACGTTCCAAAAACATGCATGGCAGACTGATTGAACACTCTAAATTGTCCCTAGGTGTGAGTGTGAGCCCTACGATTGGGTGGCAACTGCTTCAGGGTGTCCCCAGCCTACTGCCTGAAGACAGCTGGGATAGGCTCCAGGACCCCCACACACCCCCTCGACACTTGTGAGGATAAAGCGGATCGAAAAATGGATGGATGGATTTCTATTTATAATAATATCCAAGCTCTTGGAAGGATGGATGGATGGATTGATGAATGAATGGACGGACGTCCAGATGTTTATTTGTATATTTTATTCATGTATTTACTTGATTTCATTTGCTTTAAATGTGCTCAACTTTTGTTCCGAATCAGCTTCTTCTTACTGGTTACGACGCGACTCCCTTCTCATTCATCCCGCAGCTTCGCTGTGCTTTAAACGGTAGTGAGTTCCGGTTAGGTTGTCCCAATGCGTTGAACGGGAGACGAGTCATTGGATACAAACTGGGTTTTGTCCCGCCCACAGAGTTCGTCGTCTCTGGGACTGGATGGCAGTGGGAGGGTACCGGACGCCAGGCTTTTCTGCATCCGATTGGATGATCTGTCTGAGCCTGTGTGCCAGTTCGATTGACATTGAAATGAGCCAATCACCGAGCTTTTAGTGTAGGCATCCATGCAAGCATTTTTTCAACTCGCATTCTGTTCCGAGTTGAGCTGGAGACTTCTCCTAATCATTTTGGCGACACTCTTTGTTGTAAACAAACAACTAGCGACAAATTAATCTTTTATTTCTGGTGGGTTTTATTGTAGTTCCTATAGTTGTAGGACACTATTAATTAAGTACCGGGAAAAGCCGCCTTGTTGGTATGACAGGGTCACAGATCATTTTCTTGAAAAGGAACGGAGCTAGAGTAGAATTCGCGTATAAATAAACGGACACATTTTATGATGTCGACCAAAATTGAGCTTCCCCTCTTTGACAGACGAGCATCCGGCACTGGTTTCAATGTCTCCTTGTTTTATGTTTTATGGTTATTTTGTTAACGTTTTTGATGGGGGAGGGAGGGAGGAAAAAAATATTTTTAAAAAAAACTTTGTCCGACCTACCGACCCTAAGCTGAAATTTCATGTTACCGGAAACACACTACTTATTTTTCTACGCCTAATTGTGTCATTTATTTAAATTACAGACTGCAATTGAAAGTTTTTGGGTGCATGCCTGTCTGCGTGGCTATCTTTTGGTGCTTGACTTGTCTGGCCAGGGTTATGCTGATGGAAGCCCCAAGCTTGCCATTCAAAGACCATATGTCTTTTTTTGGAGGGGTTGGTGATCATGCTCTGGGGCATTTACACTTGAGCCCTGTGAAATCTGCCTAGCAACAAGTATGATGTGACGAGATAAACCATACTTGTCGTCAAAGTCATTTTTCTTTATGAATTCCCTCGAAGCTCGATCGGGTGAGTCGAGCCAGGAGCTCCACAGTGCAGCTTTTTTGCCAAACTCCTGCAGATTCCTCCTCCTCATCCTCCTCATCCTCCCTCCACCACTGAGAGAGAGAGCGAGCAACAGCGATCGGGCCGAGCAACAGAGTGAGCGAGTGAGATAGTCACGCTTTGCAAGGCAGCCACAGAAGAGACGTCAAGAGGAGGACCTAACGAGAGAGAGAGAGAGAGAGAGGGAGGAAAAAAAAATCCTTCTCTCCGTTCTGCCGCCTCTCTTCGAGCATCCAGCGAAGAGGAGCGCGGAGGGAGAGACCAAAAAAAAAGCGGCTTGGCACATTTCCACGCCGCCTCGCCTGGCCATTTCTGCGGCGGAAGAGCTGCCCCACGGCCCCTCCATCACTGACCACGAGAAGAAGAAGAAGCGAACCAGGAGAAGACGAGAAGAATCCTCGTCGGGATGCTTAACAACCTGACTGACACGGAGGAGGGGGACGGAGGAGCGCAAAACCAGGGTGAGTGATGGGATGTGTCACATACACACACAGACACACACACACATGCACCCACACACACGTGCTCCAATCTGTCCATGCAAGGGGGATTATATAATGACATGACAAGTTTAGGTGGATGTTGCGCATAGTGTGCTGGCTTCGAAGTGGTGGTGGAAAAAAAATGTATGCATGTGTGCGGCCCGCTTGCATCCTTCCTCTTACTGCAAGGATGCTGTGACAAGAATAGTAATGCGCTCGTCCCATATATATGACGCCAGGCACCCGTGTGAGGGCATTTATACTGGGCACACGCACAAATCATTTCCGCCGTGGTCATGCAGCAGTGTCGCCCGAGTGGGTGGGGAACGTGTGGCATGTGGGCCATATGTGGCATCTCGGGGGATTTCATGCGGTCCACAGTGCGATTATATATAAAGCCCACAAATACGGTGTCATCTGTGAACCAACAGTGCCCCCAATTTAGTTTTTTGGAGATACAAGTCATCGCTCAGGTGATTTTTATTTTCTTTGTCTCGCAAGCCAGAATTTGAGATGAGCTCTCTATGATGGCACTGACCTCAAATCAACTCACGACAACAAGCAGAAGTTTGGCAGATAATGAGCAATTCTTAAAAAAAAAAAAAAAAGAGGCTTTAACCTGCAAATGCCATTCCCAGTTGAAGTTTACCATCATTAGTTTAGTTTCGTTCAGTTTAGTTTAACTAAAGCAAATCACACGTTGTGCCTTTTAAGTCTGCTTATCTTATTATTAACAAATCATGCTCAACACTGTAGAGCGTCCAACAAATAGGATCAGCCTTGCGGGGTTATAAGCTTTAATGCAACGGATATTTGAGCGCAAATCATGGCAAAGCATGTGTAGACAGTTAACTCTCGCAGCATGCGGAGACATAGTGTATCTTCTTTATCCTCTGTGAAGAATGATTAACGGTACAATTACTGCAGGATACTGAGCCAGCCGACCACTGTGCCCAAGGGAAAACATGTGGCAGAATTTCACTATCTTTAGCTGTACAGTATATCAAATCATTCATCCCCTTTAAAATGAATCGCAATGCCAAATTCGTACATATTTTAACAAAGAAACATTGCATAACAACATATGACAACTAAATGAAAGAGGATGTACACTGAAGAAAATGGTTTGACGGATGTTCTCAATTTTATTTTGTGAAGTGGTTGCACAAAATAAAATCACCTGGATCGAGATACAGTCAAACCTCGGTTTTCGTCCCTAATCCGTTCCAGAAGGCGAAAACCGAAATTGTTCGAAAACCGAAACCATGCTCTTTAAAAAAAAAAAAAAAGTTTATTGAACACGTCTGCTCACAATGGAAAGCGACACGAGGAAGCGTCACTTCCTCGTCTACCCGAGGAAGCGTCATTTCCTCGTGTAAGGAAGGTGAGAGGAGTCAAGTGGTGCATTCAAGTGCGCTCAGTTTGTTCGAGAACTGAAATTTGTTCGTCATCCGAGGCATAAAAAAAAATTCAAAATTTTGGGTCAAAAACCGAATTGGTCGAGAACAGAGATGTTTGAAAACCGAGGTTTGACTGTATATTTTTGAAAGTAGACAATATATCTACTCCATTAATGTGTCAACATCCAGATAATTGTATTGTGTGGGGACACAAAATTGTCTAAATTCAAGACACATTACCTGCTTTTATAACATGTAATTCCTGTACTGTAGTATTTGTGTGTTGGGTGTGTGCTTTGAAGGGGCGTGGCCTAGTTATCAACTGCCAGGACCTGGATTGAGCAGCTGCATGTGAGCAGCTGGGCCTGAGAGCAACTCCTTATAAGTGTTCTCAATTTATATTTGTGTCAGATTCAGTGTAAAAAAACTAATATTATCTAATAAACTAATTTTCATTAAAAAAAAAAAAAAAGATCCTAGTACTATATTACTCCCTGGATGAATAAATCATTTATCTTCAGCATTCCACAACTACATTGCAGATTTCTGATGCAAAACCTTGTCACAGGCCACCCCCGCCTCTTAAAGGCACATACTGAACCCACATACGATGTCCGTCATACAGTATCTTCCTTACATTTTATGTTCTTTTCTTGTTACAATGTGTCTAAAAAAAAAAAAAAGTGTTCTGTCTATTTATTGACAATGGCCCCTGATATGAAATACAAAGTAGATTGGCCACCACCGCTAGTGTAAATGGTCCCACACCATATGGCGCTCGTGTGGACATCCGGTACAAACACAGCAACAGACAGAGATACGCACAATCGCAAACAGACCGTATTAACTAATCCCTTGACCACATCTGTCAAATATCAGGACCCCCCCCCCACCCACCCACCCACCCAAACCCACCCTGTTCCATCCAGTCCATTCCAGTTGCGTGTCTATGCGGGCCAACCTGTGTCATGATGTACTGTATGTCATTGCGCACGCACGCACGCACACACACACACGCAAACATATGCACACAGACCACAATGTCTGACGAAAATGTAAATATTTCAAACATTCAGTAGCGAGTAAACGTTCAGTAGTTTTTTTTTTCAAATTATCTGATTCGTTTTGAAGTTTCTTCCATCCAAGTAAATTCATGTGAGAACTATGCACAAGAACACACAAGACACACACACAGGCTCCTCCCCTCACTCTCACTCCTCCACCCGCCCTCCTTTACATGAAAGCAAACAGGCTGTGACGTGTTTATTTTCTCTCTTAAATTTGAATTTAGGCTCTCAGTAATCTGGTGCGAAGACAGGCTTGCGGATGAGGGCGCCATCCGTTGCCTCTACCTGTGAGAGCCGAATGATAAAAATAGACCAGCTATGGAGCATGAATATTTAACTTCATGCAGGCATCTTTTTCTTTTTTTTTTTCTTTTTCAAGCTCGGGGTGGTGCTGAGGTGACGATGCTGCTCTTGCTGGATGATTTGGGTTGTGTGTGGCGAGAGGCTATTGTTGCACATCGGGGCTTTTCGTTTGTAAGCAGCAGTGCGTCTTTATCTGATGCAGGCTAATGCAAGGTAGATAGATAACCTATGCAGAGAGGATGCCTCATATGCACCCCCACCTGGCCCTTGCCGTGTCTTGCTATCTTTTAGCATCCTCATTGACTCTCGCTCTCTCTCACACAGACAGACACACACACACACACACACACACACATGCATTTCATTTTGAATTACAGCTCCCTCCGCTTTTAGCTAGTCCCGCATCCGCAGATTTTACTAGCGCGCAGTTTAATTTCCTGGCTAAAATTAGTATCGGTGCCTCATTTGAAACCAGCATAATCAGCATTTACATTAAATTCATCTCAACATTGACAAGTTCGGCTCAGCAGTAAAACGGCTCCTATTGGCTCTTTACAAATTCATTGCTTCAGATTTTCTCCGTAGCCATTCACTGAAAAGCTCACCTACTCCTGGTTGTTCGACTGTTTCTCTACTCTGTCTGTAGGCTCCTCTTATTTCAGTTACTAAATGCAGTGTGTCTTGGACTTAGAACAAGGTACATTCAGTGGAGGGGGGGGGGTTCAGAAGTGTTTTCCATACATATATGTACTGTAACGTGCGTACAAATGACTTTGTGGCTACATTTGTGTAGGTTAGTGATAGATGTAAGATTAAGGCCATACGGATGGAACTCAACCATAAGACCACATTGTAAAATGTGTCCATTTTCCATCCATCCATCCGATTCCTAATCCGCTTATCCTCACAACTGTCGCGGGCATGCTGGAGCCTATCCCAGCTGTCTTCGGGCAGTAACCCCCTGAACTTGTTGCCAGCCAATCGCAGGGCACACATAAACGAACAAGCATTCGTGCTCACAATCACACCAAGGGGAAATTTAGAGTGTTCCATCAACCTGCCAAGCATGTTTTTGGAATGTGGGAGGAAACCTGAGTGCCCGGAGAAACCCCACATACGGGTAGAACATGCAAACTCCACACAGGAAGGCCGCAGCCGGAATCGAACCCAGCACCTCTGCACTATGAGCCCGATATGCTAACCAGTCGCCCTACCATGCCGCCGTGTATCCATTATATAATATTTAAACGGGGTTATTTTCATTCTTCATCAGAAGTCGTCACAAGGCATCATTTGTCAGCATTGCTGACTGAAAATTGGCCACTTTGCACTCGGCACTTATTTGCTTTAGTGAGAAATATCAGATTTAGAAAAAAAATATATGTAATATATTTGTTTGTGTGTTTGTTCAAAATGTGTGTATCGTATATATCATTTTTTTTTTCCAAATGGCAGATTAGTCTATAAGCAATATTTACACCAGACCTAATCTCTACCGGTGCCTTAATGCAGTTCCAAGGCAAATATGTATCAATGCATCTCACGGTGCACCACAAAACAAAAACAGAAAAAAAAAATCTGTTGTATGCACTGAAATAATGGTGGATAAACTGGTGGATTATGTTTATTATTATGTTTAGAAAATACCACACTTTTCATGCAGGTCATATCATATTATATTGTTGTATCTATCCGGCCTTGAACGCTGTTCCCTGAAAACATTGTCTGACATGAAACCGGTCCGTGGGACAAAAAAGGTTGGCGACCTCTGATTTCGAGCAACAGCATTCCGTCGTTCTGCCATACGTCACTGGCATGGATACAGTAATATAGACATTAGTTGTGAATAAATAATCGTTTGCAGGCTAATTAATTGTGAGAGTCACTGCTGTTGTATATCCAGGATTTTTTATGTATTTATCTATGTGTTTGTTTTTTGTGTTAATATATGTTAAAATGTGACTCAAGAAGACGTTTTCCAAATGACCATTTAGTTATTCCACAACAGGCATATAAAAGTAAATGGAATATTTAAACCACACCTACCGTATTGCTCAATGTATATCCTGTTTGTATTGACCGTACTGCAGTCCTATTTTCATGCGCTCTGCACGCACAATTCCATTTCCCCATCACAGCAGCATGGGTTCTATTTAAAAATCCCACCGCATCGATTCCAAAATAACCCCAAATTTACAGTACATTGTTTTTTTACGAGTGTATTATCGTCAACTTTTTCCCCAACTTTGAACTCTGCAAAAGTCGCGAGAATGTCTCCATCCGTCCCAACCGAGCAAATAAACGACCTGTTTTCACGAGTACATTGTGCACATTGACGGTGGTGGTGATGGGGGTCTGGGGTTGAGCGCGGGGGTCTTTTCAAATCTGTCGGACAAGAGCTGCGGTGGTTTGTGTCGCTGTCCGCGGTTCTGAATGTGTTCACTTCACTCTGCTGTACGCGTGCCGCTTTCCGTGGTGCTGATTGATGGCGTTCATAACATGCTCGGGTGAAACAGCCTGAGGAGGTGGAGACGCCTTATTTGTACAGATGAACTTTTCACATCACGGTTATTGTCACCGGAAGAATTGCGCTGATCTGCATGATCACAAGATTGAAATGTAAATATGATGTCAATATAAAATAAACGAGCACCTATTTGTGTATTCAGCAATTTGCGTTGTTGCCTGAGGAACCCTGCGATTGGCTGGCAACCGATTCAGGGTGTCCCCCGCCTACTGCCCGGAGACAGCTGGGATAGGCTCCACCCCCCTGCGACCCCAGTGAGGATCAAGCGGTTCAGAAGATGAATGAATGCCTGAGGAACCTATTCTCAGCTTTTGGCTGAAAAACTCATCCATTTGCCTCTTTCTGCGCCCCAAAATGCCTCAAGATGGTGTCAAAACCTTGACGAATAGGAAAGTAGTAATTGTTGTCAAGGTAGTACAGTGAAGTGACACACCTCGTCTGAGAGACGAAGCTCCTCGTCTGCGGCGAGGGGTCGAGTTTAATCTGGGTTGTTAGTGGGCGAATACACTGCATCCGCATGTGCACGAATTGTGCATTAATCTGGTGTAAATGCCGCATATACTGACTTATGGGAAAGTAGCAATTGGTGTGAAGCAAGTATCGTTAAGTAATACACCTCCATTTCTAGATGAAAGCTAAGTTCAGCCTGGGTTGTTAGTGGAAGTTACAGCAATATGTGTGCCCTCTCGACATCCAGTTGGCGCTCTTTTCATGGCTGTGAATAGAGTTGTAATCATGTTTTAGTCATAGCTGACTGCATAATACGGCAAAATGCTCCCCAGGCGTCCCCCCCGCCCAAACAACTCCCTCCCCCCCTCCCCCTGCCTCTCCTTCCTACCCCTTCTTTCTCTTTAGGAGACGCTTGTTGTGCACGCCGGCCGTCATTACTCTCTGGCTTTCCGCCCTGCGACTTATCTGCTGTGAATAGACAGAACATGCGGGGCAGGCGAGTGAGGGCCAATGCAGTGGAAGTGAGAGATTTGGCTACACGAAAGCACTTGTTACTTAGGAGGGTATAGTCGCTCTATAGCGCGTGGACAAAAACGTGAGTTTTCACTTAAGTGCATTAGCGCCACACGGGTAGACGAGCATAGTCCAGCAATATGGGACCGTTTCAATACGTAATTGCCACATCTGAGGTGCTAATCGTATCGGCTGACCTGGAGTGTATGCTCTTTGCTCGTGTTTATTTATTTATTTATTTTTTTGAAAGGCCTCTATATTTAGGAATGCACTGAAATCTCTTTTTCACCGTGGGGCGGTTATTATGTAAATGCCCCACTGTTACATAACAGTTGGGGCAGAATGACTCGCACCATATACTTGGTTGTGTAATTTTACATTTAACTGGTGAGCAGACTTTTTAAGGACACTGATTGATTATCACTGATTTGATTTGGACATTTTTCACATGTGGCCGTTAAACAAATGTCATTCCTCTTTATTTCCTCCTCAGCTCTTGAGTCAGTTTCGCAACGACCGCATTCTCACTACAACCCTTAAAAAGGTCATAATCACGTGGGGCGCAATTGATTTTCTTAAAGGTGAGTATGAATGAAATGCAGAGACGACACCTCATACAATGTCTTTGGCGGCGCCAGATGAATAGAATTTCCTTGCTAATTAAGAGTGTGGCTCATGTCAGTATCTATCTATCTATCCATCTATCCATCCATCCATCCATCCATCCATCCATCCATCCATCCATCCATCCATCCATCCATCCATCCATCCATCCATCCATCCATCCACCCACCCATCCATCCATCCATCCATCCATCCATCCATCCATCCATCCACCCATCCATCCATCTGTATGTATATATAAAATAAGTGAGTGCCACTGCCACCTACTGTTGTGGATGTGCATTTACCAGAGGTGGGTATGACATCAGACCGATGGAATGTCCATAAGCCCTTCATTGTTTCCATCAGGATTTCAGGCAGACCCACTTGGATTCAGTCTGTCCCTCGTTGGCGACAGCCAAGTCAGTATCGAGAACGTCACAAGCAGGCGCCGCACAAGCCGACATGTATCCAAATGAAGAAAAACATAAAAAAAGGTGCACACGCATGAGCTTTTCCAGGAAATGTTGGCTCTTAATTTGTACCGCTTTTGGGTCATTCTTTCCTTCGTACATGATGAAAATCCCTTTCCCACCCCCCACCCCCCCAAAATTGGGTGGTGTCAAGGTTTCCTGAGGTAATAAATTTCCACCAGATGGTAGGATGGATGAGGTCTTTATGGGAGGAAAGAGGGGCTCGGTGGAAGAGAGGCAAACAGATGAATCATGCCCAAACAAGCCCAACACGGAGACCTTCATCTTCTCTCTCATTTATTTCATCATCAAAAGAGAGCGACATGGCTTTGTAAAAAGAAAGAAAAAAACCCCTCGCCTCTCTCGGTAAATGAAAACGGCCTCTGAGGTAGTCACTGCGTCTCCGACATGGTGTGAAACTGCGCCATTTAAGCTGCTATATTGCAATGGACTCAGTGGTGTTATTACATTGTGATGGATGAAGAAAAAGGGATTGCTCGCCACTAGAGCAAGTTGTGGTTTCATCGCGTTTGGATATCCAACGGGAAATGTTGCACTGATGCCCAACCGATATGGGTTTCTTGAGGCCGATGCAGATCCCGACATTCGGCAGAATGAAATTCAGATAACCGATTAATTGGGTGGGTGATTCAAAAAAGATATTTAATTTTTAAAAAATCAATGAAATCGCTTTGGAATAAAGATATACATTAGAGACAGGACATTGTACAGTTTAAAAATACTTTGCCCTTTAGTGTTTAACTTTACAATAGAGACACCCCACATCTCTTGACAGATGTGACAGGAGAAAGACCCTACACGTGCTTTTTCATCTAACTGAAGATTCAAACTTTCATTTCAGTGTGTGGACGTGAGACTGAATACTTGTTAGTCGCTACACTCTAGACCAGGGGTGTCAACCATACGGCCCGCGGGCCGGAACCGGCCCGCAAGGAGGCTTGATCCGGCCCGCAGGATAATTTAAAAGTGACAACATTTATAAAAGACACGGAATGAATATTTTTAACAAGGTGCAATTCTCTGTTTTGATCAGAGAAGAAGACAACAACAGCCTCAGTCTGTCACTGAGACAGACCCAACACAGCAGGCGCGATCCAGGACATGTAAATACTTTATTCTTTACATATTTAATAGCACTCTCTTTAGTTTGTAAGGTGTAGGCAGGGATTACATTTCGATTTTTGATGCGAAGGAGCTTCATGAAATGTTTTGTAAAAGATCTGTTCATTAAATTAAAAACATTTCCTAATGTTCTTGTGCTTCTTTAGACCAAAACAAAGGAAATACATATTATTTTGCTTATTTATAACAGAGTATGGTGTAATACGAGGCCGTATGTGGCCCACAATGTGAAATTAAGTTTGACACCCCTGCTCTAGACAATTGGATAGCGAAACCCAAAAATCCGCTTTGATAGGCCCGAACTCACATGTTGACCCTCATGAAGACAAACGATATGTAGCCTACATGTGTACAATGTGCATGGAAGATTTTTTCCCATTTGGTTCCGTTGTACATGGAGCTGGTATACACTCTCTTGTTGCCAGAGAGACGGCCTCACAAGTCCTTGACGGGTCTCTTACTTTCTACCCATGTTTGACGTAACCAAGTGAGGAGATGGAAGCGTAATGAAAAGCTGTGCATTGATTTGCTCTCACTCAGGCCAGCTACCTTTAGGCGCTGATGTAACGGCTGCACGGCCCTGGCATGCACGCCGAGTGCCTCATGGGTGCTGGGATCTCTCAATGTTTTGTTTTGGGGGGGGGTTTCCATCAAGTTGAGGAAACAAAAAATCCGACAGTGCATTGCTTATCCTCATTGTGGGTTAGCTGGAGCATAGCCGAGCTGACTTTTGGTCAGAAAGAGAAACAGGGTAGGGTTGTCGCCAGTCAATCGCTGGGCACATGCAGACCAACAAGCATTCCCATTCCCATGGACATTCAACGGAAAACAAGCAAACTAGAGCTTAGAATCCAGTTGCGGTCATATGTGCTAACCACTAGTGCACTATGCTGCCTGTGTGGATACATCATCTACATAGTCTGTGGTTGCCATCTCCGCTGTCTTTAATTGGCAAGGTAACCAGTGGCTTCATAAAACGTGTGTCCCCCCTTTCATCTTGAGAGTGGTCGTTCGGTACAATGCACTCAAAGTCACGTGCCCGCAACCTGTGTGTGTGTGTGTGGGGGCACTGTGACTCACAATCTTGACGAGTGCACATTAAGAACCGCCATTGAGGCATTTTTTGGGGCCAACCACCAAAGAATCTGAATCTGAATCAGAATCATTGGCCCTCATGGAATCATAATTATGAATATCATGATCATTCTGACAACTCGTGGACTTTTTAGAGTTCCCGGTATACCAGGAAGCTCATCATAAAGTCATGCAGTAGCAACCAACGACTGGGTTTTTATCATTATGATGTCATGGGCCTTCAAATACAAGGCATGAGCTGCTTCCCCTGCACCGTTTCCAGAACGCATGCACAACTACACTATGACAAAAAAATAGATAGACACACACACACACACACACACACACACACACACCCATCTATGTGCATCTATGTGTCACAAGTCCTCGATTCCTGATCCCTGCTTGCTTGAAGCGACAGATAAACGCAGAGAGACATTAAAGGTTTAGGGGCCATCATTACAAAAGGGGCACACAAATAGCCACACTGTAAATGGACCATTTACAGTGGCAGGGCTCTAAACGGCATTGTGCTGGGAAAATAGTCATTTGTTTTTGGGGGGGGGGTTTCCCCCCTCATGCTGCTGGATATTTCAATATAGCACCCGTTCAGACATGAAGGTGTCATTAGATAAATGCTCCAATCTATATTGAGATCTACTCATAGCTCGATTTGAAGTTTTTGAAGCAATGGACAAATGGAAGCTCAGGTTTGTGATGTAATGAAGTAAAATATTTTATGAATTTAGATAAATATAATGTTCACATATCTACGGTTTATTCCATTATTCATATTTCGGACAACGTTCACATTGACTCCATTGCTAAATGCATGCTTTTATTTCCTGACCCCATCCATCCATCCGTTTTCTGATCCGTTTCTACTCACTGGGGTCGCGGGTGTGCCGGAGCCTATCCGGGCTGTCTTTGGGCAGCAGGCGGGGGACACCCTGAATCGGTTGCCAGCCAATCACAGGCCACACATAGACAAACAAACATTAGCGCTCACAGTCACACCGAGGGACAATTTCGAGTCTTCCATTAACCTGCCATGCTTGTTTTTGAAATGTGAGAGGAAACCAGAGTTCCCAGAGAAAACCCACACAGGCACGGGTAGAACATGCAAACTCAACACAGGAAGGCCGCAGCCGGAATCGAACCCCGTTCCTTTGCACTGTGAGGCCGACGTGCTAACTAGTCTACGACTCTGCAGCCCTTTTCCTGACTCATTACTTCAAATCAAATAAAAAAGCACAGAGTGGAGGAATAGCCATCCTGCCTCTATTCATTTACTTCAGATACCGGTAGTGGCAGGTCATGACAACAGACACGAGTAATCAGGTAGTCTTGTTGCGCTCTCTCTCTGTCTCTTTGTTGAGGCCAGCGGACGATGTGATGCCCAAGCTAACTTCACTGCTCATTAGCCCAACTCTGATAACTTTAACTACACCACTGAAGTAAACTAGCCATCCATCCGTCCATTTTCGACATCACTTACCGAATAAAACAACAATAAATTTTCTTAAAAAGTAAAAAATAAAACTCCATCTTTAAGTTTATAGTTTGATGACGCATGACCTTTCGGTGTTTTCTTACGATTGCTTTAAATTGACAAGTGGAGTGTAGTCAAATCACAATCATGGTGAAATATACAAGGATGTGTTGCCACTTTGTTTTTGTAATTGCTCCTGTTTAATCTGTAATCCCAAACCACAAAAGAAAGTAACAAAAAGAAAAACTGAGTTAGTACCTGCTTGGTGATCATTTGTGTCGTTAAAAGCTGCTTATACTAAGCCATTCATTTCTGAAATAAATTATGATGTGCTGCTGATTTTTTGGAAGCGCAACCTTTGGAGGTCCCACCGAACTGTGCTGACTTCTCCCTATGAGCACTTTTATTCATAATTCAAGCGTGTGTCAAAACATGTGACATATTTCGCAGCCCACGATGACAGCGCAATCAAACAGCACTTGAAAACGCATCAGGCGGCGGCGGTGGTCGATTGGTCGCCTTTCACTTAAACAGGAGCAGGCTAAGTGGACGTATAGATGAAATGTGTAATCTCCCATCAAATATTTACGCCGCTCGGTTTAAATTTCACGCAATGTTCCTTGAGTGGAGTGTCGCCTTCATGCTGACCGCTTAGATACCTCAAGCTCCCTCCCTACCTCTCTTCTCCTCTCCTCTCTCCCACCTTGTCATGTCATTTTAAGCTAGTGTCTGGGCCAGATATGCCTGCATGAATAGTGCTTCCTGTCCCGCTCTTTGGTCATTGGAAATGAAGCGTTTGTCATGCAGGCATCTCTTCCAGAATTGGGGCCAGAGACAACGTGAACCCACCTCCAGCCTATTTGGCATTGGCATGACTAGAGTGGGTCTGCCAGGACGGACCGGCGTCCTCCCCACCATCGGAGCCTACTCACCACCAGGTGGTGATCAGTTGACAGCTCCGCCCTCTCTTCACCCGAGTGTCCAAAACATGCGCCGCAAAGTCCGATGATACAACCACAAAGTTGCCAGCCAATCACAGGGCACACATAGACAAACAAACATTAGCGCTCACAGTCACACCGAGGACAATTTCGAGTCTTCCATTAACCTGCCATGCTTGTTTTTGAAATGTGAGAGGAAACCAGAGTACCCAGAGAAAACCCACACAGGCACGGGTAGAACATGCAAACTCAACACAGGAAGGCCGCAGCCGGAATCGAACCCGTTCCTTTGCACTGTGAGGCCAACGTGCTAACTAGTCTACGACTGTGCAGCCCTTTTCCTGACTCATTACTTCAAATAAAATAAATCAGAATCAGAATCAGAATCATCTTTATTGGCCAAGTATGTAGAACACACAAGGAATTTGTCTCCGGTATACACGCTGCATTAGTATCATCATAAACAAGAACATGACAAATAGGTATGGTAGGACATTTCATAATGTAAGTGAACCATAGTTTCAAGCAGAGCTAAAGTGATCAGTGGTAGAATACAATACTATTACAGTTTGTACAGTTGGTGCAGAAAATCATTGAACAATTTTAGAGAGATACAATATTTGTTGTACAAGAAGAGTGACTACGTCAGTGACTGTTTAGGAGTTAATGGCTAGAGGGAAGAAGCTGTTTAAGTGTCTGCTGGATTTGGTGCGCATGGATCTGTAGCGCCTGCCTGAGGGGAGTAGCTGGAAAAGGTGGTGGGCAGGATGCGGGGGATCCAGGAGGATTTTCCGTGCCCTTGTCTTGATTCTTGCAGTGTGCAAGTCCTCAAGAGTGGGTAGGGCGGTGCCAATGATTTTTTCCGCCGTCCTAATTGTCCGTTGAAGTCGGATTTTGTCCTTCTTTGTGGCGGCCCCAAACCAAACCGTGATGGAAGAACACGGGATTGATTCAATGACTGCCGTGTAGAACTGACGTAGCACAGAGTGGAAGAATAGCCATCCTGCCTCTATTCATTTACTTCAGATACCGGTAGTGGCAGGTCATGACAACAGACACGAGTAATCAGGTAGTCTTGTTGCACTCTCTCTCTGTCTCTTTGTTGAGGCCAGCGGACGATGTGATGCCCAAGCTAACTTCACTGCTCATTAGCCCAACTCTGATAACTTTAACTACACCACTGAAGTAAACTAGCCATCCATCCGTCCATTTTCGACATCACTTACCGAATAAAACAACAATAAATTCAGGACGTAAGGGTGGGGTTCGCAGTTTTCCAACTGCTTGCAAGATAAGAACCTGGCCTCACTCATCATTTTCCCAGTCGCGTCTCAAAAGACAATCCCTTCGCTGACATGCATGAAGTGTCCATTGTAAACAAGCCGTTAGCCGTGGCTGCTACATTGGTAGCATGATTCATTCTAACGCAGTGTTACTGAAGCACTAAATGTTTCCAGTTTGCAGGGGTTTTGTTTTTTTTGTGTACAATCACTTAAGTATTGAAACAGTCTCGCAAAATTGTTGCTGATTCCGCTTTGCTTCGGAATCCTCCCGGAAGTTACTCCCTGTGCTTCTGTTGGCCAGTCTTATGCCTCGTTGTTGGCAAACCAGAGATGACCCACATGTGAGTGTACAGTAAATCATTGCCTTCTGTCTGATCGGCTGTTCTTAGTCGAGCACAGTGGTTTCTTAAAAAGTAAAAAATAAAACTCCATCTTTAAGTTTATAGTTTGATGACGCATGACCTTTCGGTGTTTTCTTACGATTGCTTTAAATTGACAAGTGGAGTGTAGTCAAATCACAATCATGGTGAAATATACAAGGATGTGTTGCCACTTTGTTTTTGTAATTGCTCCTGTTTAATCTGTAATCCCAAACCACAAAAGAAAGTAACAAAAAAGAAAAACTGAGTTAGTACCTGCTTGGTGATCATTTGTGTCGTTAAAAGCTGCTTATACTAAGCCATTCATTTCTGAAATAAATTATGATGTGCTGCTGATTTTTTTGGAAGCGCAACCTTTTGGAGGTCCCACCGAACTGTGCTGACTTCTCCCTATGAGCACTTTTATTCATAATTCAAGCGTGTGTCAAAACATGTGACATATTTCCGCAGCCCACGATGACAGCGCAATCAAACAGCACTTGAAAACGCATCAGAGCGGCGGCGGTGGTCGATTGGTCGCCTTTCACTTAAACAGGAGCAGGCTAAGTGGACGTATAGATGAAATGTGTAATCTCCCCATCAAATATTTACGCCGCTCGGTTTAAATTTCACGCAATGTTCCCTTGAGTGGAGTGTCGCCTTCATGCTGACCGCTTAGATACCTCAAGCTCCCTCCCTACCTCTCTTCTCCCTCTCCCTCTCTCCCACCTTGTCATGTCATTTTAAGCTAGTGTCTGGGCCAGATATGCCTGCATGAATAGTGCTTCCTGTCCCGCTCTTTGGTCATTGGAAATGAAGCGTTTGTCATGCAGGCATCTCTTCCAGAATTGGGGGCCAGAGACAACGTGAACCCACCTCCAGCCTATTTGGCATTGGCATGACTAGAGTGGGTCTGCCAGGACGGACCGGCGTCCTCCCCCACCATCGGAGCCTACTCACCACCAGGTGGTGATCAGTTGACAGCTCCGCCCCTCTCTTCACCCGAGTGTCCAAAACATGCGGCCGCAAATCCGATGATACAACCACAAAGTCAATCATCGAACTGCGGCCTAGGGTGTCCTGGTGCCAAGTGCACATATGGACACCCTTATGTTTGAACAAGGTGTTCGTTATGGATAATCCGTGACGAGCACAGAAGTCCAATAACAAAACACCACTCGAGTTCTGATCGGGGGGGCCGTTCCTCCCAATCACGCCCTTCCAGGTCTCACTGTCATTGCCCACGTGAGCATTGAAGTCCCCAGCAGAACAAGGGAGTCCCCGGCCGAATACTCTCCAGCACACCCTCCAAGGACTCCAAAAGGGTGGGTATGCTGAGCTGCTGTTTGGTGCATATGCACAAACAACGGTCAGGACCGTCCCCCCACCCGAAGGCGGAGGGAAGCAACCCTCTCGTCTACCGGTGTGAACCCCAATGTACAGGCACTGAGCCGGGGGCAATGAGTATGCCCACACCTGCTCTGCGCCTCTCACCATGAGCAACTCCAGAGTGGAAGAGAGTCCAACCCTCTCGAGAGAACTGGTACCAGAACCCAGGCTGTGCGTCGAGGCAAGTCCGACTATGTCCAGTCGGAACTTCTCGACCTCGCACACAAGCTCGGGTTCCTTCCTGCAAGAGAGGTGACATTCCACGTCCCTAGAGCTAGCTTCTGCAGCCGGATGCTGTGGGGCTGTCTGGTTGACACGCCTCTGCAGCATCGCGTGGTCATCGGGAGAGTGCCTATGGATTGGCAGATCGGGGTGGTGGTCCTCTTTTTAAAAGGGGACCGGAGGGTGTGTTCCAACTACAGAGGAATCACACTCCTCAGCCTCCTGGTAAGGTCTATTCAGGGTGCTAGAGAGGAGGGTCCGTCGGGAAGTCGAGCCTCAGATTGAGGAGGAGCAGTGTGGTTTTCGTCCCGGCCGTGGAACAGTGGACCAGCTCTACACCCTTAGCAGGGTCCTCGATGACTAGAGTGCTTGTTTTTCACCCGAGACAGCTCTAGGTTTTCATGTTGATTACACCATGCTCAAATACCCAGCAACGAATTGCAAGTGTCACCTGGTAAAACAAACAAAACCACCAAAAAAAAATCCAAAAAAGTCTCCTAAAGGCGCGTTCCCAAGTTGCAATTTGTGTTACGCAACGTGTTGCGTAACACAAATTGCAAATATGATGTTGCAAACCGAATGTGTTCCCACGTTGCAACAGTTGCAAACAATTTCAAATCTCGCGAGAATATTTTTCCGAATGCGCGTTTAACGTTGCTAGGCAACATATTTCGTTCTGCGACTATGGCGGCTAATTGTCAATACGACAGCAATGCGAATGGTAATAATTAATGAACCTTTCGGTGTCGCCCCAGGAGAGCTCGATTTTTTGGGATTTCTGTGTCGATGCCATTATACTTCCGCGTTTACATAACGACACAATGTTTTTTGTCACGTGATAGCGCAACGCGTTCTGATTGGTCGGGTTCATGCAACACGTTGCAAGAAAATAGCGCAAGTCCTATTTCATGCAACACGCATCCAACACGTTGCATGCAACAAAAGTCTGTCCAACTTCGGGGTTCACACGTTGCAATGTGTTGCATGCCACAAAACTTAGGCCACATTGCAACGTGGGAACGCGCCTTTAGGGTCCCGACCCCCAAAATTTCTCACCAGCGACCCTGTAAAGTTTAAAAAAAAATATCTGACGAATAAACATGAAATTGAACAGTCCACCCTAAAATAATACACGAAAAGCCTCAAGGACCCAAATAATCAAGATTTTCTGACTCTACCCTCTTGTATTGAACGCTGAGGAGCCTTGTGTTTAATTCATACAATTGCTTACATTTACGCAAAATAGTAGGAGCAAAATAACCTTGGCTGCACTCAATGCCACACGCTTCTTCTCCAAATCGCAATTGTTTCGCATTGTTCATCTCAGACTATTTCTGTTCAACAAAGAAGAAGGTCCGTGGTCTGAATGTGTCAGTTACGTGCTGTTCGAGGTTACGGCCCATTTGGCAACTCAAGAGTCAAATATTTGCTTTGACGGTTGGTCTGGAAAGGGACCTTTGCCATGAGCACGTCGGACAAACAAAGCAGAGCTCATCAGACACCTGTTGTTGTGTTCTATGGACTAATCTTCTTTGCATTGAATAGAACCGGTTCCATCCAGTTTAACTTGAAGCAATTTTATTTATTTATTTTTTCCAGAAAGCTTCCTTTCACACACCAGAAACACGATATACTTCCTCACCATTTCAATCCCCAATAATACATTTATTTTTTGGGCCTTTACCATTCAATAATGCATCCTGAGAAGGCTGCTAAGGGATCTAAAAGCTTCAGGAAATAGATACCTTCGCATAATTCATGATCCATCTCGTGACACTTTATTAGATTATTGGATTCTTTTACGTTTGTATCTTACATATTCATTTATTTATTTCATATATTAATAGCTGATTACGATCACCTTTTATAACGGGCAGCATCCAGATCGACTGGTTAGCACGTCCGGCTCACAGTGCAGAGGTGCAGGGTTCGATTCCAGTCCCAAGCCTTCCTCTGTGGAGTTTGCATGTTCTCCGCATGCCTGTGTGGGTTTTCTCCGGGTACTCCGGTTTCCTCCCACATCCCAAAGATGTGCACGGTAGTTTATTTGATCCCTCTAAATTGTCCTTAGGTGTGAGTGTGAGTGCGAATGGATGTTTGTCTTTGCGTGCCCGCGATTGGCTGGCTACCAGTTCAGGGTGTACCCCGCCTAATACCCGAAGACAGCTGTAATAGACTCCAACAATGCCCGCGACTCAGATGACTGCATCACCGCTCATGCGCAGACAACGGCGCTAAGTGCTAAGTACTAAGCTAGCACTAAGTGCTAAGTGCTAAGCTAGTCAGCGAATTACCTCTGTTTTTAGGGCAGGGGTGCCCAATATGTCGAAACAATCAACCAAGAGCCAGCAGACTGGTCCCAAGTCGACCGCGAGCGGTGGGAGGAGGAAATGGATGGGGGCGGGGGGGATTTGTTTGTGTCCCCTTTTGAACAATGATGCCAATAGTTGTCACTTTCTCGCCGAGGCTTTGTAACCCATTCGTCCAGCTCCAATTTTCTTGACAAGAAAACCAGGCGACTCAGGCCCCATGCTCTGTTTTATCCAGTGTGGTTTACTTAACAATCTGGAGTGAGTCATTTGTTTGCCGGTACTATTGTGATGGCGAAGCTTTGGTCATTGGAGGTGGGGAAGATCGTGAATTAGTGAGCGCTCCCAGCTTCTCGCTCTGATGGACAGGAAGGAGAAGAAAAGGAAAAAAAATATGAGTTAAAAGGCAGAAGCCTTGAGGGTCTCTAGTTTTTCCTCTATGGCAGCTGTCACACTGGCTTCCAAACAACGGGGGAATAATAAGCATCCGTGTTTGGGATGGAACGAGCTGGGAGGGCCTGACAGGCTTAATGGCTTTTTGGTGGCCAAACCGTCTCTGACTGAATGAGGCCATCAAATTCACATTTAGGCTTTTAGGGCAGGGGGCTACAATATATGTTGGCGTTAGTGCCTTAATGCTCAGTTGGCAGAGAAATCTGAGGCGTCTGTTCTTACTTCTACTAAGTAGCTGCTCCTCTCCCAACCTACAAACATGGACACAGATGGCATCGAGGCAAATGTTATGCAAACATCTCTGCAGCCGCCGGGCTTGCTAATTTTAATGCGACGGGTTAGAATAATTGATGGCTTCTCCGCTCCAGGGCACCCCCTAGTGTCGGTAGTTGGCGTTTCAAGGATCAAATCAACCATCGGTAATCTTCATGTACATTTCTGCATTATATTAGGAATAATCGCTTTTGCCATGTTTTGAATGTGGAAGCTACCGCTAAATCTCCTGAATACTGAGGTAACAGGTCAGCATGAGGCTGAGGGGGGTTGGATGGTGGGTTTGGGTATTTTGAGGCGTATTTTAGAAAATTCCACTCTCGAGGTTCCACTGTACTTAAGGTGAACCTACAGTCATACTTTTTAATGCTGCTTCCCGGCCACCATTACTCGCCACGACAGCCTCTGCCAATGGCAATGGCAGCAACTCCACCTTAAGCATTTAAATGCTCCAAAATTCATCTTGCCTTCCTTGCTCAAATTCCCCACCAACTTTCCGCATAAGCAACAACACGATTGCCCTCTTAAACGCGCTCCGGCCACTCGTCTTCACCACTGAATTGTAAAACAAAGCAAAAAAAAAAGAAAAAGAAAAGACATTCAGCTGTGAAAATGCAAATGTGAAAAATGTTTGTGCAGAGCGTGAGTGAATATGAAAAGCCCAAAGAGGGAAAGGCTTCGTTATTCTGGTGAATATCGCACATAAATCACGCAATCAAATATAAACACATCAATTATTCATCATTTGTTGAATTTAGAGCCTCACGCTTGTGCGAACGGGATTTTTAATGAGGTATATTGCTGTACACATTCTATTTCAGGTGTCATCGCCTGCATGCTGACACCACTGTGCTTGTTTTTCTGTGTTCTGCGCTCTGTGTGTGGCGGGTTTTCCCTAAAATTCACTCGGCAAAATGTTAGATGGGGTACGGTGGACACAAATATGAATATGTGAACCTTTGTAATTGCGAGTAGATGGATGGTTGGAGGGATGGACTCAGATTGGTGGTGCTGAGATCTATACTGTGGATAGATGATCGATATTTTGATCATATAGATGGATGGACAGATAGATAGATAGATAGATGGATAGATAGATAGATAACAAAGATCTGTCTATGTTCAACACATCAATCAAATCAACAAATACAGAGAGGGAGTGACAGGTAGGTAGATGGACGGATGGATAGATCGATAGATGGATGATCGAGAGATGGATAATAGAAAGAGAGAGATAGTTGGATCAAGGGATAATGAATGGATAGATCGTTCGATAATGGGCGGATGCATAATAAGCCGTGTTGCGCTCCACCGCTTAATTCGTCAGCTCCGCTCCATTCGGCGAGACGTCGCCAGGAGGCTGGGAGAGCCGCGCGCTCGCCCGCCTTTTTACTCCCTTCCATCTCCAGCCTCCGTCCCGGTCTTGTTGCCATGGCAACATGACTTTGCATTCCTTTTCACCTGCCTGCCTGCCTGCCTGCCGCCTCCTTTTTTGGATCGCTTTTCGCTCTCGACCATCTTTTCCTCCGCGAGCCCTCCTTGCCGTTGCGATGAAAGCGATCGACTGACTTCGCTCCACCGCCTTAGGTGGGGATGGCGTCAATCCTGCAGATATTAGCTCCAATAAGAGCATTTGATGGATTGTCATTGTCCCGAGCGTGTGCCCGCTGCTCCCCAGCCACCCATGCGCAGCCCTCGTGTAAATCCTAATAGCTGCAATGTGCTACACTGTTATTATCCCCTCACTAGTGCTGACTACCAAAAGACTCGTCGGGGCTCGGTGATTCACGGGCAGCCTGTATGTGGTCGCGCCACGGTGGAGCCTGGAGACTAATTTGGATTGGGGTCGTCGTCCCAACTATGGAAAGCCGTTTGAACATTCATTCGATATGATATCCAGCTTAGGGGCCATGTACTCGAGTACTGTACATGCATTACACTCTACGTCCTCACTAGTAGGACAACTCAGAAAACGAGTGGGATAACTACGGCACACCAATAGAAGGCCTGTTTGACAACAAATTATTTTTCCATGACTGCTTCCCCTACTGTGTGACATTCTGTGTACTAGTAGGACAACTTTAGCATACTAGTAAGACAACTAAATGCTACTCGTAAGGCAAAGCTGTGCACGAGCTGTGCTACTAGCATGGAAGGCCATTCGAGAATTTATTAGGTGTCATTCATACCCAGCTTCAAGTCCAGATGCTAGTACATTTTTTTTTTCTCACGAGCAAGACATTTCAGCACAGTAGTGGAATATTTATGGCACACTAGTAGAACAACTGTGTCCTACTAGTAATTGTTTTCCCCCACTACTCCCTTCAAATGGCGTATGACATTTCTGAATGCTAGTAAGACAACTAAATGTGACAAGAGAGGCAAAACTGCACAGTCCTATGTGTGCTGCTTTTTGTGCAAGTGAACGTGTTCGCTGGTCGAGTTTTACAATGTCACATGTAGTTGTCTTCCTACACTGAAAACAAATGGTGCCGTTTTATTTTGTCAAGTGGCTGCACACAATAGGTTCGCATTGATTTGGTGATTCATGCAACCGCTTGGCGAAATTAAATGGAGTTAATTCAACACACCATACTTTTCAATGTAGTATGCCAACGTTGTCCGAGTAGTGAGGACGAAGAGCATACTAGCCGGATATCAAGCATATCTAGGGCGCACTCAAATGACTGACTCATCTATAATGTTTTCTTGCACCACTCTCCTCCACTATGATATTTTTGGAGGACAGTGTTGTTGGCATACTAGTAGGACATTTCACTAGTGCGGCAAAACTAACAGTTGGCATTTTGCTGGCACTAGTCGGGTCCAAAAGAATACTTGTGCATGACAAAGTACATAACTATTACCGTATTTTCACGACCATAAGGCGCCATTAAAAGTCTTAAATTTTCTCCAAAATGGACAGGACGCCTTATAATGCGGAGCGTCTAGTGTATGAGCCGAGTTCCAAAGCCTGACTGAGAGCACTTCTGGCCGACACGCTGTTTATATAGAGAAAAGGCGGGCGTGAGTGACGACAGGCATGCGGAGGTCCGCCAATGAGTGAAGGGTGGGCGTGTAAGAGGACACTAAAGGCACGTCCCTAGCTTGTACCAGTCGGTGAGCGTGTAAGAGGTGAAGAGAAAAACATAGTACATTGTAAAATGGCTAAATAAAGTACAACCGAACTCCGTTTTGCTTCCGTTGCCTTTTTAAAAACTTGTTTTTAGCATGCGTGCATGCATGCCGTATGTTTAAGCTGGCGTATGTTTTACCATGCCTGGCTGCGCCCAATAATACAGTGCATTTTGTGTATGTGTCAAACACAGAAATAGCACCCGTTACTGAGACTGCGCCCTACAATACGGTGCGCCGAGTGGTCGTGAAAATACGGTAGTTGGGCCAAGTCGTGTCCAACACAGTACTTTACTAGTCAGGTTTAACTGAGTACTACGTTCTGCTGGTGCGCTGAATATTGTCTTACTAGTGGGAACAAAGAGGGTACTACCGCATGCACCTTAAGATGCATGTGAAGGATATCGAATAACGGCTTTTCATACGAAACTGCGCTTTTCCTGAAACTGCACAGTGCTAATTGGGCTGTTTTAATCAAGCGCGTCAAGCAAAGCAGTGATGTGATGTGCTGTGCGGCCTCCTGCGTGTAATGGCAGCGTAGATGGAAAGTGACAGCCGCTCCTCCATCAGGAAGACTGCACGGCCCCGCAGCCAGGGTGTGTGTGTGTGTGTGTGAATGCTACCAGAGATACAAAAGAAGAAAAGTTGAATGATAATGAAATGGAAATTGATTTTTATCGTTGGCTTGCTTATCCATTTATCTGCCAACCTACCTACCTACCGACCTACCTACCCACCTATCTACCCTCCAATCAACAATTGTCTGAAACGAGATGCACCCCCTTTTCATTTTTCCTCCCGAGCAGCCTCGCAATCATTGCGCGAGTGCCTTAGCTGCATTTCTGCCCGTCCATCCAACCACCCTCTGAGAACTGCTCATCATTAGAATGGAGCCTTACAGAAAAACAATCTTCTGCGAAAACGTCTGGAGATAATGCGGCCTAGTAAAGTCGTTTTACAAATTGTACACTTCCTCTGAATTGCCGAGGCTGTTTCGTAGAAATTCAAAGAAAAGCGTTTCTCTTTGTCGCAGGCGATGAAAGCATTCAGTAAACGCCGATGTACTGCGCTGCTGGTGTGAAACGTTAACATTTTGTGGGCATTAAAGCAAAAAGTAACCTCGTTGGTCTAACAGAAAGTGCATGGCGGCATATACGACGGGGGGTGGCACCGGCGTCCCGGCTCGACATCTGCAAAAGGTCACACGATCTGCATGCGCGAACCAAACGCAACAAACAACTGGGATGAAAAGAAAAGAAAAAACAGACAATGCAGCTAATCATGGGGGGTTCTTGCTTCTATTTGAAGCATGCACCGTCATGCACGACCATGCTTGAACATGCGCCCACCAGCGCAGGGCTAATTGTACACGCTTTGTGCTGACATGGGGGAGGATTATTTAGGACGACATGAAATGAGTCATGAAGATGAAACAACATTCTAATGCAGTAGTTTATTTGCCCTCAGCTCGACAAACGCAAGTCGAATGAGACAGCTATTCAATGGGAGTATAAGGCTGATTACATGACATGTATGTCCTCTTTGGATTTCTACGTACATATTTATATATGTGTGCATCTATCTATCTGTCAATATACCAATTTGCCTGTCTGTCTATCTACCTACGAATCTATCTATCCATCCATATGCATCCTTATGTTACCCACTAGGCAACATATCTCTCCATGTGTCCATCCATCCATCCATGCGTGCTATCTAAATGCAAACGTGTTATTGGAAACTGTGTTCCATGATATTTGGATATGATGTTTTTTCTGGGTGTGCATCTCTTCATTCATTCATTCGTCTTCCGAACCGCTTGATCCTCACTAGGGTCGCGGGGTGCTGGAGCCAATCCCAGCTGTCTCTGGGCAGTAGGCAGTGACGCCCTGAATCGGTTGCCAGCCAATCGCAGGGCACACAGAGACGAACAACCATCCGCGCTCACACTCACACCTAGGGACAATTTAGAGTGTTCAATCAGCCTGCCATGCATGTCTTTGGAATGTTTGAGGAAACCGGAGCACCCGGAGAAAACCCACGCAAGCCTGGGGAGAACATGGAATCGAACCCGGTACCTCTGCACTGTGAAGCCGACGTGCTAACCACTTGACTACCGGGCCGCCTATCTCTTCATTTTAATGTTTTTTTTCTTTTCTGGATTGTCATATTCTAATAGAATGAATTCTACACAATGTACAGTAATACATGAAGTAGAATGGTTGTGACATGTCAGCAGGGGATAACACACGATGCGCCATTACGATTGTGGATGAGCAAAGCCTTGTCAAGGGCATTAAGGAGTGGAGGCCAGTGTACACTTTAATTAATGACTCAGACATCAGAATACTGTAAAACCGAGGCATATCTACAACCACGTCGTCTCCAGAAAGACTGCTAAGATATGCTGGAAACACGTTAAGTTGAACAGACACGTGGTCGAGTTAACATTTGTGGCTATGTGTCAATCGCCTCAATAATGCCAACGCCACCCCCCCGAAAGGAATCAGGGATTTATTCAGCTCGATGAGTATCAAGACCAGGAAAGAGCATTTAGTTTCAGAAATGGTCCAAGAGGATTTGGAAAGAAAAACCCCAAATTAAAACAGGTAATTTTGATGAGTATAAATGACTGCCGTTAAGGATCAGGAAAGACAAACAAGAATCAGAAGTCAGTGATTAAGACCAGGATGTTCAGAAATGATTCATTGGGATTTGAAGAGACTGATAAAAATCCGCAAGATTCAATGCAGATCTGGAAGGAGCTGGAAAGTGGGTTGAGAATCAGACTGAGTGATGAAGATCAGGAAGGCGCTTGCGCCGAGGCGTAGCGGTGATCACATCTGTCTGATAATCAAAAGGTTCGAGGTTCGATTCATAGCTCAGGCCCTCCTCTGTTTTCTATTCTGGTTGTGCTTGCCTGGAGTTTCGCATGTTCGGTTCATTCAGGGCGTTAAATTGTTCACGGCAATGTGAATGCTGATTCGTCAACATGTGCCCTGCGATTGGCTGGCAAAGTGCGGGTGTTCATGTGAGCATGACTGATTTTTAGTCCATATAGCTTGTGATTGTGCACTTTGCTTTTTTTTACCACCCAGAGTCCGCTGGGATAGGCTACAGCTCACCCGTGACCGGAATAAATTCGGGTTGGAGCGGATTGATCAGGATCCGGGAAACATGTTGGGATCATACTTTCTTTAGGGTTTATGTGTAAAAAAGTCTTCCTGAGTCGATCGGTTTTACCCCAGGTGCAAGAGGATGAAGGGATGGCAAGGTGAGTGTTGAAGGTCTGTGGAGATCACGTGTGAAGAAAAGCAGCGCTCAGAGTCGCTTCGAATGTTAAGGTCCCCTCTGCTGTCATTGAGTTCCTTACGCAACGCGAAACTTTCAGAGTCACAAAGTATCTCCCCCCCTTGGCAAATGTAAGCCGAGGTGACACGTCACCAGGTTTCTCGTTTTAATCAGGCTGGGCTTGTTGACGGAGGGATCTGAAAGATTCATTTGAAGCTCTGCTGAGGACGAGGACTGAATGCCGGCGAGCTCTGAGAGACGCAAGTCGAAATGAAGTCTCGTCATCTTCAGAATCACTTATTGCTTCCGTCAAAGGCATAAAACTAGGACAAGACTCCAGAGCCAAATATAGAACAGTCGAGTCTTTTCAGCGCATTGAAAAGTTTTCAGCTTTGGACATTGCTCGCAAATGGTGCTTGTGAACGAGATTTGTATGGGTTGATTTCTTTTTTTTTCCGACCGATAGCTTCCTGTTGAGATGGATTATTGCCCCTTGCGCGGTTCCCGCACCTAACTACACAATAACTCACTGTAACCCAATGAGGCATACCTCCATCTAAAATACACACTATCTGTCAATTGGGACAAATTTGAGCATTTATCCCTCCCTCAACCCCCCCCGCCCAAAAAAAAAAAAGTCAGCAAAGGCCAAAAGGCGATCATACATGTATAATAATAATAATAATAATAAAGAATACATGACATTTGCAAGCGCCTTTCATGACACTCAAGGACACTTTACAACCAAGAGCAACAATAAAACCACAGATTAAATCATAAACAAGGAAGAGAAACATTTAAGGTGGATATGCAAGTCTGAATAAGTGAGTTTTGAGCTGGGTTTTGAATGTGGAAAGAGAGTCAATATTGCGGATATTGGGTGGAAGTGAGTTCCAGAGTTTGGGGGCAGAGCGGCTGAAGGCTCTGCACCCCATTGTGCCCACTGAGATGGGCAGGGGGTAGAGAAAGGTGGAGGGAGGATATTTAGGTCCACCTTGAGTATGATGTGGCCACCGACAATCATGACTTCGACACCCCTGTAATCTGAAGATATCTGACCAGTCATGTCTTCACCGCCGAAGTTCGGTAGGGGATGAATCTGGCTCCAAATCAGCTCAATTGGTTTGTATTGCTTGTGTTTATGTATTGTTCGACAGAAAGCTAACTCTTAACTGTCCTCCTCGCACGTTGATTGATGATACGAGAAACTCCAACTTAGTCATATCCTCTCAGTCAACGCGCAAACACACACACGCACATTGGATTACGTGCGACAGAAACACACCCAGCTGTAGCTTGCGGGTTGCCGGTGCATTTTCAGGTGATACATCAAAAATCCTCCCTCAAATGCAAACACTTGCAAAGGGGACACATTTTATAAATCACCTTTGGAGGAGAGCGGCGCCGAATGTGTGTGTGTGTGTGTGTGTGTGTGTGTGTGTGCTTCTCATGCATCCTCCTCTGTCATCCTCCTTCAAAAAGTGACCTCTATTTACCTGCCACACACCATCGCTCCCGAAAAGGCGCCGTTGGTGCAGTGCAGCAGCCAGCCGTGCCGGCCAGCTCACGCCAGTAATATATACAAGCTCAAAGATTCCCAACTAGAATTCCACTGAAAGACCTCTGACTATGTTTGAATTGTGTTTCATTCAGCTAAGTAAATAATAACAATGCTAAAAACAAAAAAAACAAAAAAAAATAGGGGATGGAAAAAAATGGCCAGCAAAAAGAAAGAAAACTCGAAAATGGATGGCACACGCTATTTTCAAATGATTTAAACCGTAAACCTTTGCAAGACTGAAAGGTGGGCAAAACAACGTATTGTGGTGTCTGTGTTCAATATGTGCCTTTAAGAGGCGGGGCCTGCTGGGGTGGTGTGTGATGCCACTTAGTCTGCATGAGTGTGACTCGGTGTGAGTTGTGGTTGACAGCAGCCCTTGAGCGTTCAATAAATGGCTAAAAAAAATATGTTGACAACTGCGGCTTTCATTTCGTCCGTGCGAGGGCATTGCGGGCAGTAAGTATTCTGTTAAAACCTTTAAAAAAAAGATTTATAGATGTATAGCCATCTTGCATGGATTTACGCAAGTCCCGTAGTGACGGAATCATGGTACTTCAATGTCAGAACACACAAGCTGAGCAATATTATCTTCATTTTGGGTATTGATTCTCCTTACTTGTGGAGGTATCTGAGGTTGGAGGTACACTAAATGAGATTCGTGCCGCTTTTCCAATAGGGAGCTTCTTTCATTACTACGGTTACACAAGAAGAGGAACCCGCACACGTACACAATAACACACGCACACTCCGGAGGTAGGTTACGTAACACACATGGCGTCCCAAAAAGGGGGATAGGGAGGGAGGTGTGTGTGCTGCGGCGCGGGGGCCCGGGGGTCGCGGAAGCGCCTCCGAACAGAACCAGATTCAGACGCGACGCTTTGAGCTTCAGCTGCGCCCGAGCCCGGCTTGTGAAGCGCGCACGCGTGCGGCCTCGTGGCCTGCGGTAATTAGCTTCATTTATTTCTTTATTTTGACAACTCCTTCCTGGCATTCCATCTTCAAAGGGATGGCGAGGAGCAGCACACACGCACATCCATATCAAAGAGGCCCTGTCCTCTGCATCCAGGTCCGATGGCACACTTGGAAAAAAAAAAAAAAAAAAACTATGGCAGTATCACATCTGTGTGCCAGCGCGAGTGTGTGTGCGGGAGCGTGCGTGCGTGCGCACTCATAAATACTAACTTTGTGATATGAAATATTCCAATTCATGTTTTATATATAGAGATATATTTTAATTTTTGGTCATTAAAAGCGATTAAAATTATACATGGTTACTCGCTAGCTGGATACCAAATTTAGCATCAACCATAGGAAAGCAGTGATTGGCAATCAATTCAATAGTTTATAGAATTTGATTCAATCCATTTGCTGAATGAATGGATATTTGTCTGGAGAAAGAATAGAGCTGTGTGCCAAACCCTAATTCCAATGCAATAATTCACTTTCTATTCCTTTGCTGATGTCATGAGTCTGTGAAGTAACGCGTCTATCCATGCCAAACACCGGATTGTGTTTTGCACTGTATTTGTATACATTAATGATGTGGCGCTTATTCGTCGTCTTTGTCGACAGACAGTTTTATTGTCAGATGTCACATGAATTATTGTGCTTTACTTTACATTGGTTACATTGAAAAATCCGTCAAGCTGCACATTGAAGGGCCCCTGACAGATGTGTGCTCAAAAAGAGCTCAACTGTACTTGGCTGGACTGCGACACCGGCACCACATCTGCCTTTGCCTGCCGTCCCAGCAGCTGCTTATGAAACATGTGGGGGGATGGCAAGATGGTGGTGTGACATGACGATAGCAGAGACACAGAAGGAATTAAGGGGTTAGGACATGAGAGATTTTTTTTTTTCCTTCCAGAGGGCAAAGAGGGGATTAGACACAGAAAACATATTGGGGAGATGATGCTGTCTTGCGGATGGGGAAAGGTTAAGCCGAGGAACAGAACAGCGCGTACCATACATCAGTCACGGGTGACTCAGCTGTGGCGGATGTTCACTCGCACAGGACTTGCTTATTATTTGTTTGTCGTTTTTACCTCCCGTCATATAAACTTTGAAAAATATATTTAGTACATGGAATACTAGAAGTGGCGGCCCGGTAGTCCAGTGTTTAGCGCGTCGGCTTCACAGTGCAGAGGTACCGGGTTCGATTCCAGCTCCGGCCTCCCTGTGTGGAGTTTGCATGTTCTCCCCGGGCTTGCGTGGGTTTTCTCCGGGTGCTCCGGTTTCCTCCCACATTCCAAAAACATGCATGGCAGGCTGATTGAACACTCTTAATTATCCCTCGGTGTGAAGGTGAGTGTGGATGGTTGTTCGTCATCTGTGTGCCCTGCGATTGGCTGGCATCCAATTCAGGGTGACCCCCGCCTACTGCCCGGAGACAGCTGGGATGGGCTCCAGCACCCCCCGCGACCCTAGTGAGGATCATGCGGTTCGGAAGATGAATGAATGAATGAATGCTAGAAGTATGATAACTTCCACGCGTGCATATTTGCCTAGTCATATTTTTCCTGTCAAACGTATCCTCAACTAATCACTGACAAAGAAACCTATTTGGGGGTTTTCATGAATTGGGGTCAAGGAAGGACTGTGTGTTGAAGTAATGCATTTTGACAGATACTTTACAGCTGCGATTGTTGTTCAAGTGCTGTTGAAATGTACTCAAATTCAGTAAAGTTTTTGTTTTGTTTGTTTTTTTTAATCAAATAATCCATAAAACATTTCCTCTTAATATTTAAGATGGGTTTGAAATTAGAATACAATGATTCTGGGTCCTGTTTTTGCATAGAATTATGGTTTAAATGATTAATATTGGCACGTACAAACATTTAGTGGGTGTCAAAAACGTGTGGCTTTTCACTATTTTCGTTCGGGCCCTCGAAAGTTAGTGCTGGCCAGTATGGTGAACTAGTGGTTTGCATGTCTGCTTACAGTTCTGTGGTTTCGGGTTGGAGTCTCAGCCCCTGCCTTCCAGTCCGGGGTGGACCTTGCCTCTCGTCCAAAGTCAAGTGGCATCGGTTTCAGCTCACTGCGCCCCTAAATTAGAAAGAAAGTCCTCTCGAAAATAGTGCCGGTTTTCAAGGGAAAGCCCCAAAGGAGCTGTTCTTGTCTCATGCTGACATATGGCATATACAATATACTGTACACCTGTCTCCCCCACCCCCATGTTGACTTATGCGTGACAGCGTATCATATTTTATTCATTTCTGTTTGCGTCTCGTCACTTAGACAGGTTGTGAAGTTGTGCCGATCATGGGTCAACGCCTACCTTTGAAATCCACACACGTGCGATGCTCGCTCAAAGACATACGCAGACACACACACACGCACTGCTAGCGATCCAGTCAGATGGGCTGTCCTTAAATGCTCATTATTCGAGATGCACACATGGTTTGACATTCGGTATTCATGAGGCATGCGGTGGAGGAATTTGGCAGTTGAGGCAGATTAGTGCCTCGCTGGATTTATCACGGGGTCTTGTCTCATTATAGATGAGAAAGAATGCAGCAAAGTGTGGTGGTGACTAGCATCCAAATAAGCCAAGTAAAGGTTATCTCACTAAACATGACATCAGAAATGAGTCCTTCCAATTTTTCGGCTGTTATTAAGCTGCTTCGGCTGCTGCCACACCGAACATTTAAGACAAACATTAATCACATCTGGGCGGCCCGGTAGTCCAGTATTAGCACGTCGGCTTCACAGTGCAGAGGTACCGGGTTCGAGTCCAGCTCCGGCCTCCCTGTGTGGAGTTTGCATGTTCTCCCCGGGCTTGCGTGGGTTTTCTCCAGGTGCTCCGGTTTCCTCCCACATTCCAAAAAACATGCATGGCAGGCTGATTGAGCACTCTAAATTGTCCCTAGGTATGAATGTGGGCGTGGATGGTTGTTCGTTTCTGTGTGCCCTGCAGTTGGCTGGCAACCTATTCAGGGTGTCCCCCGCCTGCTGCCCGGAGACAGCTGGGATAGGCTTCAGCACCCCCCGCGACCCTAATGAGGATCAAGCGGTTCGGAAGATGAATGAATGAATGAATTAATTAATAACATCTTGGTAGGGACACGTCTCTTTCCCTAATAGAACTGCTCATTGCCCCAGTGGAGCTCATTGGTTCATAAATCTTAATGGCATCAACCCACGGTCTCATATGCACGATTGTCAAGCATCGTTATCCTGAAAAACTTGATTGTTAGTAGTGACTTAACTCTAAACCTTCCCTAGAGAGAGAGGACATGAAAGTTCTGTGAGTGTGGATTTCAGATGTTCTGATCAGGCCTCTGGGTTGGGGGTTGAAAGTAGGCTTCACGCAATCGGGATTTTTGGGGTCAATTAGTGATCAGCGAGTTTGAAAAAAAAAAAACTATTTCTTTCTTGGTTCAACAGCTGTAAACAAGTCCATACTCTTACGAACCAACTACGCCAAGTAGCTTCCGCCTACTCCTTTTTGGCTCATATTGGGAACTGGCTGTGTTGTACAAGTGCCCACAGACCGCAGTGATTATTTTGTCCTACGTTGTTTGTCCACTTTTTTAGTTGGCATGTATTTGCCGTGCATGTGACATGGTAAACAAATAGTAGCAGTACATATTTGGCCCTATCTAGGCACACTGTACAGTATCGACTTTATAGGTAATCAAGTTGTGAGATTATTGCAGCTCATTTCACATTCAGTATGTAAATGTGAAATATTGAGCAATCTCAATCCAGTCGATTAGATTGATGGAAAGTCTAGTTGGATGCTTGAGGGTGAAGAATTGAGAGGAGGGGTGGGTGGCTGTCAGCAGAAGTTTGCAACTTGCTTGGATGCTAAAGGCTGAGAATCTGAGGTGAAGAGATGACGTCTTGAGGCTTGCGAGCCAAGAACGCAGGTTGAAGATATGCAGAAGGCCAAAGGCTTGTTGGCTAAAGCCAGGAGGTTGCATAATCAAAGGCTTCAATCTGAAGATTTTTTTACTGAAGGTTCAAGACTTAAAACTGCAAGCTCAAGAGTGAATACTTAGAAGCTAGCTTGGGGATAAAAGGGACAAGGTACATGAAAATAATTGGGCGACTGAAGACTGTAAATTGGAAACTAAACACGAGAAGCTGGAGACTGGGGATCGGAGGTTAGAGGCTGCAGACTGAAATTCAAAGACCAGAGGTTCTTGGCTGTTGAACTTGTAATCTGCAGGAAGGAAGTTGAAAATTGAAGACCAAATGCTAGGGATTGGAGATGAGATGTACGAGATTGTAAGTAAAAGGTTGAAGGTTGCAGTTTGACGATTAGGGTCTGTAGGCAAGTGGTCAAAGGCTGAAGGTATTGCTGATTGAGAACAGAGCCCTACATCTTAAATTGGTGAGAAATTGGCTCAGAGGCTCCAGGTAACTGCAGACTGGGAGCTTAGAGGCCGGAGAACAGAGTTTGGGAGCTTGTTGAGAAATTTGGTTGGAGGCTCCCAAAGCCTGAGGCCACAGATTACATATTGGAGACGAGAGAAGGAGACAGGAGACTGGAGGTGGGAAGTAGATGCTTGAAAGTTTGACCCCGGGTTCAGGCTGAAGACGAATTGAAGGAAGGCATCTTGGTCACATGAGGTCTCGGGTTGGTCTAAAGTCTGAAGATTGTCGATTATGGTATTTGACAGGCTAATACTTCACCCAAAGATGGTGACTGAAACTTCACTTATTATTCACTTTATTTTTACTCTTAACAACTACATATGTATTGCGTAACTAATTTACATTGACTCCTGTGGAATCGCAGAGGTATTTCTCTTGGAAACTCACTGGGTCTCTCCTGCCTCACGTTTAATGACAACTGTGTTTGTGTCCCTGCTTTGTGCCTTATTTAGTTCAACGTGCATTTTTGTAAATACTCACCGTTTTAACCCACTGCACCATTTGTTATGCCTGCCATCTGTTTCGAAAGAATGTTGATGAGACACCATTCATTTCGTTTGAGAGACAGCAACTGTTAGCGCAGCCTCTCTTCGTCCTGCTCGAACCAATTGACAAATGATAGGGTAGATGGATGTGGAGATGATGTTCAAGACACATTATCTTAAGACTCCACATTTTGATTCGATTGTGTGATCGGTTATGGGAGACTCGTGCTTTGTGTCTCAGATGAATGCGTAGCAGCGTGGTGTCATGGAGAAAACTCGTGTTTGGAAAGAAGACATCCTTCCTGTTGATCGCTCTCTCAATTCCTGTTCAGGAGTTGCCTCTGAACTCGAATCCAATGCAGCACCTCTAGGACGTTTTTCTCCCCGCAGTCACACTTCCATATTCTTTCCCTTATCATTTTCATACCTCTGCCAAGGTGTAATGTTCGGTCTTGAGCGAGCGCAAAGAGCAAATGTTCTCGAGATGTGGTGGAAGATTGCGGCACTGGCAAATTATGGCACCTATAACTTGGTTTAATGTAGGCTATTTGTATGGCTGGTTAAAACATTTGGGGACGAGGAGAGACTTTCATTGGAGTTGGTTATCAACCTCATACAAGAAAATGCAAGTCATCATTCAAAGTGGTTCTGATCAGGTGTTGAGGTTAGAGGTTACGGTTATGGTGTATGGGTTGGGTTGAGGCTATGTGTTTGGGCTTACATTTAAGGTTAAGGTTGATCTTATTTTTTGAACTTTATAGATCGTTGTTGAATGGATGTGGGTTTGGTTTTCGGGGTTAGGCTTTCGGAGTGAGAGGTAGTGTTTGCTTGTTGAGAATTAAATGAAATGGCTGACTTCCACGTTTCCACCATTAGGATTGGAAGTATTGAAAATCCCTCCTAGCTTTTTGGAAGCTTTTCGGAGTCCCAGTTTTCCGTGAAGATGTTATAATGAGGATCTCACAGGGAGGCGATAGGTCTGGATCAGATAATCAATTTCAAGTATTTTTGTCAAATTCTGAATTTGTTTATCAATTGAATTTATTGGAGGAGGTCATAAGGATCAATTTTATCCCAATGATGACCTGATCAGGGCATGTCCATTTGGTTCGGGGCTCCCCGTGATCAGATATTTTTTTTCTTGCCATTGTTATACAAGTTGTCCTGTGAGCAATGTTTGGTTGAACGACTCACCTGGCAAAATGGCTGAGCTGCAAGCATGTCAGTTATGACACATTGCAAACTGCTGCATATTTCAGGAATCGGCTGTCCATCTGTCTGCATGTACGACAGCATCTTTTCCCAGGGGGAAATTTCCTCGCTGCGTAATGATGTAACTCCAGACCTCCTCTCCCGTGTGGCTGCGGCAACGGCAGGTCACTTCATGAGAACTTGTGGCCTTGTAGGATTCCGCCAGAAGAGTCCACAATTTACCAAAAGCATCGTCTTACGCAATCAGCCTCGGAGTACGTATGTACCGAGACGGCGGCTCACTGGGATTACGCATGTTCATTTTAAATTCGAGCTGTCGTGTCCCTTCTGGGCTCCTAACATGTCTGAGCTAGTAACTTGACAGAAGTGAAATCTACTAGTGACTTGACAAAAATATGTTATTTATCACCCTACCTTTTGCTTTGATAGCATAATCTGAAACATTAATTTTGCCTGTAAAGATGCATAGAGTTTTGCCTTTGAAGTGGATTCTTTCCAAATGACAACAAAAGATCCCTGCTGTAATACGCTTCAAAAAAAGGTGTCCTTCGAACTTGCAAAAACAAGGTTGCAAATGCCACACTGCAGCAAAATCGTATATTTTACCACAAAAATCTCCTTTTGGGTGTCCTCAACCCATCTGAAAATGCATCCATTTTTGAATGAGTGTATCCTTCTGAAAATGAATGTGATTTAGTGGTCCTGAACATGACCTACTTAAAATTAACTCGGTAGTTCCCACTGGATAGTTTAAAAAAAAAAAAGTCCCCTCAAAGCCAGTTTCGCCAACTGACCCCGAAATTGGGAGCCATGTCTATTATTACCCATGTCATATTAGGATGCATGAAAAAGTCTCAAGGACTTATGCCCAAAAGGGAGCAGAAAGTCTGCCATTTTGTTTTGAAGCAGTTTTTCTGGATTCGAGAGCTCATACTTTGACGAATTGCGACGAAGGAACTTGCTTGGGTGAGCCGCAATCGGATGAAAGGTATACCAGACGGACCTTTTGCAGGCAGAGTACGGCATCAAAGGTTTACCATCATTTCAAAGATTCACCATGCAAAGTGGAGTGCAAGGGATGCTTCATGAGAATGGACATTCACTTGTACTGTATCGTGCTTTTCTACCATCGAGGTACTTCAAGCGCTTTATTGCTGTCTCCTCATTTTACCCATTCGTGATGCAGTCTCAGGGGCAACTGGGGCTAAGTGTCTTCCCCGAGGACACTTTTGGCATGGTCACAAGGAATGAGGATCGAACTCACAACCTTCAAGGTTGTGAGACGACCACTGTACCACGTGAGCCAGCGTGCCTCAAGCGACTGTATGCTTTCATTGTTTGTTTTTTTTAAGGCGTGTGAGCTTTTAAGAAAATGGAAGACTTTTCAGAGCGCCTTATAGTGCGGAAAATACGGTATTCTATCACCAAAATAAAGTTTTCCAGAATCTTCAAAAATTTCCAGATCATTTTGGCTTTTTAAACCAAAAATTATTCCAATTACATCAAATAAATATACCAATAAAGCGTGTACCATCCAACATTATCCCATCCCATTATCATGCAGTCAACAAATGACGTCTTTTTTTCCAAACTTGTCATGCCACAATAAATATCCATAATCATGCCCAATATAATTCGAACCTTTTATGACATTGGTGAGCTCAAATTGTGATGACTGATGAGAGACTAAAGAGCCACCAAGGACGGATATCAGTCACTTGTGTGTGTGTGTGTGTGTGTGTGTGTGTGTGTGTGTGTGTGTGTGTGTGTGTGTGTGTGTGTGTAAAGGAGAGATTGTGGGAAAGGCAGACCAGCATCAGTCATCATTGTCACTAAACACCGCAGTCTTTGGCTTGGGTCCACACACACACACACACACACACACACACACACACACACACACACACACACACACACACACACACACACACACACACACGCACACACCGAACACCCTGGCCACCACACAAACAGGATAAGCAGCTGCATAATTATTCATGAGTGTGATCAAAGGCACACAAAAGGCTGCTGTCTTTGAGCGTGCGGGTCCACCAGGACGCGTACCAACACATCACACCGGGGTAAAGATGGAGGTCTGACCTCTTTACGTTTCTCCTTTGCCTCCAGCCTTCCTTACGCCCGTTTTATTCCAAGAGCACTTTTGTCTAGACCTGGCCAAAGTGGAGATAAAGTCCCTGAGCTGGCTGTGTTATGTGATTTGAGAGTGGGTTTGTGTGAGCTGCTGCGGGAAATGCAAAGGGGGCAAGAAAGCGTTTGGGCTTCATTGCTAAATGAATATTGCATGTGATGCAGACGAGCATCCACGCTATATGCCGTGTGCTGTTGAAATACCAGGTTTTTGTGACATGAACGAAATGAGACCAGTGTACATCATTTTCCCATCTTTTTCTGCCCACAAGCTCAAAATAGAGAAAATTGTTATTGCGACACATGACATAAATATATCTCTAATCAGTTTTACAGTTGTTGGAATGGCGATTCCAGGTGATAGCTTAGCTTGTCGTCACCATAGAGGGGGCGAGGGGGAAAAGGCAAGGCCTGGAAGCATTCAACGCGTAACTGTTAACCAGTTGTTTCATGATTTATTTAGTCGTCTGCCTGAGGCTGGAAATATCCGCAAAGATCTGCCCGTCTTCCACAGGATGATACCCCCCGCCCCCCGCCCCCGCCTTCCCCAAGCATTGCGGTGGGTCTCTGTGCAAAGCGATCACACACACACACACACACACACACACACACACACACACGAGTAAAAGCAGAGATTCACACACACACGCACGCACACGCACGCACGCACACACACGCACACACACACACACGCACACACACACACACTTGCGCTTTGTGCACACAATCAGTAAATGAATGGGACTTGAGTGGGTCGTCCAGGTAATGCACCTGTAGCGAGCCGCCTGAGAAATCTCAGAATGCTGCAGTCTTATCTGTCAGAGGCAGACTGAAGAAGGTTCCTCTGCGTGTGTGTGTGTGTGTGTGTGTGTGTGTGTGTGTGTGTGTGTGTGTGTGTGTGTGTGTGTGTGTGTGTGTGTGTGTGTGCACGTGTGGGCGTCTACCCGTCCATTCCATTGTTTCACCGTGTATGAGCGTCTTCTCACAAGTTGAACATTGTACAAAAACTAGCCACCCTAACTAGCAAACGGACTCATGCGTTAAAAGTGTACATAATATATTATTACATATTAGTTGAAAAACATGAGCAATTTCTGCAAAATAATGTTATGAAAATAGTCCCACATTTTAGTCCTAGACAACTTCTACATACTGCATTGCGATCTATAGTCGTAGATACTGTGTACATAGTACAGTTTACCAAAGTTGAAAGTCACTTCTTCATCATACATCTTCTTCAAGTTGTTCGATGCTTACAACATAAAATACCCACCAGCCCCTCTAAAAAAACACATTTTTGTGACAGGATTTAGTTTATTTATTTATTTATTTACGTTGTAACCTTTTGTTTTGTCGCATTACTAAATTCTGCTTGAGTTGGTCAAAATTGTCGAAACCTGCTTCTCTCGCCAAGTCAGTGGGGATACAACATGAACAAGGAAGATTGATAAACCAAATGGATGGAAGGATTTTGGCAGAATTAAATTGCATGATTTCAATTGTGCTTGATTTAGTTAAGGTTCCGGTCACTTGGTTCATGATGGCCTACTGTGCCTATAGCTAACGAGGGAACAGTCACCTCGACCCATTGAGGGTCGAGGTGACCTCAAAGTATCGTGTCGGTAGTGGAGCAACATTTTGCCTCGCTGAGGATGTGCAGCACAAAAACAGTTTCGGAGCTCTTTCGGCCCTAAATAATGCACAAGTAATCTGGCCTGGTGTTTTTTCAACTGCACACTTTATGCATTCCATTTTAAACGTATTCACATGAAAAAGCCCTTCAACAGTGTGTGTGCGTGTGTGTGTGTGTGTGTGTGTGTGTGCGTGCGTGCGTGTGTGTGTGTGAGAGAGAAAGATAAATATCGATTGGATTTTATTGACCACACATTCAACCTCATAGTGTTGAACCATTTTAGTGCCGCCACCCACCTTTTGACTTTGCTACGTGCATTTCGAAAAGGACGGAATACTTTCACTCATCGGATGGAACATTCAGTGCAACTGAATCGTAAAAAAAAATAAAGAAATAAAAAAATCAAAATTTCAGTTTTGAGCAGTGCTTGGCAGAAAAGTACTTTTATCACTTGCTTTCTGTTATTGTGTTTCTATTTTGTGGTGGTGTGCGACATCACTGCAGTGCCTCCTAATAAGAACTCTTTTGAAATATTAAAAAAAAATCTATCTTCTTAAAAATATAACATGTAGTTTTATATCTGTTATTCTTTAAAGTATGTATTTATTTGGGGTTATTTCCCCAATCGTGAGAATATTTTGAAATGTAAGCATTCTCATTTTGAAGATATATTTGCATTTTTGCCCGCTTTTCATGTTATTTTTGCTATTAAACGTGTTGCTTGCTTGAGCTAAAATCACATGTGAGGGGAAAAAAAAAAGCCTTTTTTAACAATGAAACAAATCACGAAAAAAAAGGCAATTCATTTGCGTATGTGTTATTATTGTATTCAATAATTATTTATTGGAAACCTTATTACCCGAAAGAGGTTGGTGTTATTTTCATGTTTGTAAAGAATGAGTTTTTCAATACAATTCTTACATTAATTTTCTTCTTCCTGAGATCCACCCCCCCCTTCACCCCTAACAATGAAGTGGAATGACTTCAACAATGTTGGGTTTCAAGAACCTCAAGGAAGTAAAGATGCTGAGATGACAGGAAATGAATAGTTGTATCCTTCCTTCTTGTCGTATGCTGGCTGGGCTTGCGATAGCGTACCTGGAAGGGATGAAGGTGTCAGTCCGTGAGGAAGAGAATCAGGTGTTAATTTGCACCTGGGCTCACACCTTCAGGTGTCCCTCGGAAGAGGTTGAAACTGACCTTAGATGACGGCCTTGTCACATGAGAAGGAATCCATCATCCCTGCAGCCGCCCCGACAGCTTATTGAATCACTGTGGTCAGAGCGTCGTCTTGCTTCAAACATCCATCCATCCATCCATCCATCCATCCATCCATTTTCTATCCCGCTTATCCTCATGAGTATTCGCGGGTGCCCTATCCCAGCCGTTATCGGGCAGTAGGCTGGGGACACCCTGAACTGGTTGCCAGCCTATCGCAGTCCTTCAAGCATCTAGGTAAGAAATTAAATAAAATAGAAATCCCCTCTGACAGATGAATTGTGAATGATCATAAAAGAAAGAAAAAAAACATAAAAACAATGTGAAAATATATATTTTTTTCATCTGGGGTTGAACCTGATATCTTTTTCCCTGAATTTATTCGATATTGGCAGCAAAACCACAAGCATTGCGAGAATTGTCACAATAGGTGGTCTAATGGTTCATGTGGTTTGCTTTTTGCGCGTGTGACACTTTTCACCTTACTTCATAAAATGAAGGCAAAAAAGAAGAATTCTACTGTTATGTTGACATGACTAAGCAATTCAACTGCCTTACGCAATGAGAGATAAACTTGTGTCGTTGGCACTGACAAGTTCACAAATATTTACTTTTGAGAGACGTGCTAAGGATTTTGAGAAAGAAAATGTGTTATTTTTACCAATTGTTTTGAAAAACACACTTACTGTTTTGAAAATTCTAATTCTGCTCTGATAAATGTACCAAAGCAAATGAAGAAAACTGTTTTATATATATATTGTTATCTTCTAGGCCACACCCCTGCTGAAGTATTGCCACAGTGTAACATAATTAATTTCAGGACCTTTTTAGCTATGTGTATAGCATTATTTTGTATAATTTTATTTCTAGACACTTACCTGGTATTTTGTTGTTTAAATTTGGACACACTCCACTTTAATATGTTTCCAGCCAGACTGCTAACCCTAACCCAATCATCCAAGCACTTATTTTCGATGTTTCACGATAACATTAGCTTAGCTCAGCAATTAGCATAGCTTTTCCATCTTCTGTTAATAACTGCTCGTCATCCCTTTGTAACAATATTTGTCAGAAGTAGAGTTTTTTCACCACCGTGGGGGCGATCATTATGATTTTGACATGATTATGATTGATGGACTCATGAGAGAGTCCGCATCATGTTTACCCTTATTAGCAGCCAGCCGAAGCTTGTTGCTAGCTGATTGTGACATAAGTCGCACCGGGTTTCCCTCGACCGCCTACGTTCCACGCGTAGGTGACACAAGTGTGTTGCGGCAACATCTACGTGCCTGCATCTAGCCCAGGGGAGCAGTCTCTGTGGTTCTTAAAACTTAAATACTGGATCTGCGATTCTCTGTTTTGTGGTTCATTGTGTTTTAATGAGGCACAAAATGCATATAACGACTCGCAAACCGCTCATTTCCAGCCTTGTTCACATATTATTGGTTTGCATATGGGGAGTCTTATGTGTTTTTGCCTTCATTTGTTAAATAAAAAAATAATAATAATGGAAACAAAAAGTGTTTGTTATCTGTGGTATGGTGCATACAGAATGCTTCAATGCTTGCAAAATGCTTCACGTGACCCTTGGCTGGCATCTAAGGATTTTTCTTGCTTTTTGCCTTGATTCATAGCAAATTGGCGCAAAAACAAATTCATACTATGTGGAGTGTACATGTTGGCTCCATTGCTAGCATCAGTGTTCAGACTTTGATACCGCACCTATAGAAAATGGATGGATGCGTTTGCCCGTATATACCGACTTGGCACTTCATAAAAAGGAAAAAAAAATGGCCACCTTTGCGCTTCCACCAATTACCTCAGCGTGGTGTAATCCAAGCTGCCCTCACCCCTCTCCTCTCACTCAATCTTTTGGACCCTTCCATGGTACTATCGCTACCGTCCCCTTTTTTTTCCGTTCTCTGAAGCCACCGTTGGGCTCGCCAGGTCTGGCCAATTACAGCAGCAAGCGAGTAGCAATCCGGAGTTACTCCGGCCAGGCCTGTTATATCCTTTGGAGCGAGAGGCGTACAGCTGGCGGAACATTCCCACCACCACTTGAAGGAGTCCGATTGTCAAGCTCTGTCGGAGTGGGGTGGTGTCTACTCTGGCCGCGCTTCAGCGTTCCCATTTCCTGTTCACATTCTGGTGACTGCACAAACACGCCGAGGAATGACTGCACAGCGATGTCGCATTCCGCTTGGAACATTGAAATGCTAATATGAAAACAATTTAAAACAATGGTCCAGTTGTGGTCAGCGTGCCGCAGTAGCTTTGGAACCCTGAAGCGGCTTGACATGGTGTACTCGTGGTGAGCATGTTGTGAAATTAAGGGTTGAAATCTCAGTTCTGACCTTCATACATCAAGATTTCATTTTCTATCTGTCCCTGTGTGGGTTTTTGGTTACTCGGGCTTCTGTCTACATTCCAAAAATATGCATATTAGTTTGGGATGATTGATTAAAAAAAAAACAAAAAACATCATTGCAATGTTGTTTTTGCTCTCAATATTGAGATTACGATTTAATATTAGATCATTTTTCAAAGTCATCTTCCCATACATTTTTTTAACAAGCGATTTTTCCCCAGTCTCTTTTACGGGAAAATCACTTTCTGCTTTGTGCTGGTTAGTCCCATTCCAAGAAACATTATCTGGAGAGGTTGCTCGAAAATGATCTCGCAGTGTTTGCCACTCTTTCTCGAGTATGTGATGGCGCCCGAGGTGGCGCAAAAATTCAACACGCTTTACCGGCTAATCTGCTAATCTTTGCTAATCTGCGTCTTTATCGCACAAGATGTAAAAGCACCCACGATCGTGAAGTGGTTTGATCACACGAGTCACGCTCAGCTTTTAAATTTCAATCCTGCGAATGACGAAGCTGAACGGAAATGACAAGTCCGTTCTATGAAGTGTGTCATTATTGGGTGGACAACGCATATATCACAGTATGGCAATCTAATATCTTAATATGCAATGGAAATTATGAATATGGCAAGCATTTTGCAATAAAAATAGACCTCAAATGTTGCACCACACTTGGATGACAATGTGGAAAATTCCCACTTTTAAGAATGAAAGTGGCTACGTACTTCAGGGATCGGCAATTTAAATGACGGCCACCATTACACTCATAGAATAAAAATGCCATCTCCACCCTTTCATGCACCAATAATGACAAGCTGTAACCCGATTACACGATTAGCTGTCCACTGTAGTAACCGCTGTCCCTGAAAGGGTTAAATATGCAAAAAATATGTGCATATGTCTGTCTGAAGATTAAAAAAAAAAAAGAAAAGAAAAGCATAAACTGTGATTTTCCTTTAGTGCAAAGGGTTCTCGTGCATTAAAAAAGAAACAAAAATCCATTCAAACCAACATTAAAGGGGAAATCAAATCAAAAGTGTTCTTGACAAGAATCTGTTCTGCACACTTCCACTATTCTAAACACAAATACGATTTACGGTATCTCTCTAGTCTCAAGGTTTTTTGTTGGGGTTTTTTTTTTGTGTGTGTAACTTTAGTGTTTATGTGCACTTTCTTGTTTTGTAGATTAAATCAAGGAGGCTTAGTCACCTTTATTTGTTATTTCCGTCCCCAGATTAGCGAGGGTGCTGCTTGGAAGGCGTCGTTAAAGCGCTGACCCTCCATTAAATCCAAGTTAATCTCGACACTCGCAGCCAGCTAGCGGCGAGGGCGGACAGAGACTCGCCCTTTCATCCTCATGAGATTTGAGAATAAGACCTGGAGAACATGCGAAAAGCCTCCGTGTGCTTTCTTATCCATGCCTCCGTTGTGAGCCAGCAAGCCAATCAGGAAGCGGGCTCGGGAAACCGAGAAGTTGAAGGGAAAGCGGAGTGACCCTCGTCAAAAGGGAAGGCGGCGAGGCATTAAAATTCATATTGAGCCAAAGCGGCAGCCTGAATACTGATCAGGGCAGGGGTCCGCTCCTGCAGTCGCAAACAGTAACAGTGACACAAACACGCATCCCGGCCGAGAATAATAAAGGAGGCGGGGGAGGGGAGGAGAAAAAAAGATCCTCTTATACAAGGATGCTGCGTCTCTGATGTGCTTCTGCCATTGCCGCCACAGCAGCTGGGAAGCAGCAAGGAAATAAGAAAATGTCTATTTATGACAGTGTGTGTGTGTGTGGGGGGGGGAGATGTAGGCATATGCTGTTGCTATTTTATTCCTCCCCACGTTACTCTGTTTGTGCCTGTCAAAGTGTGTAATTCACATGTGCAGGATTTGATTGCAAGATAAATTACCCCCCCCCACACACACACGCACTCACACACACACACACACACACACACGCACTCACACACACACACACGCACTCACACACACACACACACACACACACACACACACACACACACACGCACTCACACACACACACGCACTCACACACACACACACACACGCACACGCACTCACACACATCAAAGTGTCCTCACTCTGTTGGTTAAAAACTCACACCGGTCCTCACAATGTCAGAAGTACAAGAACACATACACACGCACACACACACACATGCGCGCACACACACACACACACACACACGCACGCACACACACACACACACACACACGCACACACGCACATTCGTTTGTCCTTCGTAGCTTGTTGAAAGAGAGGATGCATCAGCCAATAGCAGTGTTGTAAACTTTGCCAGCATGCAATCGGCAAATATATCTTCTGTCCGCAGTGCTTTGGAAGACATTGCAGTTTTGGGAAAGAAAAACAAAGTTTTCTGCTTGTATTTTCTGCTTGTATTGAGTTTTTTTTTTTTTAATTAGAAGTAAAACTTTACCACACACGATCCAGTTTAATTTAAATTCCTTCACTGCTCTGGACGATAAGATGCTTGAAATGGAATCCAAATGTTGATCGCCACCGATGCTTATATTCGTGACGTACTCGTGTGACAGTGTTGGCAAAGTTACTTTTGTTCAGTGAACTCATTCAGGTACAATGCTAGTTTTTGGTTTTCAAGTAGTGGGCGCAAGTCTCAACCAGTTCCTCTGAAAGTCCATCTTTTAGATTCAAACCCAGACTGTCAGAATTGCGAGCCACCTATGAGAACCACTTCACTACCCGGCTGCCCTTTTCAAAACATTTTTCATCAAACTATCCTTGTGATCTGCCTCGATGATTAATAACCCCCCAAAAAGCTCTTTGCCGTGTTGTCAGAACGTCCCGAGGATCACTCTGGCTACATGTTAATATATTTTCAATCCCGATTTGACTGGAATTTAGATTAAGGTGACCTTAATCCTTCACGTCGCTCCACCGGCAGCGGGCGAGCCAGAAGAGACCTCGAGCCTCTCTGCTGGCAGACAAGAGTGTTTGTGTACTCCTCTGAACAGAATTAGCAGCGGAACTCGGTGATGCATCGTAAGCAGTGATGGCCAGAAAATGCAACTTCATTTGTGTGCATTTTGCTCTTTTGCTTTCAAATCTTAAAATGTCTCTTTTATTTCATGCTTACTACTAAGGGGCCACAACATATACAAGATCCAATACCTGAGCCGTATCAAATATGCTGGGATGTGTTCTGATAAGATTAAGATGTCCTTTATTTGTCCCACATTGGGGAAATTTACAGTCTACAGCAGCAAGATTGGGTAGAAAGGAGAAAGAAGAAAAACAAAGTGTTCGCACTCACAAAATAAATGTTACAGGTTCAATGTACACTGTTCAATTGAGTGCAATATAAGTATCGATATGGATAAAGTGCTATTTACAATTGTTTTCCAAATCATTTTATTTATTTATTTTTTATTTTTATTTGTGATGATTGATCATTAATAATGCTCAGTTTTTGAACAGTAATTAATATGAGGATGGTCTCCCCAAAAATATGATGAACAGATTACGTTTATTTGCATAATTAAAAATAGAATGATTTTATATTTAAAATGTTTTTTTTTTATATTTTCTATTCATTTCAATTACTTGAGTTGATTAAATGATGAACATTTGTATTAATAGGAACACAAATAATTCAAACTTTCAGTTTAACGATTGTTTTACGATGATGATACTGGGAAAAATAAGTCAGCACAATACATATATATATGTATGTATATATATATATATATATATATATATATATATATATATATATATATATTTTTTTTTTTTTTTTTAAATATTATTTCACAAATAAATGTTTTCTTCTCTAGACCCCCCCAATTTTGCTGCTGTAGACTGCAAATTTCCCCAATGTGGGACAAAAATAGGTTATCTTACCTTATCTTATTATGTCTTGCCAAAGTATTGTCTCAATGTGCATATCTCAAAGACATCACATTAAATATCTATAATACAAATATAGTGTGTAATAGTTACAAATGAATTTTTAATGCTACAATAACAGGGCATTACTAATGCTAAATTAGGAACTATATAACTAAATAACTATAAATACTGTATATATCTCTTTGTGTATATATATATACATATATATATATATATATATATATACAATAAAAGGTGAGTTGATTTGTACATTTCAAACAATGTCTGTGTATGTGTGTGTTTTGCAAAATTCAACACCCTTATCACATAATTTGCATAATTTTCCAAAGTCATCCTGCCTTAGAGAGCGACTATTAACTTGTCAAATGTTTAATTATATTTCATTTTTTATTTCTACTTTCATAGGTGAAATATAATGTATATGGATTACAAAGGCTAATTTTCATATGTATTTTATTTGGTCATTTTAACGGATTGATGTACCGTAATTAGTAGTAATGATGATTTAAAAAGTGTTGGCAACAATTTTATTGAAATATTTAATGTATCAGTATCATGTGCAAGGATGTATCATTCTTTACATTTTAGAACATTTTTGGCATGTTTTAGGTCTTTTTATTTTTTGGGTGGTGAGAAGCATCACTTGGTAACATGTCCATAACAATTTGTTCTGTACAATTCCCTTCCATCGTACTTGTTTGTGTTTCTACTATTTTGCCACTCAATATGACGCATTAAAGTTTTACGCCCTCCCATAATAATGGCTATTGTTAGTTTTTCAGTCTCTTCACGAGCGCACAGCGCTGGTCGATAGCGCAAATTCAAATACTTCTGGACGAGTGCTCCCTAATGGCTCTGTCCAAAGAACTGGAGAACTGTGAACTGGGCTCGTGAGCCGCAAAATGTGCAAACACAGTACTTGTGAGGGAAGCACTTGTGGACCAACAATCATTCTATTCACTCCGCCAGTCTGTTTATGTCGTCTTTTTGTCTGACCTGACTTAATATATGAACTCTATTAACCCTGCTAAATAGCGGTGGGACAATTTAATCGGCATATACATGTGTCTTCCCAACGATCATTATTGATTGATTGACTCAATATAATGTAACAAACAAAATTCCCAATCATAAAAAAAAAAAAAAACAATGTACAATTTAGGCCTAATATTGATATGTATGGTAAAGTTACACGTCTACTGCTCAAGCCTGTACCCCAAAATGTCGCTCTGTGTGACAAATAGAGTAATGGACAAGTTGTGGGAGTCAGCATGTTTCGGAGAAGCCTAAATTGAGTAGATGGCGTGTCTGGGACATTGCGATCTGCTTTGGCTGGTTGCCCGGAAGATCGTCGACACACTCACAACAACAACGACAATCAACAAAGGCACCTTCGCACAAGAGCGACCTGCTCCGTTTTTTTTTTTTGAGAACAGATGACAAGTGCAGTTCATTTCAGCTCACCGCTGTAGTATGCATCAGTTAGCTGAACGGTATACCTGCAGCAATTTTTAATGTCTTACTGTAATTTTTTTTTTTTTTGGGGGAGGGGGCGGTTTAGAGGGACTGATCCAGCTAATGACAATGAAATGTTCCATCCTCAACCCTTGTGACCATGTTGAAGTGTCCTTGAGCAAGATACTGAACCCTAAATTTGATCCCGGTGGACGTGGCAGCGCCCTGCTTGGCGGCAGCCTTCCATGAGTGCATGAATGCGTGTGAGAGTGGGTGAATGTGAGGCTTTGTCAAGCGCCTTGGACACCATATGGTGTAGATAAAGCGCAAGTTGCACTCCGTTTACAATTTACCACGAGTGTCGGGCCTGACCGATGTCAGAGCAGATATTTGACAGATATTCTACTTTTAAAATGTGTCAACAAAAAATATTTTGTTGACACACGTTGGGGGGGTCAACAGTGTTCACCAGATAGCCCTCATCTTCCCCACCAAAAGACGCCCTGCTGAGGGCAAGTGGCCATTCGTCGACATCCCCTACGATTGAGTGGTGACCAGTCCAGGGTGAAAGTCAACCGGGATAGACTCCACACATGCATGCCGTTTTCATCGTAGACTCTAAATTGTCCATAGCTGTCTACATGAGCATGAATAGATGTTTGTGTGCCCTGCGAGTGACTGACGGACAATCCAGGGTGTACCCCACCTCTGTCACCAAAAGACATCTGGTCTTGGCCTCAGCTCACCCGTGACCCTAATGAGGAAAAAGGTTACAGAAAATGAGTGGTATTCAACGAAACATTTGAATTGGGCGGGGTTGTGTTTTTTTAATTTTTTATTAATTTTTTTACATAAGAGGATCCCATTCGCAGTGAGCCTCAAATCTGTGGATTTGCATCATCGATAGCAAGAGGCTTTGACAGCATGAGCCGCTTTTGGACGCCTCCCATGAGATCGCGGCACAATAAGCCGCTCAGGGGGAGGCGAGTTCTTCTTGAGCTGTGTCATGTTCCCTGAAATGGGCCGTCCATCATTTGTGCAATGATGGAGTTTAATTGTGAGGGAGCAGCAAGAAATGAGCCGTAAAGAAACCCGTTCTTTGGGGACATGCGACCTTCACATGGACTCAGCTTTGTGTGCATCAGATCATTTGTTTGTCCCTTTCATCAGACCGCAAGCTCTCTTGATCAACATTACATGCTTTGATCTTGAAAGAAATGCTAATAGCTACAAACAACAAAGCAAAGGTTCCTTAATATGGCAAATTGTGACAAATTATTTGCATATAACATGTTGGCTTTTATCTCTTATTAATGACTATGGCCAGAAGTGATGGTTTACCTGACTGGATTTGCCTACGTCCCTCAATCCAGAAATGTCAATCAACTTTCAAGAGGCAGAAATTGTTGCACATTATCACAGTGATGACAAGAAATTAGCCAGCACTTAAAACTGAGGATCATGAAGCAGCAACCTGAATGAGCTACACAAAAACAAATAAAATTAAATCTTAAAAATGTATGTTACAATCAAGATAAACAAGCTAGTTACCTCCCTTACAGGCCAGCTAATAAACAAACTAACTAAAATGTTAACAAGACTACAAAAAAGTCAGATAAACTGTAAAGTAACTAATTACCTAATGAACAAACTAATAACCAAGCTACTTAAAAATGGTAACTAGCTAACTAACAAGACAATTAAGAGTGCATTCAGAACAGAGTGACTTTTTATCATAGGGGGAGCAGAAAAGTGGGAATAGCTTTCATGCATATACTTTTTTTCACACCAGGGGGTATTTCGCCCATGTAGGTTTCGTTGTAGAGGATTTTCACTGTGTATTGAAACAAACTTTTAAATGTATACTATAAGGGAGCGGCCCAGTGGTTAGTGCGTCGACCTCACAGTGCAGAGGTCATGGGTTCGATCCCTTGCTGTGTGGAGTTTGCATGTTCTCCCCATGCCTGCGTGGGTTTTCTCTGGGTACTCCTATTTCCTCCCACATTCGAAAAACATGCATGGCAGGCTGATTGAACACTCTAAATTGTCCCTCGGTGTGAGTTCTTGAGTGTGAGCGTGGATGGTTTTTCGTCTCTGTCTGCCCTGCGATTGGCTGGCAGCCGGTTCAGGGTGTCCACCGCCGATCGCCCAAAGACAGCTGGGAGAGGCTCCAGCACCCCCTGCGACCCTTGTGAGGATAAATTAGATCGGAAAATGGATGGATGGATGGAGACTGTATAAGTATATGTCTGAATACAGTACAAGCCAAGTATCCTTAACTCATTCACTCCCAAAGACGTTTTTAAACGTCTTTTCAGACTTGGTCCAGAATTGGCTGGTACTTGTTGTTGTTTATTGTTTATTGAGCATATATATTACACACAGTAACAGATAGCCAAAAGGTAGGCAAAATTTATGAAAGGAAAATTTAAAAGTATGTAAAAGAAAAAAAAGAAAACACTCATCATCACAGTTGTATGCTCAAAGGAGTAGGAAGAAGTAAACAACTTATCTAGTCCTACCCCTTATTGTATAGAATATAAATTGATCGTATTCAAAACAAAGTCTACATATCATCAAATACTTTTACCATTGTGGTACTTTACTTTTCTATTTATACACCTTTCGGTTTGTGTATTTATAATTATTCTTTGACCTTTTTGTTTCAATTTCTCATAATCATTGTAATTACTGCATTTCTTGAGTACAAATGATATATTAATCAAAATCCAAAACAAGGTACTGAATGAGTTAAGCATACTTCTGTGAAGTTAAGAAAATACACTATTTATAAAGTGCACTATACTGCCTCCAATTTAGTATTAAAAAAAAAAAAGTTGACTCAAAGTATACTTGAATAAACTACTTTTTGCTAAGGGATCGGCTCCAGTGGTAATAGAATGCTCGTCAGCAGCCCAAATAATGAGGAAAGAGTCACGTCCCCCATAATGTTTTACAAAAGCATCCGTAGATTCAAACTCAAGAGTAGAGCGAGGCTGTGAAGAGGTTCGGATTTGTCAAAGAATTCGGCCATCTTTGTGTTCCAGTCTCCACTCTTCTGTCTGAGTGCTTTCATACTCTTTTGTCCTCGTCTGTGACACTCATTTGCTGGTCTGTGTCTAGCCATGGCCAGCGTCATGCCACATGGTCACCGCGGCGCCGCTATAAATAACCTGGTCTCGCGGCATTGAGGGCTGAGCGCGAGAGGGAGAGCAATCTGCTGTCTCCCCAAGTAAGTGCTCTCGGGCTGAGGCGCGGACAAGACCGAGCGCACAAAAATTTGTGAGGGTCATTTTCTTTTCGCACTAATGTTGAACCACTTGAAATATGATGGAGAGAAGTCCAAATGAAAGGGTGCATCCTGGAGACTGACTTATTTTATCCACTTTCTTCCCCCTTTTTTCACTTTTCAGTTTCACACTTTTTCCGGCAACTCACTCATTATCTTTCTTCCATATCACTCACTCACTCACTCACTCACTCACTCACTCACTCACTCACTCACTCACTCACTCACTCACTCACTCACTCACTCACTCACTCACTCACTCACTCACTCACTCACTCACTCACTCACTCAATCATCCTGTGACTCTCTTGAAATTCCCTTGCTTCCTTTCCAAAGTAAAAAACTGTCCTTCCCTTTCCTTCCTTCCTTGCTTCCTTCCTCCTTTGCCTACTCAGCCCTTCTTTCCCCCCTCCCTTCCTTCTGAAGTCATTTTTTTCCTCATGTCCATCCTACCACCATCATTCATTCCATTTTCCTTCCTTCTTTCCTTCTTTCATGATTCCTGCCTCACTCCCTTTATTTTCTGTGAATGTGCGCATCTGATATTTTGTTCAATGTACCAAGTTACACGTTGTGCCTTTTCTCAAAGTGTAAGAATAATTTCACATAACCTACTTCATAAGTACAAAATAATGACACAAATGCATTTTGGAGCAGGTCTGATTAACATGCCTCATCAATTGCTTTTGTAATACCTTTTTTAAGTTGTAAAAATTCCTTAGCTGCCACCTTGCATAATGGTGGCCCCTTTCAAGATTGATGATGTGATGCTGCAGTTTGGGCCTGTGCATTGAATGCACTGTGTAAGACTGAGCAGATTGCATACGCACACTTCATTAGCCGCACTCATTTTCCCTGTAAAGTCCAACTGTGGACACTTTGGCATCTCCACCCGTATCCTGGTGAGCATTCCTTGAACTCGTCTGCCACGTGTGTTTGACTTCCTGTTTTCCTCTCTCCTTCCAGGTGACAATAACCCCAAGGAGAGCAGCCCGTTTATCAACAGCAGCGACGCGGCGGCGGAGAAGAGCCAGCAGTATGATGGCAAGAACATGGCCCTGTTTGAGGTACCCGCGCAAAGCTCCGCATGTATACCCGCGTGGCAGCGCAAAGGACCCTTCTCACGTTTTGAACAGCGGCCCTGGTTGATCGATGTCGGTAACAACACCATGAAGGCCGCGCGGGCGCGTCGGGTTAATGCAAGCTAATCTCTCACGAGTGCAGGGATCAACGTGTAAAGGAGGCAATTTGTTACAAACCTCTGCACAAATATCCTGAAATGGTCCCTGCCATATGACATTTGGGATAAAAGAAAGGCAGCGTTTAATACAGGCGGCGACAATTGAGGGTTCGAGGCAAAATTAGGTTGGGGCATAATATTACCAAACCCCTACTATTTGCAAGCTCACATGGTGCATATATTAACATATCGTAATTTCCGCACTATAGAGCGCACCTGATTATAAGCCGCACCCACTACATTTTTAGAGGAAAAACAATTTTGTACATACACAAGCCGCACCTGTATATAAGCCGCATGTGCCCACATTAAAACATGTCAACATATTTACAAAGAAAGACGGTACACAGAGAGAGTTTTCAAAGTTTTAATAATATAACTTAACAATAATAATAATATAACTTTCTTCACAGCAGCAGCTCTGTTTCCTTCTTTATCGGACAGCTCGATTGCTTTTAGTTTGAAAGCTGCGTCATATGCCTTTCTTTTTGCATTTTCCATGATGAGGGTATGTTCACGCTAATTTAATTTAAGCACAAGACAAGAAGTTGCAGTCTTCGTCGACACATATATTCCACCGGTCTTAATCTTACCTTTTCTACTCGAGCGCCCCTGGCGGCCATTAGAAAAATGACACAAATTGGCCGCATCACTGAATAAGCCGCAGGGTTGAAAGTTTGGGAAAAAAGTAGCGGCTTATAGTCCGGAATTTACGGTATATGACATTGATTATTTTTATCAATGTGTACGATATTTAATGCAAATGCCCTTTGAATATATACATACTTTAACCTCAAGGCTGCGTTCAATGACGATTGTGTTGCTTTGTGCATGTATAGGAGGAAATGGACACCAGTCCGATGGTGTCGTCTCTGCTCAGTAGCCTGGCCAACTACTCCAACCTGCCGCAAGGGAGCAAGGAGCACGAGGAGGCAGAGAATAATGAGGCTGAGTCATCCCGCAAGAAGCCAGTCAAGGTATCGCCAGTTTTGCTTTGTTTGACAAGGTTGTGTTTACGGTTGTGGTACTTGGAAGTAGAGATGAAACAGTTTGAAAACGAGGATCGCCAAAATCATTATTATTGTCTGTAATATCTGAAAAGAAAAATCCCACACATTAACTGCCCGATTCGGAGAAATACCTTTTCAGACAAAGAACAAGCAAATTATATTGCCTTGATTTCAGATATTGAATCTTGATCAGCTTTTCCAGTGAATGCTTTTCAAGAAACTCTGCTGAGCGACCGAGCGATAAGAACAAAAAAATAAAAATCTCCTAGTTTCGAAGCCGTCAATCACTTTCAAATGGCATTCTAAATCCCCGGTTTGTGTTCCCGTGTCGCATCTTAAATGTCACTCACTAATGAGTCGCCATCACATTATCCACCACGATTTCTGTCAGGAAGGAGTTTGCTTCTTAGGGACTTTGTTCGCCGGATGCATTTTTAGCCACGGTGGCAAGGCAAAATAACAAGGCGCATAACGAAGTGCTTGGATCATCGGAGGCGGAACTTGGCTTGGACTTGCTACCTGCTTTCTGCAATGTTGACAGCTTGACAGTTTTTCCGCCGCCTTTGACCCGTGGTGTCTACCCAGGTGCTTCATCAGCGTCCCCTACCATGTTTTCCTTCCTTGTCACATGTCAATTCCCACGGGCCGCAACACTTTCACTCCACCGCCATCGTCCTCACCTTGAACCCAATGACACCTTTAGACGTTACTGTCTGGTACACCAGACACTTCCTTTAGTGTAAATCCTGATGGGTTGTGCCGATAAGCCAGCGTGTCCTCCTGTGTTTTTACCTGATGCCACTGATAAGCTTGCCTGCAATTTACTGCCGACCATTCCAATGTGTATACCACTTCTCTTTAAAAGTCAGCCAGGATAGACTTCGCCTCACCTGCGACCCTAATGAGGTCAAGCACTATTAAAAATGCATGGATGGATCCTATTCTATATGTGCCCTGCGATGGACTGGCGCACATCCCGGGGTGTACATACTGATGGTCATCTGGGATTGTCTCCAGCTCACCCACGACCCTAATATTAATAAGCGGTATAGAAAATAGAAAAATTGTGCGACAAACATGAGAATAGTTCAACACCATCAAGGGCTTTGAAATGGAGCCCTGCGTAACTCCTTCGGCACACTTAAGTATCCTATAGGACAGACCTGGACAAAGTATGGCCCTGGGATGATAACAGTCCAGCCCACAATTTCTGAACGGCTGTCAAAGTGACCATGAAGTCAAAAGTAAACATGAAAACAGTATTTTATTTTAATTGCATACGTGTGGACGCGACTAAAAGCGGGCTAGCAAGCAAAAGCTACACTTTGTGCCAGCAAAGATTTTGCTATATTTAGCAATTTTGTCAAACCCCTTCAACAAATATTTTTTCCCAAAAAAGCAACTCGCAAAAATGACAACAGTGGTCAGAAATGTGAGTAATGTTTTTATTTTCTGCATAGTGGAGGAAAGACGGCCAAGAACTTTTGGCCTAATGCTACTGAAATGTACAATTTCATATTCTGTATGTAATGGGTTTGTTATCAGTGTATCATTGTACATCACTATCAACAATATTATAGTCTCTACTTACCTTTATAATTGGGAGTCCTGACTAGGAATGGCTAATATTAATTGGTGGTTGGTGCACAAAGTTGAAGTGCTCATTTTTAAAGTTTAAACGTGTCATTTTAATGACCACTTACAATTTTGTTTAACATTTGTATTACCTAATTATAACAATACATATCATATGCATACATACATGTCACAATTTATTGAAACAAGACAATATTCTTTTTTTTTTTTTAAATACCGTACATTAAAAATTGTAGATAGATGAAGTTGAGGTTAGCTTGTTGGTTTGGCTGTTGGCAAGCATTCAAATTTTTCATTTGGCCTCTTTGCAAAATGAATTGCCCACCCAACTATAGGAACATGCATGTTAGGTCCATAAGAGACTCTAAATTGTGAATGTTTTTTTGTCTATGCTCGATGTGCCTTACGATTGACTGGCAACCAGTCTAGGTGTACGCCACCTCTCTTAGCAGAAGTCAGCCCGGATCATCTCTAGCTCACCCCCGACCCTAATAAGGACAGGTGTAATAAAAAAAAAAGTATTTCATATTTTTCTTTCTGTGCCCTGCAATTGACTGGCGACAAGTCCAGAGTGTATCCTGTCACCTGTCAGCAAAAGTCAGCTGAAATGATCTGCGGTTCAACTGTGACCCTCAACAGGATAAGCGCCTTAGAAAATAAATGGGCAAACTGTGCCTCATTCAATCTAAACCAACGGAATTCAGTTTAGTAAAAGGCAACACGAAGACACCGTTGGACAAATTGAATTGCTGCTTTCAATTACGCAGCAAGCCAGATGCAATGCCCGAGGTAGTGAGAAAAGTATTCACTCAGACGGCGTTGTGTTTAAGGAACACTGTACAAAGTACAGCATTATTCACAGTGGATTCATTCAGTATATTTGAGTGAATCCGCCATTTAAATAGTCAATTATTTCATGTAAATATGATGAATATAGCCCGCAGGCCATCTATGGCATTTTCATTATCAAGGATCGTGTCATAGTTGTTTCTTACAAAAAAAGATCATTAAAATTGATATAATTAATATGCATAAATTGTTTTACAAGTACATAATATTTTACTCTTTTACTTAAATAAATAAATGGTTCGTCAATTAACAAAAACAAAACAAAACTATCGGGATACTCCACAAAACTAAGGACGTGTTGAATAAGACTTCCTTGTGCACATTATATTATTCATTATTACTCCCATATATGACATATTGTGTGGAAATATGGGGGAATGCCTGTAAAACAAACACACTCCCTGTCTTAAAACTACAAAAAAAAGCAATCAGAACAATCAATAGGTCTAAATATATAGAACCCACAAATCCACTATTCATCAAATTAAACACAATGAAATTTTACGACCTGGTTGACTTCAAAATCGCCCAATTAATGTATAAAGCACATAACAATTTCCTTTGTCTAAATATTCAGAAGCTTTTGAAATTAGAGAAAGCAGTTATAATCTAAGGGGTACTAATCAATACAAAAATCCAGAACAAGAACAAACATTAAGCAAAGGTGTGTATCAGTAACAGGTGTCAACCTGTGGAATAAGCTTGAAACCGACCTGAAAATGAGTAAATCGCTGGAGGAGTTCAAAAATAAATTCAAAAGATCAGTACAAAAACTATAAGAATCACAATTAAGAAGATACATTCGATACATTTATAAAATTAGTATTACAGCTCTTTGTTCTTGTTTTGGATTTTGATTAATTTATCATTTGTACTCAAGAAATGCAGTAATTACAATGATTATGAGAAATTGAAACAAAAGGTCAAAGAATAATTATAAATACACAAACCGAAAGGTGTATAAATAGAAAAGTAAAGTACCACAATGGTAAAAGTATTTGATGATATGTAGACTTCTCTTCTTCTTCTTTGTTTTGAAAACGATCAATTTATATTCTATACAATAAGGGGTAGGACTAGATAAGTTGTTTACTTCTTCCTACTCCTTTGAGCATACAACTGTGATAATGAGTGTTTTCTTTTTTTTTTCTTTTACATACTTTTAAATTTTCCTTTCATAAATTTTGCCTACCTTTTGGCTATCTGTTACTGTGTGTAATATATATGCTCAATAAACAAACAAAACAAAACAAAACAATATATATATATACAGCATATATATATATATATATATATATATATATATATATATATATATATATATATATATATATATATATATATATATATATATATATATATATATAAAATTCAACCATAATCCCTTCCAGAAGGCTGTTCGAAAACCGAAACCACGCTCTTTAAAAAAAAAAAAAAAATCATTATTGATTACGTCTGCTCAGTAATGGAACGCAACACGAGGAAGCGTCACTTCCTCGTCTACCCGAGGAGGCATCACTTTTTCGTGTAAGGAAGGCGAGAGGAGTCAAGTGGCGCATTCAAGTGTGCTCAGTTTGTTCGAGAAACGATTTTTTGGTCGTCATCCGAGGCATAAAAAACTCGAAATGTTTGGTCGAAAACCGATTTGGTCGAGAACCGAGACGTTCGAAAACCGAGGTTTGACTGTATATAAAAAAGACAAAGATGGACAATTTACAACATTTTGCCGGTTCGTCATTCGTCATCAGTCATTGTCGGTCCGTGACTTTTTTATCATCAGTCGGTCAATCCATCATGTTATTTTAAAGGAGCTTCCGTCATCACTTCCGTCAGTAAATTACACCGATCCGTCAGTCCGTCAATCATCCAATCCACCACTTTCCATCCGTAGTCCTTTAATGTATTATTAAATAATCTGTTTTGCATACACATTTGAACCATGATTATTTTTACCTCAAATTCTAAATTGCCAAGCATCTGTCCGTTGTGACGATCGCAAAGGTTTGCCCACCCATTGTGTGAATACTGCTGGAAGAAGCTGAGGTCCATTAAGCCGAGGTGCAGATCTAATCTCCATCCTTTCACCCCAACCCTGCCAATACATTAATTACAATGTATGCTTTTGCGGCTCGGCCAATCAGGGGCCCATTCAACCAACAATCTCTCCATCACCAGAGAGCCTTTTCATTAAGATGGTCTGTTGCGGTCTCTCTCTCTCTCTCTCTCTCTCTCTCTCTCTCTCTCTCTCTCTCTCTCTCGCTTTCCACAGGCGATCACCTCCCCTCTCCATTTCTTGCCCAGCACTCCACTCTCCATTTCCCTCATCATCGACTACCCTTGGAGGTGGAGTTGGTGGCAAGCCAGGAGGGGAGAAGGAGATGGCTTTTCTTTGTGTTGCGGTGCGAGATTAGCAGATTGCTTGTCCTGCGACATGGATTAGATGTTGAGAGGTCGGGCAAGTTCACGCGCAAACTGCCCTGTGATCTGGTGCATTAGTGTACGTTTTGGACAAGCAATGCAATAACAATCCGAATTCGAATTAGAATGTTCCATGAACCTGCCATGCATGTTTTTAGAATGGGAGGAAACCAGAGTACCCGGAGAAAACCCACACAGGCACGGGGAGAACATGCAAACTCCACACAGGAAGGCCGGAGCCGCAATCGAAGCCTACACCTCTCCACTGTGTAATTAATCAAATATATTGGACCACTGCATATGTTCGGCATGCACCTGTGGATTCATATTTTCACAGATTTTTTTTTGTCTCCACATTTTTTTCAATATTTTTTTAACATGGGGATGGGGGACTCAAAATTAACATATATGTAATTGTAAGGCGGCCCGGTAGTCCAGTGGTTAGCACGTCGGCTTCACAGTGCAGAGGTAGTGGGTTCGATTCCAGCTCCGGCCTCCCTGTGTGGAGTTTGCATGTTCTCCCCGGGCTTGTGTGGGTTTTCTTCGGGTGCTCCGGTTTCCTCCCACATTCCAAAGACATGCGTGGCAGGCTGATTGAGCACTCTAAATTGTCCCTAGGTATAAGTGTGGGCGTGGATGGATGTGAGCGCAGATTGTTGTTGGTCTCTGTGTGCCCTGCGATTGGCTGGCAACCGATTCAGGGTGTCCCCCGCCTACTGCCCGGAGACAGCTGGGATAGGCTCCAGCACCCCCCGCGACCCTAGTGAGGATCAAGCGCTTCGGAGGATGAATGAATGAATATGTAATTGTAGGCTCTCTGGCTGTACCTAATGATGTGTCCAGTGAGCGTGCGCTAGCGGCATAAAAATTCGCTCACACATTGGTTAAATAATCTTCCAATTCAGAGCTCGGATGTCATTCTCTAAGTTCCGACTCATCTTTCTACAGCCTCCGTGTTCTTCCACCTTAACGCCATTTCCCTTCACTGTGTTTTATTGTCGTGCACTAATTCCCGCCCCCCATCCCTGCATACACACACAAGCGCGCACACACGTCCACTGCTGCTCCACCTACTCATTAGTCCAATGCATCGGATCAGTATTCCCATCATCAGCCTTTCATGAGCATCTATCTTGATGAATGTCACTTTCTGTTTTGCGCAGCGTCCGAGTGCAGTTGGCTGCTCAACTGACATTTCACAGTGCGCCGATTGTCCTCTCAACAGCCTCATGGGATTATTTTTCCGAACATGGTGGACCTCTGGCGAAATATCGGTTATCAGCCTTGATTAATATGTTGATTTTTCATGAACCAGTCTTTTTTTTTTTTTTTCCCTGTGGAACTATCCCCAGCTCTAGACTAGCGCATGTGCAGCTAGCGCATAATTAGTCAGCATTCAATCGTACGAACAGTTACTTCCATTTAGCGCTGTTATATGTCAAATTCCCATTACAGCTGAGCAATATTTTGAGGTTTCGTTTGCATAGCAGCGTATGAATTTGGTACAGGAAGGCACGCTCAGTTACAGCTGTACTTCCTGTTTTTCATGTTGTTGTTTCATTAATATATGGCCCAGAAGTGTTTTCACACACAATCCATTCATCTACCGTCTACCATGTGACAAACCTCGTTCCCAGGAATAAAGTAGTTCCCTCTTTAAGAACGGCACGGGTTATTCGGCTTTTTGCCGAGCTCTCATGTCACCAAACGAACAAAAAAATAAATAAAAAATGGTGTTTCAGTCATCATGAAACATTCAGCGAGCCGAGCCTTTTAACATGGATTTGGAATCTTTTAAATAATAAATTGTGCATATGCCCTGCTCCACATTTTGCAAATCTTCTCCTTTGGCCTTCATGTTCACCTTACGCATCGGAGAAATAATGTGTAGTTCTCAACTCGCGAGCATGAAATACAGTTTAAGGCGCTCGTACGCACGACTCAAACTTTTTCCGGCATATTCGCAAATTCACCTATTCCTGATTTAAAAAAAAAAATTTTAGAATCTATCCTCCGTTTTTGTTGAAAAACTCACCTATTTGAGGTGAGGTGAGGAGCTTCATTTCATCAAGATACCGTATCCCCTTTTCTGATAGAAATGTAGTGATTTTGAAGGCGGGTTGGGTGGGGACGTCGAGGGGGGGTGATTGGGGGGGCTCAATTATTTGTCGATTTTTGCCGTTTGCAGAAGGGCTCAGTCGCTATCCCCCCTGCTTATACTGTCCACAAGATATTCATTTGTGTTTCAGTGTGTACAATGATTGCCCCTGAAAAGTTGAGTTTGGTCACTCATGTAACAGCAGTTTTATCAGACTCCCATGCAGGACTTTTGCGTTTGTCCTGGAAAGCCGACCAAATATTATGCTGGCTGGCTCATTTCAGTACGTTTGAGTTTGGTTGGCCTCTTCTTTTGCCATCTCTTTAATAATTCAGCACACCTGAGCAGGAACACGTTCGCTCGCTCGACTCCTGTTTGTCCAGGCAAGCGTGGCGACGGTGTTACAAGCTCGCCCTCAGCCCCCGCCCCCGCCTCTTCCATTTTATCCCTTCGTCATTTAATTACATCCTCTTCCCACACTCAAATTGGAAATCCAACGAGAACGTGCCGCAGAGGTGTTACTTCCCCATATCCATGCGATCCAAACAGCGGCCTCCGGTAGGTTCCTGGTCAGAACAATCCCATCAGAAGTCATTAATGTGATGGCACTCATTCCATCCTGACCTTCTGGAGCATCTACTCATCCATTGCCCGCGATTGTACGTTGTCGCCCATTTTCGGCCTCTTTTTTCCTCATTAGCTCGTTGCGCACCAAGGATATGGAGTTCACCGCGATCTCTATTTATTGGACCAAGATCGTCAACAGTGCTGATTTCTGCAGTTGTGTCGATGCCCGCAGGCAAATAGGAAGCAAGACGGTTAGCCTGCAAGGTGTGACAAAAATCAAACATTGTGAGACATGTATGCTTACGAGAGATGCTAAACAGACGGAAAGTCGTTTTGGAAAAAAGTGACAATGATATATAAGACAGCCATGCCACAAAGAGGGAAGAGGACAAGATCAGAGGCGGCGCACAGGCACAACCAAAGCCAAAGTGGAAAACCACAACCATTCGTTTGAAAGTTAACACCCAAGACTAACCTGTGCAAATCACACCATACTTAAAAGTAGTTCAACATTGAAATGAGACTTGGAGTAAGTGTTTGGATTGTGACTCTATTGACTTGAAAGTGCAGTTTGGTGAGAGGCTTGTGGCGAGAGAGACAGAGCGTGAGCAAGTGGAATTTATTGCTGTGGCAAATTTCTGAAAGGGTGCGCATCTAACCCACCTGAGCCATCCATTCTGTGGCCTGACTTCACCCCTCCCCAACAACCCCCCACCCCCCACCCCCACCCCTCGATGGGCAGCTGTTTCCTCGCAGCTTGCTCAGTGGTGCCCTGCTGGCCTACCTGTGGCTGTGCAGCAGCCTGCCCTCCCAACGCTCACGGTGGCTAGCTCCCACGGGAAATCATTGCTGCTGCTGCTGACTCCCGGCCCGCTTACCAAACCTGTTTTGTGTGTGTGTGTGTGTGTATGTGTGTGTGTGAGAACTGGACTGCAGTCCGCAAATGAAACACCAATTGAAAGAAAATAGAAAAGCAGCACTTCTGATAAGGGTGTGAGTGCATGTCCCTCCCTCCCACCAAGCTCACTGATTGAATGCATACACAAGTGTTCAATTTGTCCGCAGCTACTTCAGCGTCTTTTCAATCATGTACTCATTCGCCAACTCTGTGGATGTCGAACCAGGTTCCTGCTATCAGACTTTACGTCTATGTTGGTCCTCTCTGTTAACCGTATTCACACATCTTTTGCTTCGGCTTTTTTATCAAAATAGCCCGCCTATCGTGGTACCACAATGATTTTTTTTGTTTGTTTTTTTTTGCTCAAATGTGATTCATCTGCTACTTAATTAGGCGTGGTATGCACATTCGGATCTTAACTGAGACCCCAGACAGAATGAAGAAAGAATCTGCGAGGGTCTGCTTACACATGGTTCACTCTTCACAAATCACAGCATTCACATTTCTCCAAAATCTAGTTTCAGCAATTCACTAGAAAAATCAACTTCCTGTTTTTGTGCCCTTTCTGGAAACCCCCGAAAATACCACAAGATGATGTCATACCCGCAGGCGACTGGAAAGTAGTAATGTGTGCACAGGAGGTACAAAGTATGTTGAAGTGCATGAACTTGACTTGGACCTCGGTTTAGCCAAGGTTAGTCAAAGTTAGATGTAGAGATGAGCAATATGACAATATGTATCGTAACAACGATACAAATGAGTTTAGGGTGTCTTTTTTTCATTATCGTGTCTATCGCCATTTGTCATCTGCAACAACCCGCACAATATAAAATTGTCAGAAATAGTCGATAAGATGAAGAGATGTTTTCACTGTGCAATCTTATGACACGTAGCTGCCACCAGGTGGCAGACTGAACAAATCAATGATTAACTCATTCACTCCCAAAGACGTTTTTCAACGTCTTTTCAGACTTGGTCCAGAATAGGCTGGTACTGAATGAGTTAAGTGAGTCATATAAAGTCTTGCTCCATTACATACCTGTGGTGCACAATTAAATCAAAGAATCAATGAAAATTAGTAAATAATGACGCAGGTGAATGCAAACGATGAATATTCCCACTTGGGTAAAGCAGAAGCTTACAACAACAAAAACACGGAATCATTTTTAACCTAAGGCACTTTAACGTTAAGGCAGGCTGGGTTATGGCTTCAAACTACATTCAGCCCACACCTTGTTGTGAAGCTTCAAATTTGCTTCATGAACCGGTTCTATTTTTTTCACTCCTCGAGATGGTACCCTTGGGCTGAATTGGGCTGAAAGTACACGCACCATTTCTTAAACCCTTATATTCAAACAAAGAGTGCCATCTACAGGAGTCCCCAAAAATATAACTGGTTCATGAAGCAAATTTGAAACTTCACTTTCAAACCATTTTGGAAGGCGTCGCTCTTTCTTTTTTTTTGTTTTTCGCTAATCACAGCAGGACTCTGTTCCCATCCCACTGGGAGAGAAGGAATACTGTTAACTGCTAGCGCATTGCAGTTATAACCTCTCCTTGTTATTTTCACTCTCGAGGATGACTTGAGACAAATTATACAAACATTCAACACAATCACTCGCGTTGTGTTTTGTGTCAGGGAACAGAACAAACGTCAGGTCACATTCACATTACAGAGGATGTGGATCAACCCAAATCCACGTCAGGATGTGACATTGGAAATATTGAACAAATTAGAGATATTCCACAATCAGGTCTTTGCTGAAGTCGAGCAACGTTTTTTTTGCCCTTTGTACCTTGCTTTGGAAAAGTGATACCTGATTTTTTTTTTTGTCTACAATGAGCTCTCCTGTGCATGAACCTTCATAAATATCACATTTCTTCATCTTTTAGAGCACATAAAAAGTCATGTGCAGTGTTTTCTATTCTACCTTGACATGCTGACTTAACTTTGTTTCCTTTTTGAAAAGCCTAACAAAAGATGATACACCTCCTCGCCTGCCAGTTTCACAGCCTTTTTTTTTTCCATCCCAGATCCGCTTTAATTTGAATAAAGCATCTAAATTTAGCGCATTCATCCACTTTGATATTTCAGGATAACATCACAATTACTAAAAAAAAAAATCCAACCCGACCTCTTCATGAGCTGCATTGTGCAGCTGCGACAGATTTGTTTTTACGTAGTGCGATACAAGCCAACATCTGACGGCTGATGTGTGAGAGCCCGTATCTTAACCCCGCCCTCCTCCAAAAGGACCCGTCAAAAAATATGAGTGGTTGATTACAGTGTGGCAGTGAGGATGAGCAGTTTGGAATGAAATGAAAATGGAGGACAGAGAACATTCCGTTTCAACAACGTCAAGCACGGTATACTCTGCACCTGGAACGCCCAGTTGAATCTACGAAGAGGACACCACAGCATTCCAACTTAGCTTACAGTTTCATAAGTGTGACCAAAAGTCCATACTCGGTTGTTCTACTACATTGACACACACATTCACCACATGTCTGTATTCAAGTCTATTCAATTATATATTCTTATTTGATATAGATTTGAATGTTTTTGTAACATACCCACATCATGTACCTTGTTAAGATCTCGGTTTCGGACAGGTGTGAAAGTCGTTCGCTGGTCACTGCGTGCATGTCTGATATTTGCTCACTGTGGTCCAAAGACTGCTCAGGGAATTTGTGGGAACTCTCGGACGCCAGGAAAATTGGAGGAAACATTTTGCATGCCACGGTGGCGCACAAAAGCCCCATTACATTCTACATGTGCAAGGTTGAGCAAAATATCTGAATTTTAGAAGATAAAATGGTAACATTATCAAGTCAGAAAAATAGGAGAACAAATAAAAAATCTTGAATCACTTATTTATTTTATTCCTCGGTGAGATCTGCCATATATTTTCTCTCTTTTGTATATTTGACTTCCTCTGACCCCAGCACCGATTGTGTCCCCCGGCAGGTCCCCCAGCTCGGCACGCTGATGGGCGTCTACCTGCCCTGCATCCAGAACATCTTTGGCGTCATCCTTTTCCTCAGGATGACCTGGCTCGTTGGCATCGGTGGAATCATCGGAACCTTCATAATCGTCTTCATGTGCTGCACCACCGTAAGTATTTCCTGTCTGTCTTCTGAGCAGAGGAGCAGGGTGCAACCCTAAACTGGTCGCCGGCCAATTGCTGGGCGCAAACAACAGTTCACACTCACATTCACACCTGCGGACAATTTAGACAAAGGATGGGCAACTTAAACACGGGAGGGCAACTGAGGGGCCGCGTAGGACTCTATGCGGTTCCTGGTCAGTTTTATGACAAAAATGGCTACTTTAAATATAGACAAAATATGTGCAAATTGTGTGCACTTAATATCATTTATTTTTCTGAATACATTGTTCAATGCATTTTCAAAGATCTACTATTCTAACCCAACAATAAAGGTTTTCAAGAAAACAAACACCCCCACCCCAAAAAAAACAAAAGGCTCTAAAATGGGCTCAAAACCGATTTTTCATAAAAATCAACTAACTCATAATTCTAATATAAATGAGGTACTATGTTTGTCCTGCGTATCATTCCAAATCCACAAGAAAGGATTAGGGCGAATCACTTTTTAATTCGGGCAGTATACGACCCACTCAGTGCAACTATGACATGTGTGCCATCTAGTGGTGCCATGTGATATTACAACTTAAAACTGCAGTTGACCCTTGTATTTTATTTGCGATTTGTTACTCATGGATTAGCATATTTACAGATTTTTTCTTTTCTTTTTGTCAATATTTTTTTCAAAGATTGGATTTTTCCTGGTCCCCCCTGCCTATTTCCCCCATTTTTCATGGAAAATTATTGTTACACATGATGAATTTGATGAGCATTTTTTGGAAGATTTTTGGGGGCAAGTTGTCCGAAAAAAAAAAAACCCTCCCCAATTTTTTCCCCCATGCTATCAGTTGCCCATCCCTGACACATCGTCTTCAAATGCATTGGATTGTGTGAGGAAAGCGAAGAAAAGCCACACAGGCAAATTTGAGATTCCAACCTGAGACCTTTTGACTGTGACGTGGATGCACGAACCACGAGTTCACTGTGCTGCCCTCGTTGAAACATGTCAACCGAATTCCAAATCGTTCCTTCTTCGGGGTTGCTTTAGCGTGTCTTCTCTTCGTTTTCACTGAGCATTTTGTCAGGACTGTATGTTGGCGTGTGTGTGTGTGTGCAAAGTGTGTCGTTCTGTGTGTGTGTGCGTGTATGTGAGCAGCCTAGATTCTCCTCCAGCACCGGGTGTATTTATAGAACAACCCCCTCAAATCCCCACCATGGCAAACTAGCCTACACACACACACACACACACACACACACATACACACACACACGTGTACACAGCATCAATACGTTTTCCCGCAATCGTGACGCTCTTCTCCCTGCTATTCTATTTGCACTTGGGCACGTTTTGCATGCCACTCGTATTTGCTACCCATCCATCCCAGTTTATATTGATCTTGTAAGCGTGATGAAAACAGTGTGCACAAAGAGGAAAAACAAGCTCCGAGCTGGCTCGCACTGGCAGCAACACAAACACACTCAAATTTCCTCTCCATCTCTCATTCTCTGTCTCTCTCTCACTCACGCGGCGCCCGCACACACACACACACACACACACACACGGAGAGGCGTGTTTCTTATCAGTCGCACTGCTGAGATCATTGCAGAGGCCCCCGGGTGATAAGCCTGAGCATGAACGGTGTGTGTGGACCCCCGCCCACCACCTCCCTTTCCTCCTGTGCTCCTTACATAACACATCACCACGGCGACCCCCCTCCCCCCCCCCCGTCACAAAAGTGAAAATCCACAGGACACGAAGAGGCAAAGCGTGCGGTGCGCCTCGACTTGGCATCATTGAGAGCATGAGCCCCACTTTTTGATTGACAGGGTGACGGAATGGAAATTTCACTTGTCTCTTTTTTTGGTCTTTTTTTTTTTTACCCTTTCAGGGACAGTGGTTACTCGAGTGGACAGTGAAAGGGTTATTTTCATACAATCATGTTACAATTAAGAGAAGTTGGTTCAAAATCCCAACAATAACAATAGTGAATTGCAATAACAAAGTAGGTTGCGAGAATTTTGGCATGCCATCGTAAGACTTTTTATTCTTGTCAATTTCTTGCTTTTTTGTGCTAAAGTAAGACTTTTTCACGTAACATTATTCTCTGGATATTTTTACTGCATTTTCATATATATATATATATATATATATATATATATATATATATATATATATGTGTGTGTGTATATATATGCTGTATATATATATATATATATATATTTTTTTTTTTTTTTTATATATATATATTATATATATATTATATGTATATAATTTTTTTGGGGTGGCTTTTGGCACCCTTCATCCCCTTGCATTTTTTTTACATTTCCAACCCTGGACATCGAATGAACTGGATTCGTTATCACATGCCAGATGTGAAAGTGGCTTTAAAAAAAGCACACACACACACACACACACACACACACACACACACACACACACACACACACCACGCTCACACACACACACACACCACGCTCCATTCTTGCATATTTCTCCCCCGGAAAATGAAAGCAGGCTGGGACACAATGAGGTTTAATATGCTAGATGGAAGGCCCTCTGTTGTCTGGTCGTCCTCATTACTTCCAGGTCTTGAATCCAAACGCAGTGGAAGTGATGGTGAAGGAGGGGTTCGTAGATGGTGGAGGGGGAGGGGGGGTCATTTATATGCTACGGATGCTTCATCCTTTTTCTCTTTTGCTCTCATCTCATACGCTTCCTCAATTTTCTGGAAGCCTTTTTTCATTTTGCGCTCTCATTATTTCCTCCCTCGCTTTTGATTCCCCTATGCATACCTCATCTAAACCCCCAGCCCCCCCCCCCCCGCCCCAAATGCACCACTAAGGCATCCTGCAATGTGTATCTTCACTATCTCACATCCCTACACCTGAGAGTACATTTTGCCCCCGCCAGGATGTCAGATCCCCCCGAGTGGGCTCCTGCTGAAGTTGCAGCGGACAACGGAAGAAATCATCTGACAACGGGGGCGTAGTGAAGCGTGCTAATGAAGCAGGGTTCTCGTGCTGCGGGACACTCTTCTGTCACAAGCAATCTCCTCTCCGCTCCCGAGGTCCACCAAAGGCCAAATAGGAGCGTTAGGTCGGGATGCAAGCAGACCTCAAGTGTCCTTCGCACTCAATGCCGACGAGCTCGTGAAACTTTTCAGCGCACGCTTTGTAGAGCAATTTTCAAAAACGAAACGGTTAAAACAAACAACTCGCAATAAAAACAAAGGAAATTCAAACGATGGGAGTTTGAGTGATTTTGAGTAAAGCTGGGTACATACAAACAAACCCTTCTCATACTTGTAACATTTTCTTTAATTCTATTAAAATCCCAACAATTTTTTTGCAGTCTTAATTTTATTGTTGTAATATTCCAACGTAAATTTTCCTCCTGATATGCAAATTAAATCTGGCAAAAGTCAGACTTTTTCCTCATATTGCCGTGAACATATCCTCACCTCCCTAAAATAAAGGCTTTTTTTAAAACTCTTTTTTTTTTTCAGAAAACACGAGACTCAACCTTTGTTTTTGCCAAATTTTGACTCACTCCCGATAGATTCCTTAATTGTCAACTTAATTTTTACAAAATGTTCCATTTTTGTGGGCGGCCCGGTAGTCAAGTGGTTAGCGCGTCGGCTTCACAGTGCAGAGGTACCGGGTTCGATTCCAGCTCCGGCCTCCCTGTGTGGAGTTTGCATGTTCTCCCCGGGCTTGCGTGGGTTTTCTCCGGGGGCTCCGGTTTCCTCCCACATTCCCAAAAAACAATCATGGCAGGCTGATTGAGCACTCTAAATTGGCCCTAGGTGTGAGTGTGAGCGTGGATGGTTGTCCGTCTCTGCGTGCCCTTGCGATTGGCTGGCAACCAGTTCAGGGTGTCCCCCGCTTACTTCCCAAAGACAGCTGGGATAGGCTCCAGCACCCCCCGCGACCCTCGTGAGGATCAAGCGGTTCGGAAGATGAATGAATGTTACATTTTTGTCACATTAAATATGTTGACTTTATTTGTTTCTTAAAATCCAAACGTTTCTTTCAACACGACTTTATACTCACGATTTTGCAGCTATACTCATTGTATACTCATAAAAAAAAATTCCCCAACTTTTGAATTGTTAAATTTATTTATTCTTGTAAATTGTCAGCTTCTTTATTGCAAAATAGTTATTCTCGCAATTTTTAAAAGCCATATTTACAACTTTTATGTGAACTTTTTCTCTCCAACTCCACAACGTCACATCCAGAACATACAACATGTCATTTACCATTAAGGAGTTACAAAGTTTCACTGTATTTTCCTCAAGGCTAACAAGCACCGGCTTCACGTTTACTCCGTATTCCATCCTAATGTACTTTCACAGCAGGAGGTCTGATTGCAGGCCAGGTCGGGTGCTGACTTGATAGGACGGAGCGATCCACTGAGTCAAAGACATCCGCCGATTGATGACATTTAATCACGTCCCCTGACAGCCAGAAAAAGGCGCGGAGAAAAGCAGGACGCTGGTAAAAGTCAAGTCACCAAAATGACAGAGCTGAAAATGAGACGGAGGAGTGGAGACATCCTGGTGGTTAAGTGTCACCTTGTCTGAACAATTTTGTTGATGGAGGCTGCGACAGAAGGAAGTGTTCCATTTTTAAACGCCACCTTCAACACACAGACCGATTTGGCGCACCTCCTCTGTTGTCGTCTTGCGATTCGACGATTGCATATGCGACGGGGCTACCTCTGCGCGCCATCAGATAAAACACTTAAACAATTACGGCCTTATCTGCTGTGGCGGGAGAAGAGCTTGTGGCCTCATTAGGAGCAGATTAGCGCAAAGAACCTCAGCCCTGACGCTCGTCACTTGGCTAGTCATCGTGCGGGCCCTCAGGTGCCACTAACCACATTACAACCTTCACGGGGACGGATGAAGTGAGAGGCAAATGTCTTTCATCCTAGCCGGGGAGTCACTGCGTCGTCAGTAGTTGTCCAGCAATGAAGGTCAAGCTTGTTTTTTTTTTGTTGTTGTTTTTTTTTTAGCTTGGAGGTTCTAACTTGCTATAAAGTAGTCGAGAAGGTTGTGACTTTTTTGACCTATTGTCTAAATATAGGGGGGGAAATTCATTCATTCATTCATCTTCCGAACCGCTTGATCCTCACAAGGGTCGCGGGGGGTGCTGGAGCCTACCCAGCTGTCTTCGGGCAGAAGGCGGGGGACACCCTGAACCGGTCGCCAGCCAATCGCAGGGCACACAGAGACCAACAACCAATCCACACTCACACTCACACCTAGAGACAATTTAGAGCGTCCAATCAGCCTGCCATGCATGTCTTTGGAATGTGGGAGGAAACCGGAGCACCCGGAGAAAACCCACGAAAGCCCGGGGAGAACATGCAAACTCCACACAGGGAGGCCGGAGCCGGAATCGAACCCGGTACCTCTGCACTGTGAAGCCGACGTGCGAACCACTGGACTACCGGGCCGCCCTAGCGGGGTAAAATATTCTCTCCAATTCCGACATATGAAACCAAAATTCTTGGCAGAAAATTTGCTACAAAGTCAACAAATTTCAGTCCAAATTTCCCATGAATCATATGTTCCAAAGTCAAGGAGTTGTCAAGCAAACAGAACCAAGCACAGATTTTGTGACAAATGTATCCCCAAGTTAACCAATTTTAACCAAATTTCTTGGGGGAAATTGTGTCGCAAACTCCGAAAATGTCAGCCAAAATTTGTGGCTAAAACAAGTAAACCGTTTCAACCATAGATTTGGGGGAAGAACATGCCTCACAAGTCAAAGAATTTGGAGGAAAAATACGTTTGGTTTCAACCCAAAAACAACTTCAATCAAATTTGCTGCGGAAAAAAAGAATGTGAAACAGTTTCAAGCCAAATTTATGAGTAAAAAATGTGTATTCAAAATCAAACCAAAATTTTCGGGCAGAAAATGCCTCCAAAGAATTTCAACCACAATTCTTATGGAAATTATGCTCCACTGTTGATCGTTTTAACCCAAATTATTGGGAAAAATGGTTCCCAGATCAAATAGCCTCAACCAAAAATTTCTGTTCGGATATATCCTTCAAGTCAAACCGTTTGAATCAACATTACACTTGGGCATGGATGGATGGATTTACCTCAATGTCAAATAATTAAAATCCCATTTAAAAGAAAATAAATACGTTTTTTAAAAGTTTTTTGGAAGTAGAAGGGCTAACGGTCGCTAACCGCTAGGTATCATTTTTTTTAAGTGTTATTAAAAATATTAATAAGAATATCAAATATGTGTTATATCTCATATATATCAGTGTTGTTTCGATTTTTTTTCAATCTTATTTAATGTTTGGCTTGCTATTTGGGCTAATGGAGCAGTTATGTAATCGCAATGACATCATTGCAGTGGAGACAGACTAAAAAAAAAAAAGAGAAAAATATTTGAACAAAAATTGTCCTGCCTCAAGCTCTTTTCATGTGCCAACCATGTGAAACGTCACTCGCAACAGTTGAACAATAGCGTTTGAGAGCACCCATGAAATCTTAATGCCATCTTCGCGCCGTCACCCAACATCATTCCTTCGCTTTCTCCTTCTCCACTTGTCATTTTTTTTCTTTTCCGGAACATTCTCCTCGCACTTTCTACCCCCCTAGCCTATCTCTAGCCAGGCAGCACTTTAACCCTTTACTGTATAATCTAATCTACACACATTTGGATTTTCTTATTTCATATCTTGCTGAATAATATCCCACTGATGATGAAGTAGCACATTGCAAGGCAAAGGGAAAATTCATTTTTATTAGCCATCAAATGGATTGTGACAAAATGGCTGCAGATGAATAGAAAATACCATCCTAACATGCACCGTATACTTGGTACATAATTAATATAGTTCATCGAGTTTATTACGGGCAGCAGAATGGTAGACTGGTTCACATATCCGCCTCACAGTGCAGAGCTCGCGGATCGGAATCCGGGCTCAGTGTTTGTGTTTTATTAAAGGACGTGCTCCATTATTTATGAGTGTGCAAGGTGGGACTACCGTAATTTCCGCACTATAGAGCGCACCTGATTATAAGCCGCAGCCACTACATTTTTAGAGGAAAACCAATTTTGTACATACACAAGCCGCACCTGTATATAAGCCGCATGTGCCCACATTAAAACATGTAAACATATTTACAAAGAAAGACTGTACACAGAGAGAGTTTTCAAAGTTTTAATAATATAACTTAACAATAATAATAATATAACTTTCTTCCCAAACGGTGCCTGTGACGCGGCAGTAAAACGGTAGCAACATGCTAACAACACGCTTCCTCTCTTTTTAGCGGTCCAGTTTGCGGAAAGTTTTTAAGCACGATAGCAGTCAAACCATTCCAGGAAACGTTTATTTACTCGACTGTCCGTCGAGCCGCAAGCAATTCACTCTGAGCATGGAAATAGCCAGAATCGGACTGAGCACAAATCACTTTCTCGTTTTTCAAAGTCTTGTAGATTTGAGTCTTTCAGACTCCAAGCGTCTCCTGAATGTTTCGTATTTTGTAACCCGCTTCGTTTAATCAGATACACTTCACTTTCTCTTCCGTGGCCATTACTCTTCCTCTTCGTTTAGATGTCATGATCGACAGGACGTGAAAATGTTCGCAGTTGTAGTAAAACTCACTGCAACAAAGAGTCACTTGCATGTCGCTGTTTTGGATCCAATGATAGAAAATAGCGGCGCAGACACACTTATTCCGTCGTATCGAGCGGGAGTTGCTTGAATTGGCGCTACTGCTTGCTTCCGTATCGTCCCCCCCCCTCCCTGTGCTCTGCAACTTCAAGTAACTGCGCCACCTGGTGTTGAAATGCCTGTCATTACAAGTCCAAATGAAATGAATGCAATCATTTATATCGAACCTTAATTGTGTTGTGCACCAACCTTCGGCGGGCCGGATTAAAAAGCCCAACGGGTTGGATCCGGCCCCCGGGCCGTAGTTTGCCCACCTCTGGTCTAGTATGTGCTCCAAAACTTTGTGTACCAAATCAGACAATGAGAGGAACTTTGACTTTATAACTGTTTGAATCCAAATTGTTGTGTCTCTGCAGTTGTTGTCCACCTATCAAATGTGAAATTGAACCGTCATATAGATCAGTCTTTTGTTATCTGCCATGTGAAGTTACTTGACATGAACTTTACATACGTTTCGTGTCAACTTTGACTTGTTTGGACATTTAACAAAATAATACATCTCAATAAAAATATCCCCAAAAGTGATTTGTTCACCATGAACGTTTGATGACTTTCCTTGGAAGTACCCGATATACTCAAAAAGGACAAATGTCAAACTTGACCCAGAACAACCTACTCTATGTGTTGCATGTTTAAAGGAGAGCTTTTGAAATGATGTATCTTTTTCTCTCCCCTGCGCAGACCATGCTGACTGCCATCTCCATGAGCGCCATCGCCACAAATGGAGTCGTGCCAGGTGGGTGAGCGGACGACGGAGTCTCTGTTTGGCACCAGTCCGCTTCTAAATTTCCTTTTTTTAGTTGCCGATCACACCTTGCAAGTTAGCCTAAACACACCTCGATGTCCCTTACTAAAAGAGTCCGTCTGGGATTCTTGTACACAAATGATATTTACGCCAAATCAAAGTGGCGGCCGCACGTCTGAAACACACATTGTGTGGTATGTGGCGGTAATTGTGTGTGTTGACGAGCCCGGGGTCACAGGAAATAAGCGGCAAGTGCGGAAGTGTAGCTGCACAGCGCTGATTACGCTTAGGGTTGATTTCTATTCATTTCATTTGGGCAGAATTGGAAAGTGCCGTGGTAAAACAATAATAAGAGATAAGCGAGCGAGGCTGAAGTGAAAGTACGACTGCAGGGGAAGGCATCGCGTCACACCAGCAAATTGCGACACAAATGTATTTCCTGGGCATGAAGAAGTATTCAATTATCAACAATGCTGCGTGCATGTTTTTCAAGTCAACACTAAAAAGTGAAATGAAAGTCGCTTTCGACTAGCCGCGGATGGTGTCATTGATATTTTTTCAGTTAAGCGGTGGCTTGAAGTTTCACGCTCAGACTCCTCCTCAATTCAAAAAACACGTCATTAGCGAGTAGATGATGTCATGCTCTAAAGTTCATTGTGGCGTAATTTAAGTTTCCAAGTAGTCTCGTCTGTATACGCTCTCGTATGAACACTCTTGCAGGGTCTTAATTCCGGGTATCTGCTCCATTGAATGAAATACCGCACAGGCCTTCTCTGCTGGCCTTAACATGAAACTTTGTACTTGGTCTAAATGTGTAAAATATTGTCTAGATTTGTTTCCAACAGTCTTTGGTCTTCATTTAATATTGTGTGTTTTGACAGGGCAACTTTTTTGGTCTCTTCTCAAAAGCAGCCCTGATGTAGTCACAAACATATGCGAGTCATGCTAGTTCGGTATGAATGTAGCATAATGATGCTAGTGTCACCATCGTAAGCCGTCACGTTTCCAACGCAATAAATTGATCTTGGAATTACGACCGGCTGGAAACCGCTATGTTCATGACTGAGGCGGTGTACTTCTCACAGAAATTTGGTTTAACCCGAGGATATTCAATGCTAGCATGCAGCTAGCTGGCCGGCATCCTATAAAAACTGGGAGGCATATAGACCAGCTAACTGTTATAAATCCTACAGTGGTTACAGAATTTGGATGTTTCCCTCTCAAATTAAAGTTGAAAATCTGTAAGTTAAGCACATCTCGTTTGTTTCATTTGAAATCCAGTGTGGTGGTGTTTATAGTCAAAGAGTGTGTTCATGTCCCGTGAATGAAGAGATGAAGAAGTAACATATACTTAATGCATGAGCTGAGCTCATTCACACCGAAATATCATCAAGTACACACCCGTTCAAGAGGCCCAAAGACACAGAGTGAAAGGCTTGTTTGCAAGCTCCTGCAGTCGTTTGTGCGGTAACTCACAGCCATTTTGCTTTCATCTAAATGCTATGTAGCTTAGCAGTGAACTGGCGGAAGGAATTTTACAAAATGTTGATTAAATGATTAGTGCATAAACGGAGCGATGAATGAAGTTTGGCGGCAGGCTAGAGATCATTTTTCGCATGAGTTCTAAGGAGATTCCACTGCATTTACAGTGGTAATCATTAAATCGATTAAATCGCAGGATTTATTGGGAATCTTGATCCGGAAAATTTACATTAGAGTGTGGCTGCTGGCCAAGGGTCTTCAATTGCCCTGCTCATTACAAATTGATGACTTTTTCTGGCTGCTCGTAAGGAAACAGTTCATATGGAGCTTGGCTCCGTGGGAACCACAAGCGCACGGCACGCGTTCACATCAGCTGCCCACTTCGGCCACAGACAGCGCGCACCAGTCAGGGAGTGAAAAAGACGCGCTGTCACAACCGTCTTGCACACCAAGTCAACAATTTGAATCCTGAACATCTGCTCAGTCTCAACTTAATGATGCTGTAATGAACAAAAACAACATGCATTCAGAGTTAATTAAAAAAAAAAAACAAGTAGAGGTCAGTTTCGTGCAACTTTAAAGGAATATTTTCCACAAATTTTGTTTGAATTGTATGCCCAATCTTCATTTATTTAGCATCATTTATTTTGTACCACCAATCCCCACCCACTGGTGAAGACAGGGGCAGCTCGGCGTGGCACTGCCCCCCCCTCACCCCACTATACGTCAATTGATTGACAGCACGCTAATTGAGCTTGCGAGCCTTTTTTTAAATCAGTGACAACTCCCAACTGTTACGCCTTTGCCGCACAGTAGTTGGCGGTATGGAGCACAAAATGTTGTAATGCAACTCACAATTTAGGAAGAAGAAAATTCTCCTGACCCCAATCAAGAGTTCGCTTTTGACATTCTAAAACAAATGTCAGGTTGGTTTCTCCGTGAAACGCGAGCCATTGTTTCATATCACTTTTACGTCCTGATTGTTTTGGACGGACATCGATAATCTTCCGTTGTTTTGCACACGCTAAAAATAAATGGGTTGTTGTTTTACAGTGTAACAGCGCCCTCCAATGGTTGAAAGCTCTAACAGACGCCAATTTAGTTCAGCTGTGGTCGAATTGCATTAACATTTCTAGGCTCGAAGTGGGGATTTTAATATGATGTCAAATTACTAATGTATTTAATATATAATAACATATAATACATTATATAAAAACATAGTATAATACTATGTGTTTTAAATTTTAAGTAAAGCTAACCAGGGAATGAAAAGACAAGGGGATACATTTATGTATAAGTCATCCGCCAATGCCCCTGCCTATTCTTAAATTCACCTTTTTGCTTGTTTTCTTTTTGCATTTTCTTATTAGCGTGGTGAAAAAGATCTCCCGGATCTCTGCAAATGTTTGCGCTCGTTCTGTCACTGAAGCTCCGACTCATTAGGAAAGTAATGTTTGGTGTCACGAATGTTGAAGTAATACAGCTCTTACGAAAAAAGGTCCTTGTATGATGGAGAGGAGCCAGGTTTAGCCTAGATTGTTAGTGGAAGTTACAGTCTTTGGCGCATAGTATTTTCTGGTTTCCACCCACACCCCATTTTTTTACTGATATTGTGACATCAAGTAAAAAAAAAAATAACTGCGATAAAATGCTAATGATCTGAATGTCCTCTAGTTGTCATTCGTATAACTTGGAACTGCATAATCATCAAATGACATACTCAAGTTGTGTTGGTGTGTTTGTGCAGCTGGAGGCTCGTACTACATGATATCCCGTTCGCTGGGCCCCGAATTTGGGGGCGCGGTGGGGATCTGCTTCTACCTGGGGACCACCTATGCCGGAGCCATGTACATCCTGGGGGCCATCGAGTTGCTCCTGGTGAGAAAACTTTCTTTTTTTTCCCCCTTTCACTTTTATATATATATATATATATTTATACAGTCACTGACATTTTTATTATCAAAAGTTTTTATATTATACTGTATAATGTATTCATCTATGAGCCTAATTGTATTAAATATGCAAATTATAACATGAAGATATTCAACATTACATTTCAACGTGTGCCAATTCTGCATGGGTTTTTGGGTCGGCCACGTCTATAGGGGCATCCACTGTTTTAGATTTTGCTTGGATGGATGGAAATAATTGTGAGATAATAAGATAAGATAAGAAAACCTTTATTAGTCTCGTAATGGAAAAATTCCCAATTCACAGCAATAAACTGTAGGAATACAAGAAAATGTATGACATTAGAATTTGATAACACGGTACACTGGTATGCATTTTCTTTCTGTAAAATGGAAAAGTCTCATTTGCGTTGTCATTAGGAAGCAATTTTTTTTTATCTTGGTAATGTGAAGCTAGACTTTTCGGACTAGCAGTGCGTGTTTTCTTCTGGAATATTTATATTTTATATTTTGGTTTTAATAAAAATTCCCCAAAAAGCAAACCAACACACAAAAAAAAGCAGCCAATTGGCTAAGATCAAGCTCCGCTGAAGCATCCCTTTCAAAGTGTCCCACATTGAATTTAAGAAGCCGACTTCTATCACATGACCTCCTCTCCACGCTGAATGCTGATCAGCTGATGAAATGTTTCATCTCCGTCTTCATACAGCTAATTATGCAAATACTGCATTCAGGGGGGCATCAGGACACAAAGAGCGTACTTTGAAATACTGTACGTATCTCTCATTGCTGCAGTCCCTGACTAACAGTGTGTCAGTGTGTGTGTGTGTTCATGCGTGTATTTGTCTTTATCTTTATTTGTGTGTTCTGTGTGTTCTTCTTATTGTCCATGTGTCTTCAATGATATGCAAAGTTTGATCATGCCTGGAGGTTGATTCTGTCTTCTGGGTCAATGCTGGCTTATAGTTTTCATTGTGGAATAACAATTCCGAGGAGCCCATCTCGGAAGGGGAAAAAAAAAAAAGGGCTCATTTGAATATGTTTCATCCTCGCGCGAAACGAATGCTGCTATTTTGGGAAACGACTGCGGTGATGCAGGAAACGCGTTTGCCTACTGATACGCTGCTCTTGGTATCGGATCACATGGAAAAATATTCACATTCCTATGCTGCGGTTTTAAAATGTCGACACAACTTAAAAGTAAAAACAAATGGCAGAGAAAGCCTGCTGGAGCATCGAAACTATTTAGGGTGAATCAAAGACCGACTCACAATTAACATGATTTAGAATGTGATTGGTTAATTCTTAACAGGACCACGTCGCAAGTTATGAGGGGGGCGGGGGGCACACTTATGCAAACCATATCATCCCAGTAGTTTATTTTGATTTCCCCTCTCTTTAATTGGATTGTATAGGTTATACATCATACGGGGCTGGCTCGTCTGATAGGCAGATGGCAGACTGGAGGGGCTGCCAAAAATGGGAGGCTGTTGTAGAAATGTAAAAAAATATGTTGGGGCGGCCCGGTAGTCCAGTGGTTAGCACGTCGGCTTCACAGTGCAGAGGTACCGGGTTCGATTCCAGCTCCGGCCTCCCTGTGTGGAGTTTGCATGTTCTCCCCGGGCTTGCGTGGGTTTTCTCCGGGTGCTCCGGTTTCCTCCCACATTCTAGGTCACCACATTGGCCCTGACATCGCATTAATGGTGGATAAACTTTGGCCTTTTGGTCCTCTTTTTTTATAACAAAAACCTGGTATTTGAACACGGGTGTGTGATTCAGCCAAGGCCGGGTTAATTGTTTTTCCTTATAATGAAGCCTTTGCTGAAAATGATGAGAATGCCGTCTTTTCACACCTCCGGCAGGTCTCTTCTCACCTATTTCATCACTTGAAAAAAAAAATAATAAACAAACATGAAAATGTGTCGCCGTGGGAGAAATTGATTGAATTGCACCACAAACAAGGAGGCAGCAGGAGCTCGCCTCTGACCTTCAAGTGTAAATCTCCATGCAGGCAAAGAAAGGCGATTGGATTTCTGACACTCCATTTGAAAAACGATGGATTTTTTTTAATCCATGCCGCTCCCTTACACAAGACGTGTCAGATGTGATCATTTTCAATAAATAGTTATTTTTTTAGACCTTTCACATGCACCCTGGAACCAGAACACACGATAAGATATCCACTGAAGCAACCGCTGTCCCTCAAAGGGTTAAACTATAATTGATTATCCATCCATCCATGTTCCAATCCGCTTGATCCTCACAAGGGTCGCGGGGGGTGCTGGAGCCTATCCCAGCCGTCTTCGGGCAGTAGGCGGGGGACACCCTGAACCGGTTGCCAACCAATCGCAGGGCACACACAGACGAACAACCATCCGCGCTCACACTCACACCTAGGGACAATTTAGAGTGTTCGCTCAGCCTGCCTTACATGTTTTTGGAATGCGTGAGGAAACCGGAGCACCCGGAGAAAACCCACGCAGGCCCGGGGAGAACATGCAAACTCCACACAGGGAGGCCGGAGCTGGAATCGAACCCGGTAGCTCTGCACTGTGAGGTCATAGCACTCACCACTGGACCCCCGGACCACCTATAATTGATTAGTTTTTTTTATTTTTTCACATTTTAGGTTTATTGATTCTAAACTTGTGTATACTTGTGGTATTATTTTTTTTTTTAAAGAGTATGTAAATATTTTACAGGTGTGATTTCCCACTGTGATTATATCCAGTATACTGTATATCATGATATCTTTTCTTTTAAATCACGATGCATCCTATTCCCTTTGGATTTGATTTGAAACAATATTTTTAAATTCTAATGTTTTTTTCTTTTTCTTTTCACTTTTTTACATTTATTAGATTTTACTTTGTATTTTTTTATCTTTCATAATTTGTTTTGCCATGTTAATCACATGTTAAATTGGACTTGATTAATTTTATACATTAAATTTGAAATCTTCTACTTTTGCTATATTCCATCATCTCAATACATCTTTACACCCTTTGTATTTTTATTTATTTATTTTATTTTATTTTTTATTTTTTGCACCAACGTATACTTTTTTTTACCCCACTTTTGTATCTGGTTTATATGACTGAATATTATATGTTTTATTTATAAGCGCCTTTCAAAACACCCAAGGACACTTTACAATCAGGAACAAGAACAATACTTCATACATACATCTGCATTGTTCACACAAAATAATCATAATCATAATAATAATAATAACAATTGTAATAACATCACATCTGTGCTCGTTCAGATCTACATTGCGCCCAAGGCGGCCATTTTCCCCCTGGAGGGCCTGGAAGGCGCAGAGGCGGAAGCGGCTCTGCTCAACAACATGCGTGTGTACGGCACCATCCTGCTCACCTCCATGGCCACCGTGGTGTTTGTCGGCGTCAAATACGTCAATAAGTTGGCTTTGGTCTTCCTGGCCTGCGTCATTCTCTCCATCCTGGCCGTCTACGCCGGCGTCATCAAGACGGGGGTTGAGCCTCCCGACTTCCCGTAAGTCCACAAACAGACACCAGAGTGCACATATGTTCGATTCATTTGAGTGTTTCCGTTTTGAAACATGTTGAGAGTTTCTATATATATATATATTTTTTTTTCTGTCTTTCCTCCAGAGTTTGTTTGCTCGGCAACCGCACGTTGGTGTGGAAGGCGTTCGACGTGTGCGCCAAGACGTTGGAGACGGCCAACGGGACGGTGACCACGCAGCTGTGGAACATGTTCTGCGACTCGTCTTTGCTCAACGCTACCTGCGACAAATACTTTGTCGCCAACAATGTGACGCAGATCCAAGGCATCCCCGGAGTGACCAGCGGCATCTGGACAGGTCGGCGCCACATCCTTCCTCTTTTCAAATAACATGGGAAAAAATATCGATGAGGTTGAGCCTCATACACGACTCTATTTAGTCATCATGGTGGTTATTGCTGTAACCCATGCAGAGAACCTGTTTGGTACCTATTACGAGAAAGGGGACCTGATCGCGCGGGTCAACATGGAGTCAGCCGAGGAGCCGGATGACCCTCTGACCAACGCCAACCGCTACGTGCTGGCTGACATCACCAGCTTCTTCACGCTGCTGGTTGGCATCTACTTCCCTTCGGTGACAGGTGAACGACGCCCCCCCCCAGACGGTTAAGGTCAACTGTTTTGCTTTGATACTGACGTTCGATCTTCTGCCCAGGAATCATGGCCGGCTCCAACCGCTCGGGTGATCTGCGCGATGCTCAGAAGTCCATCCCGGTGGGAACCATCGCCGCTATCACCACCACCTCCTTTGTTTGTATCCTCTCAGTACTGCCCCCCCCCCCCCCTGCAGCAAAGCAAGCAACACAGTCTCGGCCTATTCAGATCGTCTCGCCCAGACGCCTGCGCAATGTAATCAGGTCTAATCAGAGATGAAAGTCCTCCGGATTTTTTTCACATTTTCATGAAAATCTCTCCGGAGAATTGAGGAAAATTGGCCTAAAATTAATCCGGATATTAGTTGACAACATTGAACGAAGATGCGTTTGAGTTCGTTGTTTTGCTTTCACGAGCGTAGCCATTTTGAGACACTAACACTAGAAACAGTAAAGAGATTTTCGTCTCTTTATAAACACACTTGCTAAACACCATGGGAACGAATAAAAGACGCCGTGGACAAGACAGTTGTCGTAAAAATATATTTGGACAAAAAGGGAAACACACAGATTGGCAGGAAAACGTGTACGTCCGACTTCGAGTGTCGTCTCGGCTAGCTTAGCTTAGTTTAGCTGTTGTTGTTGTGTGTGACGCCGTTGCGTCGGCGCTGATTGGTTGAAATCAAAAGACGCGCTTGCGTATATGTTCGCGCTGAAGCACGCACAGCAGAGAGGCGCGGACTATCTACTGCTGAGGCTCGCTTAGCTTGAGTGGCGTCGCCACAACATTACTGTTGCATTCCCAAAAGGAAGATAAATCATTGAAAGTCGAATATTTGAATAGCGTTTTGTGTAAACTAATTCATGCGTGATCGGCCATGTGTGTGCGCGCGCGTGTGTGCGTGTACATATATATATATATATATATATATATATATTTTTTTTTTCCGGGATTTTCAGAAAAGTCCACTTTCATCTCTGTTTAATGCAGAGGTGTCAAACACATTTTCGACACAGGTCTCATTTTAGTTACCATTTCCCATTGCCATTATGACTGAAATCACCTAAGGAAGTCAAGAATGTCAGTTGATTCAACTATTGCTACTGTAATGAGGTGTTTGGCAACAAGAAAATGCTGACAATGTCCCTCTTATTTATGAGAATTTGAAATTTTGCTCCATATTTTAGCAAGCATCATGGAAGTTGCCATGTTTGATTTGCTCTCGCGGGCCACATAAAATGATGTGGCGGACCATATCTGGCCCCCGGGCCTTGACTTTGACACCTGTGGTTGAATGCATCATCGTTTCTAGCTCCGCCCTTTTACATGAGCATTTTGTGCAAAGACTGGCAGTCCTCCATGTAGTGTCTCCAGCTGGTCCAGAATGCTGCTGCTTGCCTCTTGACTGGTACTCGTAAGAGGGAGCACATAACTCCTACTCTGGCATCCCTTCACTGGCTCCCCATACATTTTAGAGTTTTTTTTCCAAGATCCTCTTATTTGTTTTCAAATCTTTAAATCACCTTGCACCACTATGCAATGGCTGTTTTAAAGTGCTCTATAAATACAGTTGAGTTGAGTAAGAAATATGGTTGCCAGCGTTGTTTTGAGCACCATCTTTTTTTTTATAACTGCAATTTGGACAAACCTCCTTTCAGAGAGACGCCACACCTGGCAATGTTGGTTAGACAACTGTCCATAGCCAGAAGAAATGTGTCCACCAACACCGTTTCTCGCTCCAAGCTTTTTCCACGAGCACTTTCAAGAAAGGCTTCCTCTGAATTTCTCATTGTTTGCAACATCCACAATTTCAACAAATAGAGTCATCAGCGCTGCATGCGGCACCACCCTTTGACGCGGACATTTTCGTATAAATGGAGGCCTCCTGTCAAAGAGACATCCCCCTTTCAAATGAAAGCGTCTACGGTGGCAAGTGACATCGCCGCTGCAGTTGCACGCAGTGAGCTCATGCGCTCTTCCATCTTGTCTCACAGTAATCAGCTGGTGGGGTCTGAGTAGATTGAATTAGGTTTCCTAATCGCATGGCCGGGCCCCGAATGCAAATGTGACTGAATAAAGCTTGAAGGATATTAATTACATAGTCATTGATCACTGAGATTTTATCACGTACTAAATCGATTTCTGAGCTTGAGGTCGACGTGCATCAACTACTTTTTGTATTTTACTCATGCGTGCCCCCGCCCCCCACATCCATCCAAGGTTTCAAGTACCATTGGAAGTAACATTGTGCAACTTTCCCATGGCCACTATATGAAGTAATCAGCCTTGTGTGCACCTCTGAATCGATTCCACGAGCATTTCGTGCACATTAAAGCTGCCTTCTTAAACGGATGCCTCACTCAAATTAAAACCTGCCACGAGTGAGTAGACACCTGACGGCTGTGATAGGCTCCAGCACCCGCCGTGACCCTCGTGAGGATAAAGCAGATTGGAAGATGGATGGATGGATGGACGCTGTTCAACATTGTTTGCGTTCCTTACCTAAACCTTCACAGATATGTCCAGCGTCATTCTCTTCGGCGCCTGCATTGACGGCGTGGTCCTCCGAGACAAGTAAGTGCCCCCCCCCCACACCCACACGATGGTTTCAGGGTGACTCTGTAGGTTTAACGCCGCCCACCCTGGCTTAGGTTTGGGGAAGGGGTGCACGGGAACTTGGTTATCGGCACATTGGCGTGGCCGTCGCCATGGGTGATCGTGATCGGCTCCTTCTTCTCCACCTGCGGAGCCGGACTGCAGAGCCTGACGGGGGCGCCGCGTCTGCTGCAGGCCATCGCCAAAGATGGGATCGTACCCGCGCTACGGGTCAGTCTTATCGGCGCCACCTCCAAAGTAGAAGTACCGATTCAACTCCTTTTAAAAGTGTAGACAAATGTTTTTTTTGGGGGGGGGTATGTTTTGTAGATCTTTGGACATGGGAAGGCCAACGGGGAGCCCACGTGGTCCTTGCTGCTGACCGCATTCATCTGCGAGAGCGGCATCCTCATCGCCTCCCTGGACTCAGTGGCTCCCATCTTGTCCATGTGAGTTCTTTAACCAGTTCTGGACGAGCTAAGTCAACTGCTTTCTGGTGCTTGGAGTGAAAAGTCCGATTTTTTTTCATGGCGTTTCCCCCCACAGGAAATGAGAAAAATACAAATGACATGGTCCAACAATTGCAAAAGCTCCTGCTGTGTTTGTTTCTTTGGTAAAACAGATGCGAGTTTAATCATGACAACAACAACAACAAAAAGAAAAATGCATGAATTAATAAAAGGACACCACTGCTAATTATGCTGTCAATGTAAATTTTTTTATCATAGTTTAAATTAAAAGTGAATCGCAATTTTTCATATTTATCAGTGCATCAATGCAATATTTAACTTTAACAACAGAACTCATTGTATTTTCATTTCTTGTACAATAAACTTGAAAACATCTCTCGTATCACACCAAGACTCTCAAATTGAAAAAAAAGAACCTTTGTATGAATTAAGGAAGCAATTTTTTGTGTTTTTGCTCTGAACATTAGTTGCATTATTTTATAATGTAAGTCCTTTAACTTCACAAGAAATGCGCTTATAAATAAAATGTATTATTATTATTATTATTATTATTATTAACATGTGAGTTACAAAAAAAGAAGAGGATTAGTATGAGCGTAAAAAATGGTATTTATGAGAAAAATTCAAATATATCATTAAAATATGTGAGCAAAAGATTAAATAACCTCGCTAAAATATTCTAACTACAATTTTTAAAGTTTGTTTTTCTTCCGTGATTATGATTGCCATTTAAATTCATCAAATTGTGCCAAATATTTCAGAACAGTTCGCTCACAGTCACGTTTTCCGAAATCGATAAAAGATTCACTTACTTTTACGCTTGATGTGTGAACAGAAGCCGTTCAAACACGTTTTGTGACTCCCGAGGTGTATTTTTCCAGAAAATTCTCACCCTGTGTTTTGTGTGGCCCCCCCTCAGGTTTTTCCTGATGTGCTACATGTTCGTGAACCTGGCTTGCGCCTTGCAGACTCTCCTGCGGACCCCCAACTGGAGGCCCCGCTTTAAGTTCTACCACTGGTGCGCGCATCCAAAACACCAACTCTCCTCCTTTGCCCATTTTTGCACGAAGGCCGCATGTCCTTTCACTGCCTGTGTCTTTTGTTCCTCGCAGGACTCTGTCCTTCCTGGGGATGAGCTTGTGTCTCACACTCATGTTCCTGTGCTCCTGGTACTACGCCATTGTTGCCATGGTGATTGCCGGCTCCATCTACAAGTATATCGAGTTTGCAGGGTGAGTGAGAATGAAGCTTAATATGAATATTGTTGTGATGCTGACATTTATTGAACATTTATTTGATTACATTTGGAAAAAAAATATTCTGAGAAAAGTATAACAAAATGGACAAAAATACAAGTAAAATAAATAAATAAATAAATAAATAAATGAATAAATAAATAAATAAATAAATAAATAAATAAATAAATAAATAAATAAATAAATAATTAAACAAAGACGGAATCATGAAATCATTAACTCAATAAATGATCAATGAAGAGTAAATACATCTAACAATAACATGAATAGAGGCGATTCATGAATTATAAAATAACATAAATTGATGAAAAAAAATCGACCCCAAAAAATCCCGGCCACTCCACTGAGAAACACTTTCATAAGCCCAAAGAGATTTTGTAAAAATAAAAATTCACTTCACAGATCAAGTTATACTATAATATCTGTTTTCAGTCAAGTACAAATAGGTAAGTAACTTGGTGAATGGAATAAAAAATTACATTTAAAAATGTCCAACTTTAAAAATCATGTCATTTGTCATTTGTCTTCTAATGATGAGGAGGAACTTTTAAACTTTAGTTGGATTTTTTTTTTTTTTTTAAAGAGCAAAATACAAACAGAACCTATTTACTTAGTATTTGGGGTATGCAACATAACCACAATAATCAACATATTGATATGTGAAACATATTTTTTAAATATCTGAAGCGGGCATATTTATTTTCTCTGTAAACCTCTTGTCGCCTGTGCAGACTGTTTAAGTTTATGTTTGAGTATGTGATGAATGACCACATGATTGATAAGCTTCTGTGCCTACGTGCGTGCGTGCGTGCGTGCGTGCGTGCACGTGTTTTTGCAGTGCGGAAAAGGAGTGGGGTGACGGCATTCGAGGTCTGTCCCTGAGCGCTGCACGTTATGCTCTTATGCGTCTGGAGGAAGGTCCTCCCCACACCAAGAACTGGAGGTAAACACACACACACACACACACACACACACATACCAACATCGCCGTGTGGTGGATGTGGCTAATTCCAGGGAAATGAGCAACACATCTGCCAATCTAATACCTGCCAGCTAATGCGATTCTCCACATCACAGCCATCACACACCAACAAGAGTTCACACGTCAGACTCCTGTACCCCTCCTGTACTGTGGCTTTGTCCCCCACCAGGCCTCAGCTGCTGGTGCTGGTGAGCATGGATGCCGAGCAGAATGTGGAGCAGCCCAGGTTGCTTTCGCTGACCAACCAACTGAAGGCAGGCAAGGGCCTGACCATCGTGGGCACGGCCCTGGTGGGCACCTACCTGGACAACTACGAACACTCTCAGAGGGCCGAGCAGGTAGGCAATTTTCTCCGTGAGACACAGGAAGTATTTGCGGTTCGCTATTCAGAAATTCTAGACTTTTTTTTTTTAAGTCCATTTTCTGTCATTCCCAAAGGTGCCACAAGATGGTGTCAAAGAACTGTATCATTGGAAAGTTGTCATTGGTGTTAAGGAAGTATGGGACATGTTCTTTGTATGTTGGAGAGGAGCTAAATTTAGCCCGGGCTGTTAGTGGAAGCTATGGACGGTCTCGCTGCATGTGAAATCAAAGCTGTTAGCCGATAGATATCAAGGAGAATTGTAAGATGAGTTTTGAATAATACAGTCTCGCAGTGTTTTGGGCTCATCGTTTGTGGTATGTTTACAGTTCATCTATTAATACAAGCTATTTTATACAAAAATCATATTCTTTCACGATTTATTTGGATTACTGTAAGCCTACTGGAAACCGAACTCATAAAACGTTTTAAATAAATAAACATTTTACAGGTAACCTTTTTGAGTAAATTGCAAATTTGGGGTGTACCGTAGTAAAATCTACTCACTTTTCCCCCCCAAAAAATGTCATGCAAGTCTAAGAAGAAATCTGATTGAATGTATAATCAGACAGCGTATAAAATAAAGTAAAACTACTCACCTTTTGATGATGCTTGGAGAAGGGTGTATCGTGTGAAAGTGAGTCAACTTCCTGCATTTTTCTTAATTCACGTGTAATAAAGAAGTTAACCTCAATGTCATAAAAAAAACTTGTGTTTTCACAATTTAGTGTGCCCCCCCCCCCATCTGTGTAGTATTTATTGGTAAAAAATGTAGCAATTGGGCCAAATTTCCATGACAGGTTTGCCCTGGAAATTGAAAAAAATAATAAAAGACCACTTCAAAACAAAAGGGCAGACTTCCTGGATCATTTCAGGCATTTCATGTCGATAACTATAACTGACTTTGGGGTCTGACATTCCAAACAACGCCCCCCCCCCCCTCCCCATACACATCCTCATAGGCGCTACGTAAACTGATGGAGACAGAGAAGGTGAAGGGCTTCAGTCAGGTGACGGTCTCGTCCAACTTGCGGGATGCCACTTCCCACCTGCTCCAGGCCAGCGGCCTGGGCGGCCTCAAGCACAACGCCATGCTGGTGTCGTGGCCACGCAACTGGAAACAAGGCGACGAGCACCAGACCTGGAGGAATTTTGTCGGTGGGTTGGTTCGAAATATGTACAAATGGTGCTAAATTGGCAGAAATGCACATTCAGTTTTGTATTCAATTAATCCACGGGATGATGAAATATTGCATCCTGAGAGTTCCAACTTTATCTTCTAACTCCTTGTAGAGTTGGTGCGAGAAACCACTGCAGCTCACCTGGCCTTGCTCGTACCCAAAAACATCGCAGCCTTCCCGTCCAACGGCGAGCGCTTTACCGAGGGTCACATCGACGTGTGGTGGATCGTCCATGACGGAGGCATGCTGATGCTGCTGCCCTTCCTCCTGCGCCAACACAAGGTGCTCCTCGAGCTCCTTTCTCTGTTTTTATGAAATAAAAGCGTCCCGGTGCAACATTTGTTCATTCGCTCTCAGGTTTGGAGGAAGTGCAAGATGCGCATCTTCACCGTGGCCCAGATGGACGACAACAGCATCCAGATGAAAAAGGACCTGACCACCTTCCTCTATCACCTCCGTATCGACGCCATGGTGGAAGTGGTGGAAATGGTGACTTACCAACAGAGCAATTTTGAAAAAATAAATATATATATTTTAACGTCCAATGGGCTGTTCAGTCCCCGTATAACTGATGTCAGAGTTTACTCCGCATTGCCTGCAGGAGGTTGGATTTGTTTCCAGTGAGGGTTGGACTCCACCAAGGTTGCCCTTTATCACCAATTCTGGCCCCAATTTCTAGGTGTTGTCGGGTTTGGTTTGGTCTCTGCTTTTTGCAGATGATGTGCTCCCGTTGGCTTCTTCAAGCCGCAATCTCCAACTCTCATTGGAGTGGTTCGCAGCCATGTTTGAGGCCCTTGGGATGAAAATCCATCCATCCATTTTCCGATCTGCTTACCCTCACAAGGGATGCAGGGCGCGCTGGGGCCTATCCCAACTGTCTTTGGGCAGTAGTACACCCTGAGCCAGTTGCCAGCCAATCGCAGGGCAGTCACAGATGAACAACAATTTCAAGTGTTCCATTAACCCGCCATGCATTTTGAAATGTGGGAGGAAACCGGAGTACCCGGAGAAAACCCACGCAGGCACGGGGAGAACATGCAAACCCCACACAGAAAGACCAGAGCCGGAAACAAACCCTGCACCTCTGTGCCGACGCGCTAACCAGTCGACCAACGGGCCACCCGAGATGAAAATCAACACTTCCAAATCTGGGACCATGGTCCTTGATCGGAAACAGGTGTTATGCCCTCTCTTGGGCGTGGATGAGATCCTTCCGCATGTGGAGGAGTCCGAGTATCTTGGGGTCTTGTTCACAAGTGAGGGAAGGATGAACTAAGAGATAAGCAGAATTGGTGTCTCCGGTGATGCAGACTCTCTTTCGGTTTGTCATCGTTGAAGAAGGAGCTAAGCCAAAGGTCGACGCTCTCGATTTACTGGTCAATCTCATCGAATCCAACTGTTACCTATGATCTTGGCCCACAAGCTGTGGGTCATGATTGAAAGAACACGATCCCGGCCGGATACAAGCCGCCGCTCCTCTGCATCAAGAGGAGTCAGATGAGTTGGCTCAGGCATCTGATTAGCATGCCTGGACCCCTCCCTGGTGAGGTGTTCCAGGTACGTCACACCGGTAGGAGATCTCAAGGGCGACCCAGGTCACACTGGAGACACTGTTTCCGGCTGGCCTGGCAACACCTTGGTTTAGTATACCCAGCAGGAAAACGATGAAGTGGCTGAGGAGAGGGCCGTCTCGAGTTCCCTACTAAAGCTGCTGCCTCACCACACAACCCTGGATAAGCGGAAGAAAATGGATGGCCTTGCCTCAAAAATATTTCTTGTCCAGACAGTTTCCGCTTACGATCGCTGAACCGAAGCGTTGTCGATGGGTGTTTTGAAGCCGCTGGTGTGTTTCCCCGCAGCACGACAGCGACATCTCAGCATACACCTACGAGAAGACCCTGGTGATGGAACAGCGCTCACAGATGCTGAAGCAGATCAACCTGACCAAGAACGAGCGTGAGAGGGAGGTAAGAAAGTTCCTGCCCTCGCCTTTGAGAAAAGGACACTCAAATATGCGCACGCGAATGGGACTTGACGGGTTCAGCTCGGCGTGGCTCATCTTGATTTGGCTTGACGTGACACCTAAATAGACTGAAGTGTATTTTGAGCAAAATCAGAACGGTGAGATGCCATATTCCTTTTCTGCATCTTTGCTGTGGAGCGCGACGCCATGATGTCTTGGCAGAGGGATGGAATGTACTGGCACTTATCTGAACCTTTTGCTATTATGACCTCGTCGCCTGCCATGCACCACAAACGGAAACTGGAATCAGTCAAAATCATCTCTTGAGTTCTGGATTTATATATTTTTTTCTTTTTAAATGTTTTTCTCTTGCTGTGGTATCTTCACAGATCCAGAGCATCACTGACTCATCCCGCGGCTCCATTCGGCGCAAGAACCCTGCGTCTGTCACCACCCAGTTGAGTGTGAGCGAAGAACCACCAGCGGCCGGTAAAGAGGAAAAGCCGGAGGAGGAGGTAGAGCGCTTGCATGGGTTTACTTCTGTTTGTAGTCAAACTTCTTGCGTGACATGTTTTGTACTTCGGTACTACGGTCACAACAATTTGCACACTCGCCTCCCCCAATTAACGACGGCTAAGAAGCCTTTTGATTAGATGTGTACCACATGTGACATTTCTCGCAACGGTGAAACAGCAAGCTGGGAATGCTAATGCAGTCTTGCGTCAAAATGAATATGTTCTCATTTGATTCCACACTTTTTAGTGCTGCTGTCGCTCAAATGATTCTCGCCCATCAGACACCAAAATGAGCGACCCATTAGCAACAAGTGCGCTACTACTTTGCAGACTTATTTGACAGAAGTGCCTTGAGATACGAGTTCATTTGTTTCGTGACCGATTGCCAACACCATATCTGAAATTGTCTTTCCTCACTGAAATCAATGCAAATGTCATTAAGCTATTCGTTTCCCCCCCAAAAGACTCGACTCCTGTGTTGAGTTTGCATGTTCTCCCCATGCCTGGGTGGGTTTTCTCAGGGTACTCCGGTTTCCTCCCACATTCCAAAAACATGCATGGCAGGTTAATGGAACACTCGAAATTGTCCGCAGGTGTGATTGTGAGCACAGATTGTTGTTCGTCTATGTATACGCTGCAATTGGCTGGCAACCAGTTCAGGGTATAACCCAGATACTGCCCAAAGTCAGCTGGGATAGGCTCCATCACACCCCGCGACCCTAGTGAGGCAGGGACCTGCGGTCAGGGGAGGCAGGTGAGGCTGAGCCTCACCTCTGAATGCGCATTGCATTGCGCAATCATAACAAACTGCGTCAATACATGCAACTGGCTCGTGCTGCTTGCCGTACATCTGCATGTCGCAAATATAACGTTTAGCCAATTGAATAAGATACCCTTTTTTGCTTAATATATTTGTAAATCTCACACGAAAGGAGTCAGCGCCTCACCAACCATGAACCTCACTGCACGCCACTGGAGTGAGGATAAACTGATCAAAAAAATCGATGAATGGAAGGTCAAGTTACGAAAATATTCACCAACCTTCTAAATGATTGCGGATGTGGATTCCCCTCCAACATTACCTGTTTTGTGAAAACTGACCCCGTACTTCCCGAGATCGAAGGGAGCAAATGAGGGAGACACCGCCCCGTCTGGCAGAAAATGTCAAAATTCTGCCCAAACCTCTGATTGACCTAAAAATTTGACATTTTGTGTTGTCCCATCATGATCAACAAGTTTAATTCAAACCGAAATGCACTGCTGGGTTCAACCCGCCGGGTGATTTGGCATAGAAACGACCCTGCATCCAAATTTTGGTAGTGGATGCTCAGATTGACCAACATGTTTTACTTGCTCTGTGTTACTGTTTAGTAGTCAAGCTCTCAAATGACGAGATGATTGTTCTTGAACCCCACTTCCTCTCTCTCGTCCCTCTCAAACATTCTGTGACTTTGACCCGCATTCCAACACTCGTGGATTTACGTGTATCTCCACCTCCGGCCTCGCTACCATCCGTCCTCCTCCTCCTCTTCCTCCTCATAGTCAAAGTCGGCCTCTCCCCCTGTGCCCACCCCTGCCCAGGTGCAGCTCATTCACGAGAACACCACCCCGACCAGCCCCGCCACCCCGGCGGCCCCAGCAGCCTCGGCCGAGTCGACCCAGAGCCCCGGGGAGCAGGTTCAGATGACCTGGACGGAGAAGTGCGACGGGGACGCCAGCAAGTCCGCCGCCGCTGCCACACCGTGCGGCATCAAGGACATCTTCAACATGAAGCCGTGAGTGCTCACAGCGGGTTCCACCACACGATACCCACACATCTACTACTACGGATAGGTACTGAGCCAGGTAATAAACCGGCCCCGCGGCTGAATAATTCAAAGGGAGGTCAAGTCAAAAATGTTCTTAACACAGCATTCTGATGAACATCGTGTTTGTGGAATATCAATGAAACAAAATCTCTCTCACGGGTCAGCCGTTTTGTTTTAAACACAAGTATCTGTACTTAATCTTCAGTACAGAGTGTGAGCACTCTTGCTACTCTGGTTCTGATATCTACGTCTTTCCCTCCTTGCTCCTGCTGCAGTGAATGGGAGAACCTGTAAGTACCAAAGATCCTTCAAACCTCACTCCGACTACTTATCACATGACATGAGTGGATGAGGACAATTAAAATCTGTGAGAGTGAGCATCTGTCATCCACGACCACACGAGTGGCTTTGTCCTGCCTGACAAGTCCCGACATCCTTGTCCCGGTCTGTGTGTCCATCCAGGAACCAGTCCAACGTGCGGCGTATGCACACGGCGCTGCGACTTAACGAGGCCATCATGAAGAAGTCCTCCGAGGCCAAGCTGGTCCTGCTCAACATGCCCGGGCCACCTAAGAACCGGACAGGTGATGAGAACTGTATCTTTTGATAAAATCCTGATTCAAAAGAGAGTGAATGTCTTTTAGACTCTAAATCAGTTGTGCCCGCACCTTTCCAGCATGCGAGCTAGGTTGGACGATGACCGTATTTTCCGCACTATAAGGCCCGCCTAAAATATTATACATAATAATTATATTAATAGAGCTCAATTGCAACTTGTGAGTGTGTACTTCATGCATGCATGGCACCACACACGCCCTCAGAGGCCAGAGTGCGCAGGAACAGACTGTATTTGGGTTTTTTAATTGCTATGAATGTAGTACAGTATATGCTTACCGTAATTTCCGCACTATAGAGCGCACCTGATTATAAGCCGCACCCACTACATTTTTAGAGGAAAACCAATTTTGTACATACACAAGCCGCACCCGTATATAAGCCGCATGTGCCCACATTAAAACATGTAAACATATTTGCAAAGAAAGACGTACACAGAGAGAGTTTTCAAAGTTTTAATAATATAACTTAACAATAATAATAATATAACTTTCTTCCCAAACGGTGCCTGTGACGCAGCAGTAAAACGGTATCAACATGGTAACAACACGCTAGCAACAGAATAGCAACACAGTACAACAGGTCTGGTAAAAGAACATACCGGTATTTGTGAAAATCACGGTGAGCCGTCGTTTATGCCAAGTTTACGTGCAGCAGCTGTTTCCATCTTTATCGGACAGCTCGATTTTCTACTCGAGCGCCCCCGGCGGCCGTTAGAAAAATGACACAAATTGGCCGCATCACTGTATAAGCCGCAGGGTTGAAAGTTTGGGAAAAAAGTAGCGGCTTATAGTCCGGAATTTACGGGATTTACCTTTTTTGCTAGTTTATTGTCTCCTTGTCCTTTCAAGTCACGTTTAAAATTGAGTTTTCAAGGTTTTGAGGAATGTTCCTGTCCTCCAACTTCACGGATAGAGAAATCCAAGAACTTTTCTTTTTGTTGTTGTTGACTTGAACCAACACACGACATGTCACGAACTCCAATCCCGGAGATCTCAGGTTAGCCCAGTAAGCCCCAAGACTTGTGAAAATAACGTTAAGATAAAACAAATATGATAAAGAGTTTACGGTAATGCTTATTTCAAGGCTCCGACGCATGAGAAGGGTGGATGGAGTAGAATGAGAATGCCGGGCTTGAATTTCACAAGGTCATTTTGGACTCGATGAACAGAATGTTCGAGAATGAAGTGTTCAACGTGCAGGGATGAATGGGCATGAGGCTATTCTATATGTATGTATGATATTTGTTGATGTACGCCGTGAGACATGCGACAGTCAAGGAACAAATTTCACAACGGATGATATGCAGGAGTTAACAATACCATGATGAGAGTTACCCACATGACACTCCCTCCGCGAGCTACTGCTAGCTGGCGATCTACTTAATATGCGAACGGTGTTTGGCTGGCAAGCGTTTGGAAATGACGGCTGTACAACGTGTGGTTAATTCATCTGGGAGAGCATTTACATGGGTCAGTAGGTGCTCCTGTTTTGGTGAGCGAAAGCAATCTCATCGGCTCAGCGTTCAACTCTTTTATGTTGGGTGGTGAAAATGGCATTTTTGAACTGAGGACATTCCAGTTAGAACTCGTGATTGTTTTCGATGAGGGGTAAGGGAGACATCGAATTGAGGGGCAAGCAACTGTTTGAGAAAATATGCTAAAGGCGCGTTCCCACGTTGCAATTTGTGGCATAAGTTTTGTGGCATTGCATTGCAACGTGTGAACCCCGAAGTTGGACAGACTTTTGTGGCATGCAACGTGTTGGATGCGTGTTGCATGAAATAGGACTTGCTCTATTTTCTTGCAACGTGTTGCATGAACCCGACCAATCAGAACGCGTTGCGCTATCACGTGACAAAAAACATCGCGTCGTTATGTAAACACGGAACGCGTAAGTATAATGGCGTCGACACAGAAATGCAAAAAAAAATCGAGCTCTCCCCGGGGCGACACCGAAAGGTTCATCAATTATTAAAAGTTCAAAATTGGTGCGATCCATTCGAAGGAAATTTCTGAAATGATCGGGGTCCTCGGCCGCCAACTCCTGCATCAGAGCGTTGTAAGCGCCGAGTTCTTGCCGTCTCCCGATCCACGGTCGTACCCAAAACCACCGTTTGGGTTTTGGCTCCTCTTAGCTCGGCTAGTAGACCGATAGCCGCCAGTTCGAGGAGATCATCGTCGCTGTCGTATTGACAATTAGCCGCCATAGTCGCAGAACGAAATATGTTGCTTAGCAACGTTAAACGCGCATTCGGAAAAATATTCTCGCCAGATTTGAAATTGTTTGCAACTGTTGCAACGTGGGAACACATTCGGTTTGCAACATCAGATTTGCAATTTGTTTTATGCAACACGTTGCATAACACAAATTGCAACGTGGGAACGCGCCTCAAGGGCCTTTTTGTGAACAGAACGGCAAGCTAAAATTGGTCCTGGGAGCAATGGTGCCCTCTGCTGGTTGCACCTGAGCAGTGAAGTGTTTTCAATGTTCCTAATTCCTGCTACTACGCACACTTTTGGTAGACTAGAGCATATATAACATTCCCGACAAACACATTATGCTAATTGCGGTATTATGGATGATTGAGATTTCAAACGGTGATGCTGTTTGAAAAAGTTCATGCTAAACCATTTCATTCATTCCTGCAAAACACATTTATAATAATAATAATAATAACAATAATACATTTATAAGCGCCTTTCAAGACACCCAAGGGCACTTTACAATAACAAAAACAATAAAAGACATTTAGACGCAACATTATGATCTATCTTTTACATATGGATATAAGTTGACCTGACTTTTAAATTGTTGTTGTGATGCCATCTCGAAGTTCCTTGACCTTTCTCAACCAGACATGGAGTTCCTTGAGGTCCTCACTGAAGGTCTCAACCGGGTCCTTCTTGTCCGCGGAGGCGGACGCGAGGTCATCACCATCTACTCCTGAAAAAGCAGAGCCCCACCCCTCCCATCCCCGCCTCCCTCCAACCTGACCATGACCAATCCCCTTCACCGCCCATCAGCCCTGCTCCTGTGTCATCCGTCCCACCCAACTCACTCAAATGCAGCTTCATCTTCATGTCGCCCTCACTGTTTAATGGCGTATGATAGCCCACAGGCAGCTCGACTCGGCTTCAGCGCCCCGACGAGCAGAATCATGCCGGGTCAAGCTGTAGACTGTTTTAGTCGCCAGACCTCGATTGGGTCAGTCTTGGTTCACTGAGCCTGGCGTCGGCCGTTGGGAGCGTTGGCCGAGCCGCCGTTGCGAATGCATGCAAACTTGTGCTTTCCGTTTGAATCTGTGTCGTTTGCTGACCCAAATTGTGTGTGTGTGGGGGGGAGGGGGGGGGCAAAGAAGATGCTTAAAAACGAGTCCCGTTGCCAGGACCCCAGGCTGCCGCTAAGACCACCACCAGCCAGGAAAGGGGTCTTCACATATGAATTGTGAAATCCACACCGGTCGCTTTAGCGCTTACGGCCGTCCTTGTCCCCCCCCCCCACATGATGTGCCAAAAACACAAAAAAAGAGGAAAATAAATTTCCTCCATTTGCAGTAGCTGAAAATCCAAAAATGAAACATCGATGAGTTTTTTTGTTTGTTTGACCCAAACAAAAACAAAAAAAGACTCATTTATTAGACCATAATCCGGGTGATTATAAATTGAAAGCAAGGGGAAACTTATCTTCTGTGTCGGATGAAATACATGAAGTCAATTGCAAGAGCGCTTCAAACACATTTGACTGATTGATCGCGGTCACAGTCCAGGTTGATTGTGTTGCTTGCAAGGCATCTTCCCCGTTTTTGTTTTTTGTGTGCGTGTGTGTGTGTCAGACTACAAAACAAATGAAATAATCGGTCCCTTTTCCGTGTTCCCAGCGCCAAGTGAATGGTACACGGATAAAAAAAAAACAAAAAACAAACAAGGATAGCCTTGCTTGCACACAAACTGTGAATAGCATGTTAGCAGCAGGCTAGCGTCAGGACGACGAATCACGGGGCGGGGCTCAACGCTCACGACCAGCAGCCCTTTGTGTTGATCCCTGTAAATAATGTCCGCGCTTCGTTGGGTATGGGTGTCGTATTTTTTGACATATTCCAAGAAAGAAAAAAAAACGAACAAAAGGAGGCTAAACAGTCCTTCCTTCGCTCAGAGGGAGCCCTTGGAAACGCTGGTTTTAAATGTCTATTTATTTATTTATGGTATTGCCTCCACGCGCACTGCACCTGCACCGTTCATGCAAAAGTGGTATTTTTTCATCTAGAGAACAAAAAAAAAACAAAAAACGTATTTATGTTTCTAGACAGAGTTTATCGACAGAGTACGTCATCCGCTCCACTACATGTTTTGTGTCGTGGTCTGCCAAATTTGTATGGATATATTATATGTGCCATATGATTTACAGAGTCCAATTCTATTTAATCGGAGAACAAGTCTGCTGACTTTCTTTCAAAAGAAAACGAGGAAAAGAGCTCTGGTGTGAATTTTAAAAGTGTGGGCTTCGGAAGTCGATGACCGCATGTCATTTTTCTCAAACGGGCTGACGAGAGGACGGCGGCTTCTGTAGCAAGGAAACCCACTTTGTCCACCAGAGGGAGACTTCTATGCAGTAGACTCACCAGTGACATTTTATATACAGAAATATATACAGTACATATTTAATATATATGTATACACGAACATACAGTACTGCGCGCGAGTCTTAAGCCACCACTAGCTTGGTTGTTTTCTTCACCTTTTTTGACAGTAAAATGGTGAGATTAGCATTAGCATTAGCATTTATCCATCTTTAGATTTCACGCAGAACCTCTATTGCTGCAACAAACCAGATGTGGGAGATGTGATGTTTTCTCAAGTTCCTATTCACGTGTACTGTTACGGCTCTAGAAGTACTTCCGAAGGGAGGAAATTACAGCTGTTTAAGCCTTTCATGCACCAGTCATGGTAACCTGCAACCTGATCGTGATCCACCGTGGTAGCCGCTGGCCCTTGAAAGGGTTAACTTTGCTCCCTCAGTCTGTTTTTCGGTGGTCCCACCGTCATGACCAACAGTCAAAACGATGTCCATCAAAAACAAAGAAACGTATTTAGGCCTAAAAAGCATATTCAAGCCACTGCGATCGAAGTGGGGAGAGTCTGCTGTCTCAACATTCACACAGATGTTAAATAGAGGGAGTTCAAAACAAAAGAAAATCATTTCAATTGGGATTCAGGTAAAATGTATCGCACAAAAAGTTGAAGGCAAACTGTCGCATAAATGTCGGAAAACAAATCGCCCTCGAATTGCAACTGCATTGTCCCGAAGTTAAATACAACTGAACTGTACTGAAGAAATGTGCTGTACTGGATTTAAAAAAAAAAGTTGAAAGCTGAAGTTTAAGCATATGTAAAGTTCACTGATGAAGCGAATTTGCCAAGAGAAATCAAAAATTGCCCTTCCCCACAAACCAGGAAGTAGCCCCATTGACAAAACGTACAGCAACTTTTTTTCATCTATTTTGGAAACAAAAAAAAAAAAACAATCATTCTGCTGGTGGTTTAAGACTTTAGTGACTAAACGCTGGAATGTGGTATGAGGTTGACAAGTGCATCTGGGAACGAACGTGCAATAGCTCAAACGAGGACTTGTGTTGCTCATTGTCCTTAAGACATCTATTTTGTATACGTCCTCTGTAGAGTCATTACGAGTCACTTTATTTACATTTTAGGGGTTTTTTTCTTTTTTTTCGGGGGTGGTCACTTGCACTTGTAGTAGAATTATAAATAGATACTTTACATATTTATACATACATATGTATGTATGTATGTCTACAGTATATGGGAATTTAAACTGAAATTAGTTTATTGAGCCGTCTAAAACAAACAAACAAACAAAACAAAAAGGCTTTTACTATTATTTTTTTTTTTTGGGTGTTGCTTGAATGTCCAGGACCATTTGTGGTGAATGCTGCTAGTACTGGTAGATGTCTTTGTACTGTATATAAAAACCACATCAACCCCAGGTGGTCATTTAAAAAAAAAAAGTGTATAGACAATACATATCAGCGGAGGCGCTTGACGCAAAAGTATTCGAAACGCTCGACTGATGCAATAGAAACATGCTCCTTTAGCTATCAATCAATTATTCATTGCTTTGGAACTTGCCAAAATGTGACTGATAATTTATTAGAAATCTAGGTGAATAAGTCAAAAACAGAAAATAAAAATCTGTTTTTTTGGGGTTAAGAACATTTCATTTGCCTGCATCAACTGAGCCTTTGACAAAGTCTGAAAAGGAGACGCGCAAAATGTTTTGGCGTAATCTATTTCCCTACACACACACACACACACACACACACACACACACACACACACACACACACACACATATATATATATATATATATATATATATATATATATATGTATGTAATGTTTTATACTTGCCGTTTGCATGGTATCGTGTGGCGATATTTGTGTTCATGTTTTTCTTTTAAAGTGACGATGCGCGCTAAAGACACTGGATAGGGAGGGTGGGCGGGTGGCGGGCTGCCGAATGACGATCTTAAAAGGTCTTTTGCAAAAAAAAAAAAAAAAAAAAATTAAGGAAAAAAGAACAGTTCTCTTTACCGTTCTATATTTTGCTTCGAGTAGTATTGTGAAAAAGTTGATTTTGTTGTTCGAGGCCTCGGGCCGGTCATATGTACATATGAATGAATCACTACAGACACTGTAACTTACTAGTGTTGTCTTTTCTTGTACACTGTTCAATCACTGTGGACTCAAGTTTGGAGTTTTGTAAGATGATGTGCAATATTATTTCACGTTTTGTTCAGTTTTTTTTTGTTGTTGTTTTTTTTTTTATCCAGGCTCAACTACGTTTGCTTATTTTCGTCCAAATTGTCAGTCAGCCGCATCCAAAGCGCTCACCTTGAGCACTGTCATCATCTTTCGTGGTGCCAGAGTGCAGTGCAGATGTGAACGGCGCTGTCCAGCAAAAATAATCTTTTGGTTTCTTATTAAAATGCAAAAGAATATTTTTCGGTTTAGTTAAGGATGAAAAAATATATAGAGCAAATGTTCATCGGTCAAACCATTTCTTTTTGATGACCAATGAAAAGCATGCATCTCCAAATGTCTTCTCTCCCTCAAAAGAGAAAATTGCTTTCTTTGTTGGGTCTTCAGATACAAATCTTTTTTTAAAAAAACATCATTTTTGAGGTATGATGATATGTCCAAATATTGTCTTTTTCTATCTCTCGGACTCCAAATTTGGAGTTTTGTATCCAGAAAGCAAAATTTGTTTTGGGGGGGTTTTGGGTAGAAATCTTAGAACAAACTTTGGTTAAACAAGCTTTTCATTGGAAAACCTGTTTTGTCTTTTGATCAAATACTTTTTTGTTGTTGTGTTTGGGATTAAAAAAAAACACCGTATTTTGAGTGCATTCTTTGCTTTTCATTTGGAAAATGGTATGTCCTGTATCTCCACTTTTATGAGCTAAAACACAAAAGCACTGACATTTTTTTTGGGGGGTGGCGGTGTGGGGAACATGCAACCATTCATCCTTTTGATTGGACAAAACGCCTTGACACCTTCGAGTGTTACTGTCCGAAGAAAAGCATGCATCTCCAAATTGAGTCATCCAAATGATTTTTGTCAACATTTTGGATAAAATTCATGAAACGTGTTTTAAATTCATTTTGGATATGTTTTCTCAGTATGCGATGCATGTCGTTGTCCAATCAAAAGCATGTATCCCCAAACAGTCATTTTGTTTGTGATATGACATAATATTTACCTTTTGAAAAAAAAAAACACGATGTGGTGATTAAAATGTTTTTGATTGGACTGTCACGCCATCAGCCGCCGTTGACCCTACACCATCCCCACAAAAACTGCTTGGTACCAAGCTGCAAGTACTACCTGCTCACTTTGGAAATTTTATTTTGAAAAGTCTTGCATGTTCTGGCCATTTTTCTCTCTCTCTCGCCAAAATACAAGATTCCCTAACTTGCTGAGTTTGTCGTGCTCAAAAAATGTTCATCAATCATCCCACAAAGCCCTTCATTCTACTCCTGCCTCCCTCCTCTTCCTCCTGCTCCTCATCCTGCCCAGCTCTGTATTTTAAATGTGACTGCAGTATCATTCCCAAAAGGTGATCAAAGAATAGAAAACTCGCGCTTCCAACGCTGGGGAGCGGCTCTGCTTGGACACCACCAAAACGACAGTTCATTTGGGAGCCAGCATCTACACTCACACACACACCACACACACACACACACACACACACACACACACATCCATACCCTCCCCCGCCCGACACCTCCCGCGATTCCACCCCAAGCAACAAACTGTAGCATGAGACAAAAAGGCTGCCGGTGATCATTCCTCAAGTCTCCGTCCTGAAATGGATGTCAAGGGCTCTGACTGAATATGAGTGAGCAGGTCGAGGAGCAAAACACCACAAAAAACAACACACCTTACATTGTGGCAGGGAGGTCACCCCTAATCTCATCACCAAAGTACATGACAAAAAAAAAATAAAGAAAAACTGCAGCTGCCCAAGTGCTGCGAGCAGAGCCGCTCTCCAGTCACAGTGTAAACATTGTGTGCATGCATGTATGAACATGACAATAATATATTTGAGTGTTAATGCTCTCAAGTTTTTTTTTTTACTTTTTCCGGTCGCACGACTCTGTATTTCCCACGTCCCCTCGCTATTCTTTTAGAAGTGTTTCCAAATGATGATTATTACTATAGTAGAGTACAAGATTCTATTTTTCATGTATTGTCTGGAGAAAATAACGACCAAAGTATATTTATGTTAACTATATATACATTCATATAAATATATATATCTATATATCTATATATATACATATAAAATAAAACATGACATTGTGCAAATATGTGCTCCAGTGAATTAGATGCAAATCTTTTTTGGGGTGAAAAAAAAAAGATGCAACAAAAGTTGAATAAAGAGCCAAAGTAGCGAGAAAAGCCAATTTTATGACTTGAAGCGTTGAGAATATTGTAGATATTTTCAGAAACTCAATTCAAGAAGTTAAAATCGTACACTAGATCATTCATTGAAATAGGTTCCAAAGAGCCAATCCCTGCTTTCTTTCTCTACAAAAGTTTTTCATTTCCAAAATGTAGGTCGTTTCTTGAGAAGCTCTAAGCTGTAACAATTGAGATATTTCTCGGACCTCATTTTACTTTTGAAATGGAACTACTGAAATGTATCCATTTATTGAGATGACTCCACTGATCGAGACGGGATCAACATTTTGTTAACACTAAAAGGTCAAAGGTATGCTATGCTTAATATCTCTCATCTTTGCCATGAGTAAAAAAAAAATGCAAAGAGCATTCATGCTTTCTGAATATTGTTTTTATATTTAAAATGTTGACAGCTTTGGTACATGCCAATAATGCTGACCTTGTTTTTAATTCACTGGAGTCGTGGGAAACACTATATGGATGCCTGAAATGTAGTGTAGGTTATGTATTGCAAACACACAAGTCACAGCGACGAAAGAGTTTTGCCATTGAGAACCGGTCATTGTGTGGTATTGTTCCTTTCGGTTTCGTGGGGTGGGGTGTGTTTTGCACATGTGCTGGGGGGGAGGGGGCTGGTGGTGGTGAGAGGGTGGGCTACGTGTAAATAAATTAAATACAGTGAGTGTGGAAATGTTTATTTTCTGTGTTAGTGGAAGTTAAATATTCTAAGGTTTGAAAAAAAAATGGAAAAAAGTCAACATGTAATCTCTATTGTGTTTCATGGTACATTTAAAAAAAAGAGGAAAGAGTAGTTTTATCTTACATTTCAAATGCTTCTCTCTCTATGGCTTCTGGCTATGATACTCATTCTATTTTATAGATTTGTCAGCACAAAATGCAATAAACCAATACCATTTTATTACAGCAGTTGTGTGGCGACATTTTTTTTGAATGAATACATAAAAAGGAGAAAGAGCAGTCTTTGAACTGAAACATTCACGTGCTGGGAGAAGACCGCAGAATTGTCCTAAAACCAACAGAACATTGACCTCACAAGCATGGGATGTAAATTTTCACAAAGATAAAAAAAAAAAATAACAACAACAACAAAGATTAAAATTGTTTACAAAACATGTCTATAACGTTTCCTATTACTCAGTAATGTCGAGAGTACATTTGAGTCATCTGGCCCATGTTGGCTGCTGGTCTAACTGGTGGAAGCTGCTGCTGCTGTTGTTGTTGTTGTTGTTGTTGTTGTTGTTGTTGTTGGAGGTGCAATTGGGACTGGTGTTGCATTTGTTGTTGTGGCTGCTGCTGCTGTTGTTGTTGTGGCTGCTGCTGCTTTTGTTGAGTTGGCAGGGCGCCAGAGTTCATCAGGTGGTTGAGAGCCGGTCCACTCTGGATGAGAGTGTCCAGAGCCTTCTGGACACTCGGGTTATCAAAATTAATACCACCGGTAGAGTTGGCGGCTCTCAGACCACCTGCAGAGGCGGCGGCAGAGGCATTGCGCCCCATGGGGGCGCCGTAGCCCTGAGCCGCCCCCCCACCGGAGCGCACCGAACTGTAGTCCTGGGACTGGACGGCGGTAGTAGAGGAGGAGCCTGAAGCACTTCCCTGCAAGCTCGAGTTGTTTTTGAAAAGACTGAGGATCTTGGCCTGGAGCTCCTGGTTGGGGTTGGTCTGCGTGCTGAGTGGAGTCGACAGTGGTGCCATGTGGGCCGATTGCGCCGCCAGGGGGCTGGACTGCACGGCCATGGGGTTGGTCTGAATGGCCATGGCATTGGACTGAACTGCCATGGGGTTGGGCTGCACGGCCATGGGGTTGGACTGAACCGCCATGTGGCTCGACTGCTGTGGTGCCATGAGACCAGGCTGGGGCGCCATGAGGCTAGAGTGCGGTGCCATGTGGCTGGCCGGTTGTGGCATTGGGCGGGCAGAAAACCCAGGAGGCAATACCGCCGCCGGCGCCACACCCATCGCACCCACCACAGGCAGGCCCGTGGCCGAGGGTTGCGCCTCAGCAGTGGCGGGAAGGGCCACAGCTGTCCAGAGAGAGAGGTTAGCATGTTAGCGTGACCCCGTTGTCCGTTTTGACGGCATGAAGAATGCCGAGTTGTACCTGTGTGAGGGTCCGCTGGATTTCGTGTCAGCCGCGCCCGTTTGTCAGTGAGGTACACAATCAGACCTTCCAGTTCCTCGGGCGTCAAAAACCTACCAAGCGACAACAAACCCAAGTGTGCCAACAATTATTGACCCGTGGTACACCCATACTTAAGATTTGGGGGGAAAAAACCTCAAGACAGATCACCATACAAAAAAAGGATGTCTTATACAAAAAAGGTCCCCCAAAAAAATAAATTTAAAAAAGACCTGTGAACCATCACATTTTGCGTTTTTTGTGCTACTCTTTGGCACCATCTGGTGTCTGGATGGTGGTGTTAAATTTAATTCATTCACAGCGTTTACTGTAGTCTGCATGTGAGATGATGTTTTCTTGACAGCCAAAGTTCAAGTACGCTTCTGCTTCTCTCCCAGTGCAGCTACCAACAGCCCACTTAAAGTATACATTTTATGACATTCATGGTGTGCATGTTCAAAGTTGAGCTGAGGGATTTACTCCCCTTTGCATCGAGTACAAGCGTGCACCTTTGCCAGCTTGCCTGTTCGAACATTGCACTGGGGCCATACCTGGCCGATCACGCATGAATTAGTTTACACAAAACGCTACTCAAATACTCGACTTTTGTGTGCACACGTGCACCCTTCGTGGCTTCCGTTCTCACTGAAATTTCGAAATCTCAGAGATATGGCGAGGCCATGAGAATGCGAGGGGAGGGGTGTTACCGTTACTAGTGTTAGTGTGTGGCAACGCCACTCGAGCGAAGCGAAGCACGCCTCAGCAGTCGAAAGTCCGCTGCTCTCTGCTGTGCGTGCGTCAGCGCAAACATGTACGCACGCCACCATCTTTTGGTTTCAACCAATCAGCGCTGACGCAACCGACGTCACAGATCAAAGAAGCTTTGAACTACGACAATAGTTAAGCAAACGGAGAAGACATGACGACGCTCGAAGTCAGACGGACATGTTTTGCTGATAATCTGTTTTTCGCCCAAATATATATATTTTCATATTACAATAATGGTATTGTCCACGGCGTCTTTTTTCATTCTACTGGGGTTTAGCAAGTGTGTCTAGACACAAAAATCTCGAAAAAGTGACTCAACATGGCTACGCTCGTGAAAGCAAAACAACAAACTCGAACGGGTGTTCGTTCAATGTTGTCAACTAATATCCGGAATAATTTTAGGCAATTTTCCCTCAATTTTACCGAGGAATTTTCATGACAATTTGAAAATCAGGAATTCTGGGAAAATCTAGGTGGGGTAGAGTACATTTTATTCAATAATTTTTGAATCAATGAAGTGAAAATTCTAGCGACACACTTGATAATCCCTCACGGCAGACTAAGTTCCGCGGCACAGTGGTTGGGAATCAGCACGACAGGTGACTCAGCTTAGGTGTCCAAGTTTTCTTACCTGTTCTCTGTGAGCAGTGTGATGGACGTTAGCACGGAGACCGGGTGGCTCTCGCGGTCGGGCTCACGGAGCAGCACGTCGTCGGCCATTTTGGCGGCCTTGCGGGCGATCTCCTCGCGATCCTTCTCGCGGGTCTCCATCTTGTAGGCGTCGTAATTGTGGCCTATCAGCATCATGGCATCCTGCATCGGCATGTTCCGGTGCTCTGTGAACGGTTAAGACAGCCGTGCTTTTTTTTTTTATCCTCCCAGCAATTTAAAACAATTATGAGGCGCTTAAATAGACATTTCAGGGTCTTAAAAAAAGTCATACAATGCAACGTATTGTATGGGGAACATCAAAATTAGATTCAAGCTGAAAAAGTTCATATTCCTGGGAGTCCACATCACATCGCCATGTAATACATACTAAGCCACGTGTGGGGGTTGAGTGGTTAACTTTTTCCCCCAAGCCACACAACATGCTAATGAAGCAACAGCCAAAACTGCCAGTCAGGTAAGAGTTTTTCTTTTTACCCCCCACGTCCTCCCCAAAAAAAGAAACCCAGTCCTTAAATTAACCATAGACAAGATGAATGTCATCGAATAATCTTCTAAACCTGTTATGCTTACTAGGGATGCGCATGGACAAATTGGTACATCACACACAACATGCAGTTAACGCGCGCACGCAAACACAACAAACAGTTCTGTTGTAGCATAAAATTGTCTCTTATCACAGCACTGTTGCAGTAAATTTGTTGTGACTGTTAATGTTGATGTTAATGTTGCATTCTGAGAAAAAATAAAACTACACTTTCCACATCCTTTTTTATTGTCATTTTGTTTTTGTTTTTCATTTAAAAAATACAATAAATAAAGTTTTTACAGAACCCATGGTAATATAATTATTGTATTGATATTCAGCTATCTGGCAAAAATATCAATATATGAAACTTTGGCCATATTGCATGTTGTCCAAAGCCCTGCGGCAGATGCCGCAAGACTCCCCCTCCCCAGCCCCCCGAGGCCAGGGGCCATGACTGTCATGCCGGGTAACTGCTGAAGCTCTTATTTACGATTTCATCCATTGCTACATAAGCATATAAAATTGTAAATACAGTAATACGTATTGTTGTAAAACAACTGTGCATACTGTATATAGTGTATTTTTATAATTTGGCGATGGCCGGCGGTCAGCTCTGTCTCGCTCACTTAAAACCAGCGAATGGGAGTGTGCAGTGGAGTTACTTGTTGAATTGCTGAAACCGACATCTGACAGCCAATAAGATGACAGTGATGTCATGGCCCCACTCGGCCAGCATTTTAGAACCACTCCGTTAAGAGTTTTTGAAAAGTTGTTCCATTGTAACCGCACAGCCCCAAAAAAGTGTAATTGACATGTGACCACTAAATGTGGAGCAAGGCTGTTTCAGTATGTAACGGGTACAAGTGAAAAGTGGTTCTTGTGAATGCGGCCAATGGGAGAAATTGGTAAATTTACCATAATATTTCTCAATTGCTCATCTGTGAAGGGAAAAAGTGCTTTGGGTTTCCAACTTGAAATTCGAAATGCAGTGGTTCCGCGTGTATCTTTCAAACTTCCAATCCTGCGACGGTGAGAGCTCACATTTTTATGCAAGTTAAAACATGCCAGTCTATAAATAAATTACACTGACGCAGTAGGAAAGTCAAAATCACGTTGATTATTATTAAAAAACACGTACTGTATTAGCCATTTATAAAAAAAATAAATAAAGAAAAACAGTTCAGTTGTACCTGAGCACATCTTTGCACACTATGTTGGGATAGTCATAAATCTCTGGATACTAGATAACAGCATATAAAGTCTCTTCTGCATTGAAATGTGTGTATAGTGCATGTTACTAAATATAGCTTGGTTAAGTTACCTTGAGGCGTGCCAAACAGGATGTTGACCGTGCAGGATCGGTGCACCTGATGCTGCTGGGTAATGATGATGGCAAACGGAGTGCGAGCGCGGCCCACATCCTCCAGCGCCTGAGTCAGGGACACCTCGGTGTTGAGGAAGATCAGGTCCACTACCATGCCCAAGTCATGGACTTTGCGCCCGACCGTCTCAGCATACTCCCTGCTGTGGGTTACACAAACCCACGCAGACACGAATTGAAAAAACACGAAAAGACTAGTGCTCGAACTTCTTGACTTGGAATTTATGTTTTCAGAGGAAGAGAGCGCGGCCTTACTTCTGTGCCTTGTTGACGACGATCACGGAGCAGTCAACAGGGCGTTCGGTGTCGTGGCGGCGCTGCAGTTCTTCATAGTACTGTCGATAGAGCTCATTACGCCGCCGCTCCTCCAGACGGGCGCGGTCATCTGTTGTTGAGGACAAAGAGGCTAGCATTCAGCATCTTTTTAGGTTCAAAAAGGACCATGTGAAGTCAACTCGCTCTCAGTACGCAATCGGTCACTCCCGTTCCTGAAAGCGCAATTTATCTGGCACCCATGTATGGCTGGATTTACTGTGTATGGTTAGAGGTTTTTTTTTTTAATTATTTGCTCTCAAGTGGCACAAACTAACATGTGGCGGTGTGAGCCAAGGAGGAAACTAGGCCTGGACACGTGTCACCGGACAGCCAAAGGAGCAAAGACTTTGAGTTTCCAGAAACACCTGTTTATTAAAAATAAACAGTTCCTCTGCTTCATCGCAAGCCTTCATGAGCACAGCACTCAGGTACACAGTCAATGGAAGCCTGACGTCATTGAAACACCAATTGATAAGGTCTATGCACCAACTGTAAACTGCATCTTAAGTCTAGACAATTAAATGTACTCAAATTATGTTACATGAGAGATGTGGCGCTCAATACCTAAGCAAAATAATTGCCAACAGTGGCCAGTGGAGAAATGCCAACATGACCCACATTTAAACCAACAGAAGAGTCAGCGGAGACCAATTATATACTATTGCGTACTGTTTTGTATTTGTTCATGGTATGCATTTCTTTACCTCTATTGTGAATGGCTCTTGTGGAGTTAGTGATTGAAATTTGTTTCACTTGTGTCGTCTTTGCAAACACGGCCATAATGTCAAAGTGTACCCCCCCCCCAAAAAAAAAGATGCATTCAATTGAAAATTGGAAACTACAGATTAAAAGCAGCTAAATTTATAATGCTGAAGTCAAATGCATTATTTCAGATTTTTTATTCTGCCCAATTGACTCATTGGTCCATATAACAAGAAATATGCTCAATAAGAATTAACGTTTGCTTGTTGGACATTTAAGTGAGTGCTGCTTTTCTTTTTTGGCATACCGTGCCTGTAACCTCCCAAATAGCAGCTAAAGCTCACAATTGGCCATGGTGGATTAAAACAAGGAATACATGGTAGCCTTGATGGGAGTTTGGAAATGTCCCATCACTTGAAACGCGGGGACGACATACCTTCAGCCTCACGCCGCCCATTCCACGGGTCTTTGTACTGGTCCCTGTACGGGTCATCCTTCCTTCTGGCAAAGTAGTCATCTGTGGGATTTCCACCACGGTAGTAACGGTCATATTCCTCTCTGCTGTATCAAAACATTTAAGAGGGATTCATCACAAAAGTCTTTCATGGGGTTGGTTCCAGCTGCAATGCAGACTTTACTTGTAGCCGGGATCTCTCGGCCCGCCTCTCAGGTCTTTGTCTCGGTTATCCGAACCGCGGTAGCGGTACTCATGGTCGCGAGGATGGCTTCCTGTTCTTTGCTCTCGGCCGGAATCTCTACCAGGGTCCCTCCCGTCGCGGGAATCACGATCTCGGGGTTCACGTGCATCGCGATCTCGGTTATCACGGGGGAACACTGGTGAGCGGGACCGTGGTCGGGGATCCTTGCCGTCCCCGTAACCGCCATATGGCCTGAGTAAGAAGGCAAAAGTAGTGAGATGGTACATTCTGTAGCTTCTTTTACAATATATCATGGATGCCTCAAATACAATCTTTAATATGACAACCAAGAGTCGAAATGTACATCTGGGCCAAATAAATGCAGTTCGGGAGACTCCAGTGTTTCTTTCAACAAGTACAAGTCCTCGTTCCAAATGGTCTTAAATCCAGCGCTAAAACCAAAAATCCACCTATTTCTGTGTCATTTCGCCAAAAGTCACACCATGCTGTAAATAAGCAGTCACACATTCAGAAAGGCAAATAAAATAATTCCTCAATCGTCATGTGAGGAATAAATGAAAATATGCAAAATTGACCTAGAACGTTATACTGCCTGAAATAATTCCTACATGGTCCCAATGCGCGGAAACGGTTGTCAAAATTGAGGCTGGGGTAAAATATGCAAAGTAATGACCGATACACATCAAAGTGGATGAGGCGTGCGAGAACTTCCATGATTGGTGGTTACAAAAGTTAAAACCCAATCTCCAGACGACAAGCTTTCCCTCAGATGATATCCCAGTAAAAAGAGATCCTGTGGCGTTGGCTTTGTTCAGCGTGCGCAAAGAGACCAGAGGTGAGGCAGAACAACAAAACCTCCTCAGTTTCCGGCTGAGAAGAAAACCGCTGTCCTTGAGCAACCTCCCCACTCACCTGCCCTGGTTCCCTGTGATTTTCTCCCCTTCGCCAAACTTCAAGGGTGTCATTGAGGGTACGATTTGAAGACGAGTACGACATATCTCGCAAGATCCGGAAGTATCCTTCCAGGAGTGCACGAAAATGTACCTGTTGCGATACCAGTCCGGGAAATTCTGACACGTGTCATAACCGAGCTGTAGAAGCTCTTTAGATTTGGAGCCGGGCCGCACAGAAAGAATAAATAACTTGCATTCCATCCGCTTTATTCATTTCAGAATCTGAAAGATGTTTTATTTTGAAAAAATACCTGATTCTCTGTTATATCAGTTGACAGTATATCACACTTGACGCAGGTGAACACGCGCTCCTCTGTCACGTGATAGGAAACGAAACCCAGGAGCTAGCAAATGAATAAATAAAAAAAGGGGGGGGGGGATGTCTTTGAAAAGTTTTTTTTCGGGAAGGGGAAAAGGCCCAGCTAGGAGACAGAAGAGGGGCCTATGATTTTCAAGAAAGAGAAGGCCACAATTAATACAGTATCAGGAGTCCTATTTCAAATATGGCTTTATCCCAACAGGAGATTCACACGCACCAAGCCTACTCTGCATAATAAGCGGCGATGGTGAGTCGTATTTTTCATGCACTTTTTATTTGCGCCGTATCTTATTTTGAAGGTACTTTTAAACATTACCATAGCGACCAGAGAATGTTGCGGCCAGATAGGACGTTCCTAGTGTCATGATTCGTGTTTTATTATGTTTCGAAAATACTACATTTTTCATGCAGATCATAGCATATTGTTGCATCTATCCGGCCTTAAAGGCCAGTCCCTGAAAATATCGTCTGACATGAAAGTGGTCCGTGGGGCAAAAAAGGTTGGGGACCTCTGCTTTAGATGATTTTGTCAAAGCTCACTTTGAGATACTGTCCCAGGATCAAAACTGAATTTCTTGGCACTGCTTAATTTTATTTCTGAATAGGTGTTGGGATCTACCAAAATGTGTTCAATATTTGCTTCTTAAAAAGCAGATTCAAAAGTTGTCACCAAGTCTGAGCCATGGATGCTCGTGCTAGTGCGGAAGACCGAAAATAAACCCAGGGTTAAGCAGAATAACAGCAATACTTGATACCATGTTTGTAGCATGTACAGGGGAGTCTCTTACAACAGAGTTCTGTTCACAGGGCCGCCACATAACCCAAATTCATTCACAAGTCCGTATGTACGAAACAAACAAAAAAACGATGCAGAGTGCTGAACACAGCGGTGAGTGCGCGATCCTTCTCGTGCCGTGTCAACGCATATTAAATGCGTACGCGCCGTTCGAACATAAAATGACGAACGTCGGGACCGTCGTAACCGAGAACTCGCTGCAGTTGGGATGCAAATTGTTGGATGCAGCAGATGTAGAGAAATTTCTTTCAGGCCGGCATATTGTATGGAAGGTCACATGATGGATACTAAGTTTATTTTAACACAGCACAGCTTGTCAAGAGACAAGTTCGTTACTGAAGGATGTAGAAATTTTAGTCACAGGAAATGATCAACTTGTCACGCTCAGAGACTGAAGTCGAAACCCATTTTAGTGGTTGGCTGAAAACAATTATCGGAGCATTTTTCTTCTCACTGCAGGACTCAGGACCAACAGTGGCCCTTAACCTGAAATTTGGGGTGCGCAAGTAGATAATTTGGGGGCACAAACTGAAAGTTGACTGACAAGGTAAATATTCACTCCACTAATTTTCTCTCTACAGTATATTGACAACATTTTAGTTGTACTGTCAAATTTTAGGAGCAAAACACCACCATTTAGGGGCAGCTTGGAGGACTGCACAGGAATGTCTTTGGATTGCGTTTTTTTTTTCCTTTCAGGAGGTTTCCTTTGCTATTTGAGCTACTTTGGGTAGGGGTTCTTAAAATTCTCAAAATACTTTGGAAAGGTGTCTTGATGCAACCTTTAACACACATTTATCCACTGGATACACCTGACCAACTTTTATGAAAGATTGCAGGCTACCGCTGAAATTTACTGCTGTTTTATGCCAGCGGCTTTTTTTTAATACCTGTTGTCACATGATGATGATAGTTGGGAAATGTGGAGTCAGATTTATTTCGGACAGTGCTTTCTTTCATATGTTCGAAATGAAGTACCTTTTCGCCTTGCTTGACCTGTTGACATTTTCCACAACGATTGAAGAAAATCTGTACAAAAGGTTAGGGACGCAAGCGCTCAGTTAATACAGGAAGAGGCCAGAAAGTATAGAAGTAAGGGTCAATCCTCATCGTTTTTATGTCTCATAAGGATGGGAAAAATCTCTGAATGTTCTTCACGCCAGTTTTGACAAAAAATGCAGTAATGAGCAGAATGCTGCCTGCAGGGGTTTTGCCCAAGCGTCAAAGTACAGTACCAGTATCTGACCTTCTCATAACTGCTGATATCAAGAAGTTACCCACTCTATTTTGCCTCACTTTAATTCTGAACTATGTATTAATCGACAGATCTAAGATAGATAACATCCCTCATTAAAAACTGTAAATGGAGCAGTCTGAACAAAATGAGAGGCTAAAAAGATGTGAATATGAAGACAAATCTTGACATTCCCTTATAAGGTTTATTTTTACTTGCTGAAATTCCTGTTTGTGAAATAATGGAAATACTGGCCTGCACACCTCTGTAAAAGCTTACAGATGTCCATCAGCCATAACCATTGAAGGTTTAAAATCGCGTTTAAGTTGTTGTTTTTTGACCGGCTGCTTTGGAGGCGATGGTAGGTCTTCCCACCGAATTTGTGTTACTTTACCTGCGTGGAGGGCTCTGCTGGGAATGAGGTTTAGCGGACCGTCGCTCCACTGCCATATTTACATCTGAAAATAAATCAATCCAAACGTTGAACAAAAAAAACAATGGCAAGTCAATCAGATAATGCGCAGAACGGACGGAAATTGGCCACGTCAAAGAAATTCCCACGGTCCAAAATGAAAATGCGCTCCATTACTCCAAACTTGGGCTTCCTTACTGGACGAGAGGTCAAAAATGCAGCGCAAGGAGTTGAAATGACGAGGAGAAAATTCTTTTCCGTCGACAAGTTGGTGGCGTGGCAGATTTCGACGACGCATTAAGGCCATTCCGAAGTAAATGCAAAGACAATTGTGGGAAATTTAACTAATTGTACAAATATGTTTATTTAGTGTGTATGCTAATCATTCAAAATGTCTTCAACAAGTTTCCATGCAGAGAAAGCAAAAACATGGGAAGGAATGATGTCAATCTATTTTACATCCTAGTGCTGTATTTGACTTCATAAAGCCAACTTTGATCACTCAAAACAGAAGATAATTTGTATCTAGTCCAGTTACTTCATGTAGTAGCATCTTTTTTTTTTAAATTCTGCTTGTCACACAGCTTATGCATAAGAAGTATCGTCATATTGGTGCAGTCAAGGCTTACCTATTTTATAACCTTTATAAATTCGACCCTTTTGGGCCAGCTTTGCAGCTTCAGCTTCCTCTACACGCTCAAATTGTACAAATCCATATCCACGTAACAGGGAAACGCCTGAAAAAGGGACATTTTAAGTGGTACAAAGAAACACTGGATTGGATACCTACCCACTTATTCAAGCACTGATGCAATAAAGTTACAGTGTTACATGCTTAGAAGTCAAAGGCAAATAAAAGCTGCAAATTAGATAAGACAATTATCTAGAATTAATTCGTGTGAATTTTGTTGCTCATGATGAGGTATTTACTGACCAAGTATCTTTCCATACGGACTGAAAAGATCTTCCAAATCCTTCTTATCCATGTCGGATGTCGGCAAATTCCCAACAAAATCCTTCGCTCCATTTCCGGGGATCGGTACTGCTACAGGTGCGTGAGAACTGCACGGCGATGGACTCCGGCTTCTTCGAGACATGACTTGATCCCAAGGTTTTGCGGATTCGTTCCTCGTGTGTTCGGAAATGCTCGGAAATGTTTAGTATTGAGCGGATGGATACGAGCATCCACGATCCTGAAACATGTCAATGGGGTGACAGAAGAGATTAAAATTTCTCTGTAGGATGAAAAATTGTAAACGGAGCAAAGACGTTGCGTATTGGAAATGGGGAAATTCAAACGACGCAGGAGACTTGTCGGCGATTCGGAAATTCTCGAACAACTAGCGGCCGGGCACATTCCGTTAAAAAACACGATTCGTATCCATAGTTTGAATTTGACGCAACAAACGATTGGGACAATGAAACGGCTGGGATTGTTTTCGTTGGTTTTATTGGTGGCCGCAGAAGTTCACCAACAAGGTTCCCCGCAGCAATTTGTACGGGGGGCATTTCACACTGGTGGCAAAACGGAGATCCGGATCCATGTTGTCCCAATTCAAAATGTGTGAGGCCTCAGTCTAATATTATAAAACAGTTGAGTAGAGAGCGTCCTTCGGTTTACGACTGAGATATATGGCAGCTACGCAAGTCAGACACGCCAAAGTCCATCACTACCCCATGCTAACGTAGTAAAGCCACAATAAATATTTGTATGAAAGACACTTCTAGGGTGTGAAAATAAACCAGTCAAATGGGGAAAAAAAAATAACAGGAACAGCAGGAGAGCATGCCTTCTTGCATTTATGCATTCTTTAGCCACTGCGCAAATTAGTTCATTCAGCGCCATTCTTAACCTCAAGACCGAGAACCCCCTACACAATGAGAGAATGTTGGTCTTGGCAAAGACACATCCCAATCCGGGAATAAAACAAATCAAATAAAGGCACACCATTCATCGCCTGTTCAGTCTGATGAGCCCATGTGAAAATGTATCAACTCTTACTGTCCAAAACGACATTAGGTATTTGAATGTTGTAAAAATCAAGATCTGAGACGGCATAATCGACACATTAATGGATCCTTCCTTGTTCTCCTTTGGCAAGCCCTCCTCACCAATGGTAAATCAAATGCAAATGTCTTCGAGGAATCATTGTTTTGGAGAAATGAAATTGTTTTGAAAAATACAGAAACCAAAAGGCTCCTTAAGTGTCTTGCCGTCAGGCAAACGTCTGCGTTTGAAAGATGTTGATGGCCCGACGCAAATTGTTTCATTCAAAGAAAATTGAAGGCTTCACATACAAAAATTGGCAGGCAAAATATTATTGTAGGAGGTAAAACTGTTCAGCAAACAACCTCGTAAATACCTTGGAGGAATCTGGGAGTTGAGGATGGTGGTTCCAATCAATTTGACCAATGTCTGAAAGAGATTACAAAAAATTGTATTAGACGACATGTTTCAGGAAACCTCATGGCCAATGCGCATGTCGCGGCACCAGCAAATTTAGAGCGCGTTTTTAACACAGCTTAGTCATCGAGTGCTCATTGTCCAAAGTGCCACGATAACAAACCGGTGGTCATGGCATCGTCTGCCTTTGGGGTTGAACCTCAGGACGCACAGAGCAAATGCGTCAAGGTGTCGCGGATCCGGCTGCCAACGGTAAAACATATGTGATGTGCACAAAGCACAAGGTTTGCCTTTGTGTTTCCAAGAGAGGGGGTTGCTTTTTCAAGTACTACACCAAGTAAGCACAAAAGAAGCGGCAGTTGAAGAAAAAAAGAGACAATGGACAATTGTGTTTTTGTTGAACTCTCTCTCATGTTGACTTTTTTCTGTTGGACTAACTAGTTGCCAACAAAGTTCCGTCTCACCTGTATCGGGTTTCAACGGCCACTGTAGTGGACACACCCTAGCTAAAAATAAATAAATAAAATATCCCTCTCCCCCCAAAAAATTCTTTTTCAGTATTTCAATTACATTAAGGTTGGGGAATTTTAAAATAAAAGTTATTGGACAATATTTTTCCCCTGGTAGTCAGGATGATAATATAGGTATTTCTATGAAATCTGTCATTGCTTTTTCCCCCCCTCAAAACGTATGTATTTAAAGTACTAATTGGTATTTGGTATCAGGAGCTACTTATAAGTTGAGTACCGGTACTCATACTGGTATCGGTTTGAAAAAAAATTATCTAACTTCCCTAGTAACAATCAAAGATGTGGTGTGGCTTCTACAAATAAACATTTACTGCACTGCTTGAGCCAGGTGAATACATGTAACACCACTCCAAATTCCACTGCATTACAAAGTACACAAAAACATGACACATTCCTTAAATTTAGTTTGGCTTTGCAATATTTTCCTCGGGGTAGTTGTGTTTTATGGTACTTTATCTTTAACCCATTTAAAGATTTTCCTTATTTTGATTTGGTTAAAAAAATCATTCTACACTACTCACAAAAAGTTTGGGATATTGTCTTTTCAGGTGAAATTGCTGTTCACATTTTGACATAATGAGACCAAAACGGCACCAAACAATGGATCAACGGTACTGTGGCATTGTGATGCCTAAAACAGGACATTCTCAGACAGAATTGGCCACTGAATTTAGTGACAGAGTGTCATCAGCAGGTTGCAACAGGGATTTCAGAGAGACTGGAAGAGTCACAGAAAGATCTAGATGTGGACATCCTTTGGCCATATCCCATGCTGATGACCGCGACATTGTGAATAATGCCCTGAGACACTGGTTGATGAATACCACCCAACTCCAGGCACGTTTGAGGGAGGTGAGAGGCACCCAAGTGTCACGTCAGACCAATGGAAACCTTTTACATCAGTGTGGTCTGCGAGCAAGACAACCCAAAAGGGTACCTGGCCACACCACCAGGCACAGGCATCATGGTCTTGCATGTGCCAGGGAGCATTTTACACTGGACGAGGGACCAGTGGGCCTCAGTGCTGTTCTCTAATGAAAGTCTATTCACGTTGAAATGATGGCCGCCAACGATACTGGAGACATCAAGGAGAGCACTACGCAGCAGCCAATGTTATCACCAGACGAGGTTTTGGTGGTTGATTGTGCCCTACATGAACAACACAGGCCTAATTTCATCCTCGTGGACAACAATTCTCAAGATCATCGAGGTTGCATCATGAGAGAACAGCTGTTGGAGACTGGTATACCTCAAATGGAATGGCCTGCACTTTCTCCAGACTTGATCCTATTGAAAAAAAACCTGTGGGCTCAACTGGATCACCGTGCCGAGGCTCGAAACTCAGAACCTCAAAGACCTGAGGGCTGCCCTTCAAGAAGAGTGGGATGCCATGCCTCAGCCGACAATAAGTCGACTTGTAAACAACATGAGTGCATCCCTCTAATAAATGTCCTACTACTTTCATGATATCGCTGTAACGTGAACGTTTTATATTGTCCATTAATTTCATCTGAAAGGCAAAAATCCCTAACTGTTTGGGAGTAGTTATATCAATGTCGACTGATAATTACCGATATTGCGACATACGTTTCAGCCATATCACCCAGCCTTAGGGGCCACACATAATGCATACTAGCCAAGTTTTTTGTTTTTTTTGCCTTGAGTAAAGTGCTATGAAATACACTTTGAACACGTACACGTGTGTTGTTACGAATGTGTTATGGATATGTTTTCAAAGACAATTATAAATACCAAATGCTTAATTATTAACTCGTATAAAAGTAGGTTGATTGACTAACGAAGAAACCAGTTAGGGACAACTTTGTTTGGCCATCCTTCATACCGCTCATAACCGCTAAGCGGCGTACTTGCAACGACAACCAGGGTTTACGCGATACAACGACGCACTGTGGCGTATGAACCAGCGTTCAAATCACGTTTTCGTCAGTATTTCCCCCACACAATTGCACTAACCGTCAAAAGCAGCATTTGTATGACAATTGTCGTCTCTAGTCATCAAATGTTGGTTCAAATCAAGCGGGAAATGACTGTATTTGCGCCCCTGTATGCCTGGTTCGACGCGACTGTGAAAAAGACAATATGGAGTCCGCCGCCAAAGAACGCGAAAGCCCCAGTTAACGGCTAAGTTTGGAGCGGTGGAGGCAATATGAACCCCAAAAGAGCAAACCAAAATCGATTTCCACGATTAACGAGCATACCCAGTCACATACTTAATCGTACCTCACGTCCTCTTTCGTATATATCTCTGGTCACGGTAGTACGTACATTACTGTGTTAGCTGTTAGCTTAGCTCGGATGCAAAAGAATCGGTGTGGACTTTTTCTTTAAAGTATAGAGAAACCACGTTTGTTTTAGGACATCAAAACTGAGTTTGTAGTTACCTTCAAAAGAGGATATGATCTGGTTTTATCCCGTCAAGTCCACCACTCCGTTGTCTTCATACAAAGTCGACCCCCCCTCGTTCTTCTTCTTTAAGCTTTGTAGGACAGATGAATGCGTATCTGTATTTCCGCTACGCTCCTTTGCTCAGTGCCGCCGCCCGCAGGTTGGAGGTATATGTAACACGTTCGTGTAGCATTTATTTTGGATGCATGGATGGATGGATATTGTGAAGGTACTGAAAGATGGAAATGTGTTAATAAGTTTAAAAGATGGAGTACAGAAAAAGTTTTGACCTTTGTGAATATTGGGGAAAATGATAAGTGCAAAGAAGGTACTGGGCAAGATCGGGGTGGTACAAGGAGTTATGAAAGAGATTCCGGTGGATGAAGATTTGGAATGGAGGTGGGTGGCGCCAAAAGATTAATTTGATCGGTGAATGGATAGTGGCGCAATCGATTGTCAGTTCTGTTGATATTTAAGGGAGATGTTCCCTGAGAAAATATGGATAGGATGTCTGAGTTTTTCTGATGAGACCTTATGTTCTGCCGCCTCTTAGATGCGCCTGGTGTAAAAAAAAGGGGGGGGGGTTCCCGCATGTCACAAAAGTTACACAGGCACACCCCAAATATGACACTTTCCTCCCAAAATTTCCAATCACTACAATATACACATTCATGACTTCATTTATATATATAAAAATGGTCCGTTTGTATTATATATGATAATGTATTTGAGTCGTATGCGTGCCTGTTTTAAATCTGCTGCAGTCTTGCTTTTCACCATCAGAGGTCACTAAAGCTGAAGATTCAAGAACTGAACTCATTTAGACAATCGAGCTGCAGACTGGGAGGAGGTAGCTTCAGGCAATGGTAGACATACGCCGGAAGTGGCTGTGGTAATTCCTCCAAACGCTTGTGTGCTTCGGTAGTCGACTGGTTGGCACGTCCGCCTCACCGTGCAGAGGTGCACCGTTCAATTTAGGCTACGGCCTTCCTGTGAGGACTTTGCATGTTCTCCCCGTCCCTGCGTGGGTTGTCTTGGGGTTCTTCGGTTTCCTCCGCGTTCCAAAGACATGCATGGCAGGTAAATGTAAGACAGTGGTACCTCTACTTACGAAATGAATTGGTTTTGGAAGAAATTTCTTCACTAGAAAAATTCTAACAAGAGGCGCGTTTTTTCTGGGTGATTTTAATGAGCGTAAAACTATCAGAACACCTCATGGCCCGAGAGGCAAATGGTGAGGACCCTGCATAAACATGGCGATCTTTCTCCACACAATAGACACATACGGTAGAAGTTCCTCTTAGCCAATGGCTTGCCAGGATGATGCTCGGTGATAGCCAATGGCAGAGCAGCTATAAGTTGCGTTCATGAAACTTCGGAGCTGCCACCAGCTGCCCATACTTTATTTTCCCTTCCGTATCTTGAAATGTCTTTAGTAACAAGAGGCAATCTTTTCCCGTTGAGACGTTTCGTAACTTGAAAATTTCGTATGAAGAGACGGTCTTAAGTAGAGGTACCACTGTACTCTAAATTGTCCTTAGGTGTGACTGTGAGTGCAAATGTTTTTGTCTATGTGTGCCCGTGATTGGCTGGCAACTAGTTCAGGGTGTACCTCACCTACTGCCCAAAATCAGATGGGATAGGCTCCAGCACCCCTCGTGAGGATAGATGGATTAGAAAATGACTGAATGGATGGTTGGTTGGTTCGGTTGCTGAAAAACAGGTTCAATTGCACATTTACTAGTATATTTTATGGTAAGTAATAGTAATGCTCCAGTAATATGTGTACAATGAATGTGAAATAGAGAGCATACCAATAGTGATGTTTAAACAATGACAAATAATACAACCAATATGTAGTTTGCAAAGCATATATCAATCTGGGCATCATTCTATTTTCACTTGGGAGGCAGCTTGCTCGATCCATATCTAAAAATCTATCTGTAAGGAACAGAGTCACTCAAAATGAATTATTCAGAAATGATCAATAAATTGGGACACTATTGTCATGAGTTTAAAATGCGCTCCCAAAAAATCCTCAGCATGGCCATTTAGTCTTATGGCAAAAATTGTTTTATTAACAATGTTTACTTGGGATAAAACATTCACCGTGTTTGCCAGTGAGTTTGTCTCTTAATCTGCATTGTCATTTCAAATAGTCTTCGAGAGAAGAGGGGGTGACGTGACACTGAGCAGAAGCAAACGCATGCACGATGCACTCTGGGAATGCTGCTCTGCTGGCTATTTGACAACAGTTATCCAATAACTACATTTTCCCAGTGACAAGATTTCTGTTCACTGATTAGAACGGTCTTGTCACGTCAGTGTGCTTGTTGTGCATTATTGCGCAGCAGCTGCAGCAGACAATTCATCTTTGCTGTACGTTCATAAGGATATCCTGCAACAGAAACGTGACGGGCACAAGCAGCCTCCATGCAAACACGTGTTCATGTATATCAATGTGCAGCGGAGGCAAATGGGAAGGAGTGCAGTCTGCCTGAGCAAGGTTGTTGGCTGGACCTTGAAAAAAAATCCACAAGGCGAGTGAGAATGCCTTCAGGGAACTGTCTGATCCCCGCCAGTAAGTACATTTGTTTTATTCCAACGCCAAACTGTCATAATGTGATATCACAGCACCTTTCTCCGCCTCACTTCAGTCAACATAAGCAGATTCATTCTTCGTGGGGTTTTAATGTCCTTTTCTGAAAGAATGACACTCGTGACATTTACTCTCCTCACTAGTTGTCATGTGGACAATGTTTCAGGTTAGTTTTGAGAATGGGAGGATATGATTTGGATCTCCTGCATTTGGTGTGACCAAGTGATGCTTGCTACAGAGAGACTAACAGTTTAACGTATGACAGGGGTGAGTCAGTTCATAATTGTTAAAACATGACACGTTGCCAGTGCAGTTAAGAAAGCGTTTTGTGACCGTTTTGGAGCTTCCGCTGCACGATGAAGATGTCATTTTGTCATTTTACAAGCAGAGCACGACTTGACAACCACCAAAGAGTGAAACATTGATCATCTTTCCATTGAGGTTGATTTGACCTTCTCTAAAATGTTGAATGTCCATGTCCAACTCTTAAGTGTTTCAGTACTTTTTGCGTAACTCGTTTCAGCTAGCTAAAGATGAGTTGTCGCCAATTCGTTGAGTGAAACGGTCTCTGCTTCATTTCCACTTGTTTTCGCACACAGGCGGTGAGAACAATTTTAATTGTGCGGGATGGTCGGTGTTTATGGCCGCTTTGTCTCCATATTACGTCTTTGCTGCCACATCCAAAAATTCTCTACACTCGCCGACTTTTTAGTACTCATCTTTGCACATCTAACAAGACTTGGAAAATGTATAGCAGCTGATATTACCCATATCTCAACCTCCAACAGGACTAAAAAAAATATTGAAATACCTATCACTTGAATGAAAACGGTGTGTAGTGCATTTTGTATTCCTCCTGAAATAGCTGAAAAGCAGTATCCCTAGCTGAATAGTGTAAGCTACAGATGAAATGTTTGCATTCGAGCCGCAAGAACGGAAAAATGCAAGCTCAACTGGTCTACCAGGTCTGGTAGAGAATGCCAATGGCGCACCAGAACAGAGAAGGCACCGGGAGGGGAAAAGCAAACTCCTCACTGTCACTCACTCAACTCCCATAAAATACACAAAGAATGATGACCTGCTGGGGAAACCCACGCGAGCAAACGACGCTAACCAGACACGAGTTCCAGGCTAACCAGTCGAGCGCAGATTCCAGCGGCGGGTGGGGACGCCAGTGAGCAGAATCCGTCAAGCCTGCCGCTTCGTTCAGGAAGTTTTGCAGAATCTGTCACTCGTACAAACTTGCTTCTGTTGTTTTGACCGCTTTCCACCATGCCAATTGTAGACGCAAGCTGGTAATCGCAAAGTGAGTGGCGTGGCGAGCACTTCTGTGTTGTGCGTTTGTCACATTACAGAAGCACGCAGGCAACTGACCGTGGCGCGCCGAGTCAAGAGCAAGAACAGCAGCCGTTTGTCGCTCTCAACAAGAAAGCCTTGGCGTAATTTGCAATGACAACACAATGAGAAGTAACCAGGGATGTAGAAAGCGTACAAAAGGCACTAGCTGTTCACACAGGCGTCAATTTAGCGGGGCAAACGGTTTGGGCGGGACGGGATATTATAGCGAAGAACTACCTGCCCTCGCTCGACAATATGGCATCTAACATGCGCTTCAAATCACTGTAGCTTACAAAAGATCCAGAAACCATGCTTTTTGCTTTAAACACAAAGTAAAGAAATCAACAGATTTTTTTCCAAACAACAATTTCTAATATAGACAAAGTTCATTTCCTGTATGTTTTGCGTATAATTCACCTGCCTGACTCCTACTATGAAATGCAGGATACAGTACAGAGATGCCATTGGGGGGGAAGGTCGTCCTTTTTGTGTTTTTTTTTTCTCTCTCACTCCTCGTTTCTTGATTTTCACAATGGCGTCTACACGGATAGCTCACAACAGCGTGCAGGCGCTTCTCTTCTTGCGCTTGCGAACTTGTAACGCCGCCCTGGTGGCCATCTCGAACACCTCCCGCACACCATCCTTGGTCTTGGCAGAACACTCCAGATAGCCAAA